>VCRD01000090.1:109906-153773 GCA_006783055.1 Trinorchestia longiramus
GAGAGCAGAATTGCCTCGACCAGAATTCGAGCCGACAAGAGCGTGTCATTACGGCATAGCACAATTCTACACATGCCAATTATCCTCCAATTCGTGTCAATTGACCAAATAAGTGTGTTTCCGTCGTTTAGAAATGTTTCAATTATTGAAATGGCAGCCGAGATCAAAAGAGACTTGGGACGAGACATTTAGTAGTTAATGGTGTTGGAGATAAAAATGCGAAACAAAACGTTTATTAGATAATGATAATCGAGATCAAAAGAGACTTGGGACGAGACATTTATTAGTTAATGGTGTTGGAGATAAAAATGCGAAACAAAACGTTTATTAGATAATGATAATCGAGATCAAAAGAGACTTGGGACGAGACATTTATTAGTTAATGGTGTTGGAGATAAAAATGCAAGACGAAGCATTTAGTCACAACATACAATGTATCTTGATTCTTTAATGACACCAAACAATTCTATGTGGAAAAGGTTTTACAAGTTAAGGCAGCACGAAAATATTTTTTGGCAGTTAGTTTGAAATATTTGCATGTTTAAAGTACGACGGAATCTTCAGAAAAATAAGAAATAAAATCATTGAACTCACGAATAAAAATGATAAATTCTGGTTATGTAAATAGCTGCACTGACACGAGTGCGTCAGTGTTAGACTTCAACGTGCAATTGTTTACTCTATATTGTATAAAATTTTTAACATCCTTTTTTGTAGATTCTATTTTTTCAGAGGCAAAAACATGAATAAAATTTCAAATCTTTTTGTATCAAAATACGGACTAAAAATTTGAAATGTGTGTCTGAGATTATTTTCACAACTGTATTGGTAAATGCATCAAATAAATGATTGGATTGCATAAAATTAAACACACAAACAATATTTTTAAAATGTTGAAAATCATTGATGTGTTAGAGTATTTAACTGGAATTGTATATGTAATGAGTAATTAAAAATATTTTCCTAACTGACGTACGCATAAATGCCTACAGCCTAATTGCAGTGTTTGTCGTTAAACTGGTCAACTTATTCACCATTCATTCAGATGTTTTGCTAATGGTTTAATAAATAATTTAGTTTCGACTTAATGTTCATTATTAATTGCTTCACTCCGTTATAGTAAAAGTGTTATTTAAATTAAAACTTCCGCTAAAAGCAGCTCGTTTTACTCCCTCAGATTATAAAAGAGTTTAAAAATGTTATTTGGTCAAGACACAGTTTAATTGTTACTTTTTCACTTCATCATAACAAATATCAATCAGTCAAAACGCGTGCTTGATTTGTTTTATTTACATTACATTTTACTTAATTTACATGCAACATTTGTTTAAATGTTTTATTTCTTCGTATTAGAAGTGTTGTTTAGTTAAAACTCTCCTACGATTGCGACTTGTTGAACTGCTTCACATTGTAAGCCACATTTAATGTCAGTTTCTTGTAACGACTACACAAGTATCAGTTGTACATACGTATGCCACTGAAGTACAGCCACCATAATAGCAGCCTATCATTCATGTATAACGCCACAATTCTTCCACGAACGGCCAAAGTCTGACTTTAATTTGCTCGCAGGAAATGGTTTATAAAAGTTCCTGTCATTATTGGGTCTTTAACCACTGCTGGCCGCTGAACTACGGCTGCAGAAAAACACGAGCTCCTTCTGTGATGATGGACGCATGTTATTGGTGTTTTAATTCACTTCTCTGACTTTGAATGCTATATTCATGAGACTATTTCGCTTCCAATAATATAAGCAGATGTGGTAAAATTGAGGAGATTTTCGTAGCTGGAATATTATACCTATGCTTCAAAGCGTCGCATTTCACATGAATGGTTAACAAAATTTTTGCAATGGCATCGTTTTCTCCATGAATGGTTAGCAGAATCCATGTAATGGAAGCAAGTTTGTCGGCGTCGGAAGTTTTGGAGGCAATGAGCAAAATCGTAAAAATCTTCATGCGTCTTCAATAGTTTACAAGTTGAGTTTAGACAATTTTGCCCAATTTAAAAGCAGGCAACTGAGGCAGAAGTATATCACGTCTTCATACAAGCCATTGAGACTACGTTATGTGTTCAGCGGTTTTGAAAACCACCCGACGTTTATAACATTAAGCTCCTTAAAAACCCGTTCTTAGGCTATTATGAACGTAATACTTGAATGCTGTTGCTTGGCACTACGAAGAGATGTACTGCGATCAGTGCACAACCTTGGCAAATCATCGTATAAAAAATAACTAGCATTATCCATAATGATTTCACTACAAAGCAATAGTAAATATCAAGAAGTGTTTTTTTTTCTAATTACTCTCTTCCCACCCCTAAGTTGTGATAATTTTCTGTTAATATATGAGGTTATTTATAACACTATCTAAGGAAATGTTATACAGAATCGTAATTAACTTCTTAAGTGACTTTTGAGTGAACGGTATTCACAGTATATACATTGTAAAACAAATTAACTATTTAAACAACATGACAAGAAAATTTTCAACAATACTCTTACTTCGGAACAGGGCACCAATATCTCAAGAAAACAACACCGTTCAATCTTTAAAAATACTCGTGAGACAAAATATCGAATCCTTTCGACGATGTCGTTGTATGCCAATGTGCTCTATTGGCGTGGACAGACTCAAGCTGCATGCTGTGAGTGATCGTAAAATGAACCTATCTGTTGTCTAGGATAAAAAATCCTAAGATGCCTTTTGCAACTTGAGCAACATGAGCTATTCACTGCGCGATAGAAGTGTCTCTCCAGTCTCATAAAGAGAGAAAGAGAGATCGAGGGACAAAAAAAGAGTGGACGAGTACAAAGCAAGGGCCCAGAGAGATAGTATCTATCATGGAAGCGATTACCTGAGCGAAAATCACCAGGATTGGCAATCACCAATCATATATCAGCCTTTAGTCGTCACAACACGGCAATCTTAGAGTCACAATAAAGAGGGAGCAGCCTACAATCAGAGTTTTCGAGCTCCTGTCTAATGAAGAGAGTGTGTAGGTGTTCTCTTCTGCAGAACGCTTCTGAAGAGACAATGATTCAGAGAAATGAACTGCTCTTGGACTTTGAGTGAGTAATAGGTGGCGAAAAGATAAAAGTTCTCTCTGGCAGCCACAAACGATGGCTTGAACTGAATATGAAGACCTTTTGCAATAACGTTATTGCATGAAAAGTCCTGTAACATCTTGTGTATTTTTATAAAATTTGCAATGTTCGAATTGAATGAAATTGTTCAACATACAATGTAAAAACCGTCGCTAATAAGCATTAAGAAAATGAGGTACGTGTAAGCTCGTATTTAACACTTCTTAAGACCAACATGAGAGTGCTATATATAACACTCTCATGTGTATAGTTTCGTTGATAGTATAGATTATCTTGAGACACAGGCATTAACTTAAAATGTCTGTGCATGAGAGAGACACATGAGGTTTCGTGACTAATCATTATATTATTCATACAGGCGGATGTGTTGTATATGTGGTACGTAGTTTCACACATAATAAATATTAGCATGTATTAGGATGAAGTTTCAACTTTCTTGATTCAAAATTAGCAAGTCTGAAGCATGTTTAGTGACACAAAAAAAATTGTCAGAGTTTATAAAGAATGATAACGTTATTAGAGAACATCATTAAACCAATTAGTTTTACTTTAACAGAAATAAATGCGTATTTTTTCTATTTTAGAACACGAAAACAACACACACAACTGCTTTGACAGGAAAAGTTGAATTTAGGAATTTTATTTTTTCACCTAAGAAAGTATTTGACTTGTTTTTCGTTATTTCGCCGATCACAAATTTAGTGAAGACTAACATCTGAGGCAGTGAACGTCCTGGCATCTTCAACCATCGCTCAAAATTTCTCAGCTGCGTAAGTGGTACTATCCCCGATCTCTGCTGTCATGGATATAAAAAAAATTCAAAGCCCTTGACTACGGAGCGCTCTGACCGCCATCACTCATCCAATGGCAACCCTTTGGACTCGCAATTACAGACCACATAAACTGCTTTAGCTTCCAGTGATCGTATTGAGAGCCTCTATGGCTCAGATCAGTATCAATTAGGGTATTATTGCAGTGCTATCTTAGCCGACGTCTCGAATGAAACACCCTCATCTCAAAGCACCTTGGCCATGATGTTGCTGAGCCGATTGTTGGGGATATTTGAGCTCACTAGTTCAAACTACTGCATAAGTGCCATTGGCAACGGACATTACGCTTATTGCGATATCGAGGAACAGACGAACGTTCTTGTCGAAAGAGGTTCGACTGAATTTTGCTGTCCATTTTGTTGATCTAAGTCTGTCAGGTGGATTATCATTTGGTGTGTGCTAAATTTTGATCGATCGAATGATCACGCAAAAAATATGAACTACATCGTCGAGAAGAAAAACGTTCAGAGATGAAGGGATCGTTTGGAAGTAATATCCGGCTTCCTATGATCCAAGCCAGTGAATTGGGCTGCCAAACTGAGCAAAAACATAGGACCTCAGTTTTATTTCTTGAAAATGTATCACTAAGGTACTAAACACTTGACTATCCCTGTGGAATTTTCTGACATCTGGAAATGATGACGCGTTTCTTACTGAAGGCGATGATATTTGAGTTAGCCATAATAAAATAAGTTCTTGCGCTCTAAAAGAGTGCTTGAGTCATTCTCATCGAGAATTTTTTACAGACTATAACATTTGAGTTTCTCGACACAACACAGTCAGGTAGCACATTTTTATTCGTCCTAAACTATAATCGCAAATCATAGCAGGCACTTATTGCTCACATCTTCCAGTGAACCAGAACAGGTGACTTTTTGTGGATAGCATTAAAAAAATGAAGATCTAGACCGTTTTTCAGACAGGAATTGAGTGAACCAAGTAAAACTATTATTTATATAGGAAGTATTTTCCTTAATGAGCTCGTATCTTACCTACACACTACTTATAGGATCAAGAATTCCATGACTCTTATCAATCGAAGACGTAATATTGAGCTGAAGTTCTGCGTCAGAAATATCCCTCCGTCTCTGAGTTTAGCTGTCCGACCTAAGCAAGTGGACGCCTTACCTGGCTGTCAGAGCTTGTGTTATTATGAGCCTGATTAATTCTGAACCGCTTGCTGCCCAGCTGCTCAGCTCTTTCTATACGTATGAAGCCTCGTTTTCATCGAGGATATATTTAAAATAACTTTACGACCATCGTGTAAATTGATGAGTATTGCGAATGAATGATGAAATGCGAACTTTTACTAGTGCAAATTACGACACTCATTGATGTGCCAAAAAATAATGGTCGTCTCATTTCTAGAAATGGGAGTAGTTGCAACTGTAGATTGCGAGCAAAATAGTGAATAAACTAATGATCTGATAGTGTAATTACCAAGGCCCACATGCGGCTAACAAACAGAACTGTTATTATACAAGTACGTTCTAGTAAATCTAACACCTGAGTTTTGCAGGCGTGTAGAAGTTGAGCTGCACGGGCATTAGTTAACTCTTGCACCCACTTAATATACTTAAAATATTTCTCCGGTTCTGAGTTCGGTTTCTTAGTCTGAAGTTATAATTTTCAACTTTCCAATTCATTATGTGGTAGGAAGCTCATTATTGAGTTCAATTATTTATATGGTTGGCTTTATACAAAAATGTAGCTAAATTTATCTAGAATAAACCAATCAGAGTCGTGAGTAATAGTCCACAACAAAAAAAAACTCAAAACATTCTCACTACGGTTCAAGATTGGTAAGACAGAATGGGGATTATGGAAACTTCAATTGTTGTGTGTGACGTAGTAATAATTTAGGACTGATTGTTGACCTACACTACTGCACCACCAGGGCAAATACCACCAATATAAATTTCGTTGAGTGAATAAAAATACAAGTTTCTTGTGCAATTAATATTTGTGTGGATATTACAGAGCATTACCAAATTTGTAACCAATTTCCAAAGTTTCAGTGTCTCAATAATTACTCGTAATTTTATTTTATGCATTATTCATAATGCCATTTAGTAATCAAATACCAGTTTTCTTGATCTGATTAATTACAATATTTTCATGTTCTTGGTTTTTACGATTACAGTTTCGAAGAGGCTGGTTCTGGTCGACTGCGTATGATTAGAGGGTTCTGATACCAACGCCATCATCGTTTGCAGTTCATCCTTCAATAATACCTAATATATTGACAAGGTTTCCCTTTTTGAATTTTTGTGCTTCAACATTCCAGAAGCAAAGAATTCATTCCTAACGTATTGGTAATTAACAAGAAGGTTCATTCTAAAAAATCTTGCGCATTAGAATAAGAGTAAGAGATTTTCAGTCAATGCAGTCATCTTTGAGTAGCTCTTAGAAAAAAAACTCCCATGGTATCAGTCGAAGATGACGGATCTTTCACCAAATACAATTTATGTAGGCTTAAAACTTAGAAATAATTTGCAACACAAAATGATATGCGTCCATCTAACATGACTAAGTTTCATTTCACTAACTTTGTCTCATCGTGAGACCCTTTTTTGAAGCAGTTGCTGTAGTGGCGGACAGACATGGGCGGTCGGTTTTAACAAAATAATTGGGGACTGCCGATAGCGGGAGGAGGTGCTGTTTCTTGAAGCAGTTAGCTCCTTTGGCAGTATCATTGCTTCTACCTGGGCACACACCTTGTGAGAATAAGAGCATGCTTAGCAAGGTACGAGTACGTCTACTGTTAAATACTGAAAACAAGCGATGAACCTCTTCCGAGGAGCAACTTCTTAGATTGGTTTTGGAAGCCATGGGAGTCTACTCCATTGTGTCTTTGATCATGCACTACCTCTTGTAATTTGCAAGCATTGCGATGATATAGACTGACTTCAACCAAGTTCAAGTCCACTGAATGTACTCCCGAAGAGGATTTTCTTCAGCGGATTTTTTCGATACGCTGTTGGTTACATAGATTTACGGATGAAAATTAGTGCTCGTCTTCTTCATTACTTGCAATCGAATTCATACCTGCATTGCCCCGTATGCATTCGCCTATCACTGGACCATGCTGGAAAAGCTGACTCGTATAAGCGACGGAGATATTCCACCTGCAGAACCTCTGTGTTCCAAAGAGGCAGCAACGGTTCAGGATTTCAAGTACCAATTTGGTAGGCATCGAGAGCATATTTTTTAGGCCTGGTGCTCTCGGTATTCATGAGGCAGCTCGGCTCTTTCCTGAGTTGCAGTTTCTTCACGTTCCAATGTTGACGCTAATGGCTGGGTGCTGCCAACATTAGATTTGGAATCCCATTAAAAAGTCTGACCGTGCGGCATTAGGGCAGAAGTCGGGGCTGTGATTCGGTGAGACGCTTGTCCATTATACTTTTCCATTTATCTGAGCAAAGCTCGTTTTGAAAACGTTCAAAAATATACCGAGAAAAAAATTAGGGTTGAATCTTTCAATCATTTAAAGCAATCTAAGCTTTTGCAAATGGCAGTTAATGTTCGGAATAAGATATTTTTCAGTTGTTTTTATCATTGACGTAGTATAAATTATAACCTACCACAAATATGGAAAATTCAAGGTACTAAATCATGAACAATTACTTGGAAACAAGAGACTATGTACTTCTCGTACTGGTTGAAATTTATTCTTAAAATGAAGATCATAAAACAACACCACAAACCTGCTTTAACACTGCATGCATCCTGAACATGAAGTGTATTTGACAGAAGTCTCTCGACGACTCACTTAGGAATAACACCATTTCCTGGTCCAGCCAGAGAGGAGGTTATTTTTTACACGATAATTTTCCTGCGTGACTTTTTTAGATTTCCTATGGGAGTTTCTGCCAAGATCGCAGTGGGTAATACTAGCTAAAGGTTTTAATAGTGGATGTTTTGACAGCTTCTCACCGCCTCTTTATATATTGCTAATATTACGATGAGAGCCCCTAATAACTACTCAAGGTTCACATTACAAAGATGAACATCCCGACCTTCTCCTTAAGCCGAGCGACCGCGGCAACGGAGAGAACGTGCGTGAGACCTGAACTTGTGAGAATTTTTCCGATATGAACCTGAGTTCATTGATTTATATTTTCCGTAAGTAAACTAAGTACAAGACCTCATTTCATTTGAGCCATCTGGAAAGAATTAAAATGCTAAAGGTATAAATCTATAAAAAGTTGAAATGTTGTGGGTATACATTCGTAAAGAGCTGAAATGTTATATTTATACATTCGTAAAGAAGATAAGATATAACTTCAATTTTGAATTGAAATTTTCCCATATGAATTGAAATTTGTACACATAACGTGCCACCAAACACGACCCATTTAGCATCGTGGAGAATGAAATGCAGAGCGCTAAACAATATGGAAAGTAATGGCGCGTAAACGACGTAAGGTCGTAAGTTATAAATTATTACAAGTCATTATAAAACGTCATTATTGTGGCAACGGCTGTTCATAAGAGATGCAGTTTGAAAAAAAATTGTCCATAGAAACAACCGACCACCAATGGATTCCAGAGTAAATTTTGAAGGTACTGGAATTTTTTAGGGCAGATATTTCCCAATGTTTATCTATTAATAAACAATCACAATCACAAAATTCTACTGCAAGGGCAAACGACAAACAAGCAAAGCACTAAAAATTTGAAGAGAGGATACCGTTCATTATTTTTTCTTAGCATTGGTTAATTTCTGCAGGGGAAATTTGTGTTTGAAGTAAGTAGGCAAAATAAGTGAAATTTCCTGTATTAAATTGGCGTTACATTGTAAACTACTGCTTCCATGAAGAGCCAGGGCTATTTCGACTATAATTTTCTAGCTAGCCTGAAATAAAATACTTGTAACTATGGACTTGTCGTCGATTTATCTCTTGGAAGAATTTCATAAAGTTACATGCATTTTGAACTACAATATCAAAAGCGGAGCAATTCAAGAGAATTTTTTCTAGTAGAAGAAAATAATAGTAGGAGGAGAATGCTCGTGTACGCTTCTGACTATTATTAAGACGTTTATGAATTTCTTGATTGTTGTTTATTTAGGAATAGTTCTCACGCTTAAACAGACAACGCTCAATAATTTTAAATCAAAACAAATTATTTGTTTTCATTCGTGGAATTGTTTTCTATGAGTCGATATTCTTAATGTTTGATAGCTTTTAATTGATTATCATGCCTCCTATTGAACCTTGCGTAACTAATTCGAATAAGAAAAGAAGTAAAAATTAAACGAGTCAAAGTAAATTACCGAACAATGGAAGAATCGAAGACGCAGAAGTAGGGATATGAAAAAACTGTCTTCATTCCTCTCATAAAGTAATTGTTATTGTTTTCATTCTCTTATTGGAAAGTATTACTCTGTTTCTCATTCTTTTAATTACAAAAAATTAATTTTGGTTGTGTTTGGTGACAGTATAAATTAAATACTGAGTTTATATTTATTCGTATGAATTTTGGGGTTTAGGGCGCAAAGAAGAGTGTGTGTTAGGATCTTTTTGTCCCGTGTGATTGTTCCTTCCAGTGCCTGCATGCCAGGTCTGGGTGGAAGATGCCACAATTCAAAACACACGCACAATTTATTTCACATTAAAATTCGTGGACGTCAATTGAGAGTGCATCAGACTTACTGAAACCTGTCATAAAATCAGTTAACGAACTGAACTTCCAGAGTCGTCATTAGCGTTCATAACAGAAATCGAATACATGAGTCAATAATTCTATGGAATGCGAGACGTTGTGTTATGTTAGACTACCGTAAGATAAAAAGCAGAAATAAAATTTCATTTCATATAGTATTATTTTTGTATGCTATTTATTTATTTATTATTCGCTCATTTCATCTTCTGAACAAGACCACAAGCGCATCATTTTGAGGCAAACTGTTGCTTCCAATTCTCCGTTCCATGTGACTGAGCAGATGTAGGTAAAAAGATTTAGCACCAGTTACTTTCTTGAGATACTCTTTGTTATACAATAGAATACATTCTAGGCACCCATGGAGCGTTAGGATCTGCAACTGAAGTGTGGTTTTCGATGTGAGAGCAGCGACAAGGAAGTTTGATTAGCTGTAATCTAAAATCGGTGTGTCTGAGCCCTGAGGAACTGAAGGCTCGTAAGCCAACAAGACTGTCCCAGCTATCCTCATTACTATGAATGCTGAAATTTTTAAGAGCGTCACAGTGTGTAGTGTCGTAGTAATTACCAGGAAATCATGCAGAAAATATTGGTATAGTTTTCTTTATCGGAGTTTTGATTCATCTTCAGAATGGCACTTTGGATAAGTTCGTAATTTACTTGCTTCAAAAGATGGAAAAAATATTCAATCCATATAGATACTTGATTACACCTTATGATATGTGATGGAATGCTGTTACTATATCATTCAAAACAGCCATAATTTAAGAAAAGATTGATTTATCGCTCAGTTTAGTCAGAAAGTTCATCAGCCAAACATTTGATTTGATTCTTTGCATGTTGCTAAACAAATTTTAACTTTGACGGCTGTGCATGAGCGCACGTAGGCCTTTGATCACGCCCTTTATCTCAGAGGTTATTCAAAATATTTATCTGCTGTTGATATTATTTTTCTTCATCTACAGATATTTAACAGTATCAATAATATCACTTTATGATAATAATGAATTAGAGCTCTATTTCTCGTTTCCAATTAGTTGGTCGTCTAATTGTTGCTCATCTGGAATATCGTTGTTGCCAAAACTGCTCGTATTGAAAAATCCCGAGCCCCAGAACATTCAGACTCAACTTTACTTCATTAAAAAAGAAGGGCTTAGACTTTTCTTATTGCAAGGATTCGCCCAAGTCTTATCTGGATTAAAATCAGCATATGCAATCGGATCGATATGGACTTTGAATGCTCCAAAGCTATACTCTCCCATGAACGATGAGCTCTCGAAAGGTATGATCAGATTGAGCCGTCCTTCTCATGGCTGTGTTTCCCATCACAAGAAACTATAAAAGAACTGAAGAAAGCATTTAATCTTAGGCAATGAGAAAAAAGAAGACTTGTTACTGACTTTGCATGACAAGCTTCCCGTTTGTGGCTTTAAAGGGTTGTCTCGTAAAATTTACAATGTCTTATGTGTATCAGGGTAATTTTCTTTCTTTCTTATTGAGGTTGACGACCCAATACGCCACGATAATTTTATTATTAATATCATTCAGAACATATCTTTTGAATGTATTTAACAATAATAGATAATGTAATGAATTGCCAAACAACGTTTGACATTCCTCGCTCTACCGAGAGTAACGAACAGCAAGATTTCAGAGATAAAAATAGGTAATTTTTGTTAACAAAGCACAAGACTAAATCAATCATGGTATCAGTATGAATAACAAAGCAGGCCAATGCCCAAAATGCAGGAATCAAATAAGGCAGGCAAAGCTTCAATTACTCCTAATCTAACGAAAAAACTTTTTGGTGCATGTAAATTCTAAAATGAACGATTTTTCCACATCTCAAAACAATTCAAATGTTACCAGTAGTTTGATGGCATTGGGATAGAAATCACAAGGGCAGAAATCATGAAGTAAGGCAATCCTTGAACCAATCTTTGTGAGTTGTTTGATGGCGACGAGGAGCAAGAACTGAAGGGGCAAGTCGACCATAGCACTCCATAATTACGGAGCATTGGATCATGGCAGACCATATAGTGCTGGGCAGTCCGAGGTGCACCCCTGCTGTGTTTAACATTGTTCCTAAGACATCCAGCTGTGGCGCTGACAAAAATGACTCTCCTTCGTAAGACAGGCCACGGAATTCCGCGATCATTTGGAAATAGGATCAATTGAGGCGTTGTATACCTAATGAAGCGATGGCGAAACTTACAAACTCTTTAACTGCGAGGCTTGCAGCTTGTGATAGATGGGCTAGAATCTTATCTACGTACATATCTTCAACGAGTATTCTTCAGCAATCGTTCGCCTGCGAGCTGTAATTTTTTTCGAAATGATGATGATGCCTGCGACGAATTTACTTCGAATGTTGATTGATCAATAGTACCAACGCAACTACAGACTTTTAAGGTGGTGATGCAGATAAGAGAAATTAATTTACATGTCAATGATAAAAGAAGTCATGCCATTTCATGGCTCTTGTTATAACCTCCTAATGAATCATCATTCTTAACACTAATGTTTAAAGTGACCAAATCGAGACAATGACTGAACGTGAGACGAATAACTGCAAGTGCTTTATTTAGCACAGTAGTGTTTGCATTCTGATGATGCGTGAGCAAGCCCATAGTATTCCTCTGCGGGATTCCTACCCCCCTTTAGCTCACACCAGCACCCCATGGCGAGTGCTCACCTTTTAACATACCCGCACGATATCGCCTGTCGTTCGGCATCAGCAATCTAATTGTTGCTGAGGTACAGCATTCAAGTCCAAGAACTCCCATGACGAAGTTTTGTTTGCTTTTCATAGCGTGCCGTCACACTGTTCTTCTTCTATGCAGATCCTACTTTTGCTTTTGGTGCCGATGCGTCCAGTACTTTTGATCAAATGATTGCTTACTCTACTCAGGATATGTTCGTTCTTTGCACCTTGGAAAAGTTACATATATTTCTTATAAATACAGGTAAGAGTGCATTTTTCTACCTAGGTAGTTTCAGAAATATATCGTCGAATATTAAAAAGAAACAGGTTAATTAACTAAATTCACTTGGTATATTTATATCCAACGCTTAAAGGTGAAGCTAAACAAACAGGCAACTCAGCACTGATCAACCATACAAGAGACCAAAGGACTCCATCAACCATTCGGAGTGCGTATAAATATTACCAGCTATTTTAATGGCTCCAAAATAAGAGCTTCAATTGTTTGTTGTTGCCCTCTGGTATGTTAGCCCACCCATTTACGGCTTTAGCTACAGACAAACTCTGATAGTTCTCCCGATGTCTCTGACTTATGAAGAGAACCGTCATTAGAAGGAACCCTGTCTCCCACGTAACTAAACAGTAACATTGGATTCGTTGAAATAAATGAACTTGCTTTCTCTCTATTTTTGGCCCCGTAAGAATGTATTTACACTATGATTGAGAGGTTTTATGTTAACCTGAATGTCTGCTTAACAAGGGTTCCCCGGCGTCTAAGAATAAATAGATTAGAAGAAATACTGGCTGAGTTAGGGCGTCTCTTCCTTTTCCCAATTACTAATTTTATTTGACTTTTTCTTTCTTTAGAGCGTGGTTATTTTAAATTAGGACTTGTTTACTAAATTTTACACGACGTATAAAGATCAAATTTAAAATTACCGTGCATTCCCAGCAATGCTTAATAACAGTATGCTGTCATAAACGAAGGAAGTTAAACAGTTCCAGCTCTTCAAAACCATTTTGAAATCTTAGATGACTCTTAACGTACTTTGTAAAATGTAGTTATTTTACCAGTCCAGAAGAATGAAGGCATATGAATGCAAAGGCTTGGACCGAGCTCATGTCGGAGGCCAAGTTGATGTTTTCGGCAAGGCGAGGGCATGTATCATGGAAGCTGCGTGGGAAATGCCAACTCCAATAGAAATCATTACTTGTAAGAATTCCAGCGGGTGAGCATTAACAGGTGAAGTCGAGGCTGCGCAGTCGTGCTCTTCGTTGATGAGAATTTGGTCTCCGTTGACTGCGCGTCTTGATATGTGCGATTCGGACGTGATAAAATGACTGCGATTTACTCTAATGGAGCGAGGATATTGGTCGAAATCGATCCCGGCTCAGGAGAAACAAAGGTCGTTTAAAGGATTTCCGTTCACCAGAGATTTCGTTCACGGACGAGTTCAAAAATCGTACAATTCATTCTCACGTTTTTTGGCAGGACCATCTGTCTATTTACTGACTTGTTTTCATGAAAAAATAAGTTCCACAAACCTCAGTATGAACTCTCAAATAGGGAATGTTTCTAGAATTACTAGTTTATATATTTTATTTTCATTAAAATCTCAATATGGTTTAGAAAATATATTATACTTATTTCTTATTATACCTTCTATTTCTCTCATTGACCTACAGAATAAGTACTACGAATTTAAATGGGAACTGAAATTAACTAATTCGCCTAAAACTTTTAAATGTGAGAAAGAAAACACTTAACTCAGGTGGTTAACTTTTCCTCGCTATCAAATTACTCGAAGTCCACAAATCTCACCGACTTCAAATTAACATTCATCTCGAAGGGCGCCATTCATCAACAAAAGCGGCTTACTTGCTTCCTGCTGCGCTGGGTTATTCGGAGGCCATTACAATTGTGAGTTATTGTAACGCTCTTCAGTCGTCGAATTTCACGGTGCTGATGGCAAGAGAAACAACAAACGTATTCCTATAATGACTCGTGAGGCCACAAGACTTGGATTTTAAGTTCTGTGGTAATTGCACAAGGTTCAAGAGAAATGCCCATCACAACCAGAGAATGTCCGTGGTTGGTGAAGATAACAGGTCCTGTGAAAATTGCACTGGGCTTACGAGAAGTGTAGGAAGTTTCTTTACATAAATCAATTTCATACGCCCTTTTTGATGTCTCACTAACGTACTTTTCCCAAATAAAACATTTCTGAAAATGTTGGATAGAAACATTTAAGTTTGATTTATCAAATCTTATCTGAATTTTAATCAGGTTTGCTGGTACACTTGAGCTACGTTAAATACATTTCGAATGATCTTTAAATGTTCATATAATGCACTTAGTAGATATTGACATTATTTGTTATGAATATCATACAGGAAAGCCATCAATTTTCACGGATTGGAAAAGGTAAATGGAAAAATTTTGGAATTCAAAACATTTCGTTTCCGTTTGGGCCAAAATTGTCCTGATCGGTACGAAGGAAACGCATCAGTAATCTATTTTCTCATGGAATGTAAACAAGAGGCTTCTGCTGCTGAAGCGCCTATTGCCAAACAATGGTGCGAATAACACCATCTATTATGAAGGAAGAGGCGTAGGAAAACTAATTTAAGGTTCGCTAACACCGCACTTAATGGATGAACATAACTTTGTACTGTTCGACGGCCAGGTACCTCCCTCAATGAATTATAAAGATAAACCAATATCGAGTTTGTGCTGAGACCAGCAATGTGGAGGGTGCAAACTTTGCCCCGCAGCTTCAGTGGAGTTACGGAAAATCTTCAAACTCGTTATGGAAATCACTTGTAAAACTGCTTACCATGTTACTATGCCACAATATTTTAAATTTTAAGTTTGGTTGTGGAATAGTTTCAATAATTTAGGGACACAAGAAAATGCCACTTCAAATCGAATTTGTTAAGAAAAATATGACAGCTCATCAAATCAATAGTTAATAGAATTATTACCGTACGTTAACAAATTGTATTGCTTCGTGGCTAGTGTGAGAATTTACATTGCATTATATTGCTTGCAGATAATTGTGTTATAGCAAAAATTCAAAATGACTTCAAAAAATATTTCTTATTAAGGCGGAAGTCTAGCTGGAGGGACAGCGGCGGTATAAAAGACGAAGACGCGTTCAGTGTCTTTGACTTGAATAATCGAGGCTTCATTTAATGTGTCTGCTGTTATTATCAAGGCAGAGCCTCGGAGCAGTCTGGTATGAGATTCATGTTTCCAATTGGCTCATTTCTGCGTCGCTTTTCTTTGCTTTGCTCATCGTTTCTGCCACGGAATTCGTTCCGCTTCATCTTTCAGAGACTCCAGTGCTGGAATTTATGGGTCTAGCGATTCTAGGACGATCCTAGCATTTGGGTTAGGAGTTTTGGAGGGCAAAATCTTGTTGGTAGGACGATCAAACTACCACTGATAAAATTTTTTTACAAGTTAAATTGCACCAAACAGCACTTGAGTTTGAAGACCTATATATCAAAAATATTTAGAAAAAGTAACTTAATAAACAAAGCTTTGTAGTCCTTGACTTTGTACCTTGAAGAACATAGCGAAATAGTTTGGGATCAGCCCACCTTAGGTAATATGAATAAAATTCTTAAAACTCAGAAAAATATTGCGCTGACTATGATGAAACAATAGATGCTAATTTCCCAGATTGAATTAAAATTATGTAAAATAACATTATCTGCATCTGAAAAAAATATTATCAAAATCAAGAATTCTTTGAGCACCAAAGTTCAAATTTGAGCTCACGCGCTTTTTTAACTTTTCCTGTAATTGTACATGCAACAAGTTTCCTTGACCATAGTTGTAATAGAATTGATTATGAATCCAAAACTACCCTATTCTGCTCAACCCTATTGAAGCGCTTTTAACAAGATCTTGATGGAAGTTTGGCACATCTTTAGCTCCTTCGTTAGACGATGGAAATAAAAGAACCTACACGCAATACAAGCCACATTTTCATCGATAAGTACTTATCTCTGGAGTAGTACGCATGGTAGCTTTCATGTGCAAACAAAAATTCCTTACTGAACTGATCGAATGGTAAGCAAAATTATTGCTCAATTGATCATTTCTATTGTGTTTGAGAGACTAAGGTTCCTCGGCAGCGCAACCCAAAAAGGCGATGCAATAAAATGGAGCAAAATTAGAAGGTCGTGCTGAGTATATCAAAGCTAGCTGTCGCCCAGTCTTGATCCGGACTACTAACACGACGAACGCAATGCAACTATGCGGCATAAAACGGCCGTTTCTTAGAGCTATTCGCAAAATACAGATCGAGAATAAACTCATAAAAGATTGCTACAATTAAAGCTTATCGATGTGAGTTGCGGGTTGTTTAGAATGTCAAAAATTTGCTTAATAGAAGCTTCAATGAATTTCATGGCGCATAAATCAATTAAATTTGAAAGCGATGTTATTTTGGGTACTATTTCAAGGAAACTTACCGCTAATTACTTGCCTTCGCCGGGAACTTCAAACAAAGTCAATAAGATCTGCAACATTGCGAATGAAATTCATACAACTTTCTCCTGAGTGAACCAGTGAAATGCATAGTAATTAATTTCAGAAGGAATTTTTCTCCTTACATGAGGGAATGTTTGCCTTTTGTGCCGTGAATGTTACTACAGAATGTACAAACAGATGACCATGCCGAAGGAAATACTGAACTGAAAGCGCAGTTCTTCCTTCAGAAAGATGCTATGTTCAAACACAGATAAGCATAAAGTCTTCTTCGAATTTTAATTCTACGAAACATAATGGGTCAAGAAATGAACTTTATCATAGGGCAACAGGCGTTGGTACAATTTCTGATGCTCTTATTTGAAGAGTTGTCGTTCACCGACTTGGCACTGAACTCAAGTGTAGTTTATTAGTTTATTTTTCATCATACTGTGTAATAGATGAAGTCACGCGTAAAATAATCATATATGCAGTTTATCGTATGACGACATTCGAGAAAGAAATAGATTCATGATTTATTCGTAGATATTGAATACTAATTCAGTATCAATGATGATAATAAAAAATAATGATGATAATTAAAACAGTATTATTAATAATGGAGTTTGAAATTTCTTTTCTGATAAAACAGAGGGAAAATCGTTTTAATGGATGAGTATATAATTTACAGGAAGCTTTTCAGTGTTTTGCTCTGTTCTTGACCAGACTGCAATGAGTGTTAATTATCATTTAAAATTAATTTGAAAATGAGAGCCCTGCACGAAAAATATTCCTAATTTCACCTCAAAACTGATTTAAAACTTGTTGTGAGCAATGATTATCGTCACAGACATTCCTAAATTTCACTTCAAATTTGATTTATACCAACCAAACTTATGCAATTGTTACTAACACGAACTTTCTCAAATTTCCTTTCAAAACTGATTTGTACCAACCAAACTTGAGGAATAATTATTAGGTGTGCATTAGAGAGAAGCAGTCGCAGTTTGACAGGTGGAACAGTGAGCTTTTTGTAAGTGCGACTGGAAAACACGAATAATCGTTCTATCGCGTGCCTCACTGCGAGTTTAAACCCCACGAACACACCTACAACAGCAAGAGTTGCGCGTCCAGAAGAAGCGTGTGTCGAGCTTCTCTTCGCAGAAGGATATTTGCTGGAGATTGAGACGTTCGTGTCACGAAACTTTATTGATGAGCCTCACTACACGCCGTTCCTATAATCAGAAAGAGCAGCCATTCCATGCACAGTTCCTGGGTTAAATGTCTGAGAAAATAATATATATATATATACATATATATATATATATATATATATATATATATATATATATATATATATATATATATATATATATATATATATATATGTATATTACAGAGGGATTTTCAAGTTCTGTTCGGCGTATTTAAATAACTAAAGGAATGAAACTCTGTGAGAATATTAAATAAATGCACAGTACTTACATACATTTATCGGCAAGATTTTAAAGTTCTTTTCAGTTTGGGGCACGTTTGGGTAACTAAAGTAATCAAAATCTGGGGGATGTTAAGTGCATATCTTTATGTATATATATTTCAAAGTTCCCATCAGCGCGCCATGCGTAGTCACTGAAGTATGCAGCTCCTGATGTACATATATTATTCAGCATTCTCCATCCTAGAAGCACACCTGTCAATATTCGTGTCTTTTAGTGATGCAGAACTGCCCTCAAGTGCTCCTCACTTTTTACGAAGCTGTGTTTCTTCACTCGGGTTTTGAAAGCACTCGCCCGCCGTCGCATCTCATATACAACCTCTCCTACCTTAAAAAACACAGAAAATCCTTCTCTAATTGCCTCTTATAACAATGCTCTACTTCGAAACAAATATTGCATTTTTTTAAAGGGGAAATTTTCAATCTTTCTAGAAGATCCTACTTATGATTTGAAAAGACGGATTAAATTCTATTGTGTTCTGTACTCGGAATCCAATACAATCTGGCCGCAAATAGCGGTCCAGGAGCCCTTCTTCTTCTTCTCCAAGTGGCAGAAAATTTCTTAAAGTTCGTCCATTGTTGAACTGATCGTAGTCGATCCAAGTACTGACTTTCTGAACTTTTCTCATGAATTCAATTGAATGCACAGATTTACATGTACGTCAGAGGTTTAAACTCACTCATTTTCTTATCATTCTATTTTAATAAATAAAAACCATGTGACTTCCGCGAAAAAACATAATTTTTCTTCAGTAAAGTAAACGAGCATTATTTAAATCAATTTTAGAACACAGAGTAAATTATGAGTCATGTTTCAAAGCTCAGGTGATGCACTATACAGAATTCCCATTGAATGAGATATATTCTCAGTGATGACTGAAATTATACTAATCATCGTTACAAATGTAATTGATTTTAAATGAAAAATTGAATAGAAACTGAAACTATACAACTCGATCAAAAATATAATACTGATGTCAATACTAAATATTTACTGATGTCAGGAAATTTTTAAATTTGAGAACTATAAAATGACTTCAACAGTAATAGTCCCAAGGAATTAAAAGGTGCTGACCAAAGAAGAGAAGTAAAATTACAATTTTTATGCGTCGTGGGCAATATATGTGAAACACATTGCTCCGTGTAAATTGCAATACAGCTTTGATCCACGACGACCTGCAATGTAGATGCAGCCCACCACTACCTGCAATGTAGATGCAGCCCTACACTACCTGCAATGTAGATGCAGCCCACCACTACCTGCAATGTAGATGCAGTCCTACACTACCTGCAATGTAGATGCAGCCCTACACTACCTGCAATGTAGATGCAGTCCTACACTACCTGCAATGTAGATGAAGCCCACCACTACATGCGGTGTAGATGCAGCCCACCACTACATGCGGTGTAGATGCAGCCCACCACTACATGCGGTGTAGATGCAGCCCACCACTACATGCGGTGTAGATGCAGCCCACCACTACATGCGATGTAGATGAAGCCCACCACCACCACCTGCAAACAGCTCTCTAGGAGGTATTGCTAAACGTACCTTAAATCTGTATTTGTGCTGGACTTGAAACTTAGAGACGTTTTTAAAATTCCACTGCTAATTTCGTGACATTTCAGATATGATACGTTTTCAACTGCAGTACAACTAATTACGAACTACTTTTATTGCATCACTTAAATGTTACAAACTATTACATAACTGTTGTAGCTTGTAAAGTTTAATAAAATCTACTTCCAAAACACTTTACTGAATTGGCTCAACCATACCTGAAAACCAACATAAACAATTTACGACAATAACTTGATAAAACTTAAAAATACCAACTAAAGCATACTCATGAGTACTATACTGCTAAGTAACACATGCAACTCGTCTAGAACACACGACAGCAGTAGACTTAAGTCCAAGAGTAACAAAACTCGGCCAGTGCCCAGCCCAGACCAAACACAGCTCAACAAGTGCAACACAACACTCCTACGCAAATTGGACACAACTCGTACTGTAACACTCACCTCCAACTAGACACATGCACCTCACGAGCCCACCGACACATTCTAGACACAACCCTCTCCTGCAGCGGTGATTGAGGGCCCTACTTGACTAGAAGATTCAGGGCCCGCCTAACAAACGCTCTAAATTCAGCACTTGGAGCATGGCACTTCAAAGTGGTTTATGATCAAGCTGTCAGTCAGAGCCGTGACTTCTGCTAATCGTTAATTCAGTTGTGCATTCAAGTAGAACGAAGTTCTTTTGGTTAATTCAAGCGTTCCTTCTATTGGGTTTCATACGACAATCGGCCAGAATATTTCTGAATGGTTCTTGTACAAAATTGGGGATACAATTATTAGAAAATGGGTATAGTTTGGAAATAATGTATAGTGCTCTTTCTAATTACTTATTCAACATCCACAAACATTCATTGATTGCTTTTTAATTGAATGCTTCGATAATATTGCAAGGGGGAAGCACAGGCATACGTTGGAACTAACTAGCTTAAATATACCAGTTCCAATAATACCTTTTGCTTTCGTGGGTGGTAAACAGACAGACTTGTTTGTATATTGGTTGATATACCTCAATGTAAATATTAATTTTGACACGTAAGCTCGTGCATGACGAACTGCAGTCACGCACATTCAATAAACACTCAAGTGACATTAGTTCATGTCTCCGAGACGTACATTACGGTATTAAAAGCTGAATCGAAATTCAAAGTATCATCAATTTTACTATTGAATAAAAATAAATTCACTTGTGTCGTAATACTGTACTGAAAGCTGTAAGAATATTGTGAAAATCAGGCAACTATTTTTACACTTTATTTCGAAGACAGGAAATAGAACATGAGGGAATTAAGAGCGACAGCCAAACTAATGTCAAATACAGCAGTTTTTATGTAAATCGATGTCACTTAGTATATATCAGTTGTGAAGTGAAAATATACGTGTTAACTTTATTGAAGACAAAAAAATTATAGCAAACGTCCAAAATTCTTCCAGTATTCAATAAAGTTGCACTGCAGAAGAAAATGAAGCGACATGCAAAAATGTTATGAGAGACATGCTGCTACCATCAAGGTTGTACCAGGCTGATACCTAAGTATCAACAAAGCTGTACCAAGTTAATACTTAAGTACCTTCACAGCTCTAACAAGCAGCTGCCAAAGTATAATAACATCAAGTGTATTATAAGCTGCTGGCAGAGTCTCATGCACTGATCACAATGAGCAATCACAGTTGTACTGAGTTGGTAGCGAGGTGTTACTAATGCGCCACGTGGTTTTTGTATCACAAAAATCGAAAAATTTCTTAATTAAAGGCAATGAAACAATCTTAATTTAAGAATTTGAAACCAAATTTTATTTCCTGAAGGGAATTGAAAAATTGATACAAAGATTAACAAAGATTTTACCCCTTTACTGAAAAATTTAGGAAAATTAAAACAAAATTCCATCGTAATTGATATTAATATATGACCCTGTTCGCTATCAAGAACACTCTTTGTCTTCGCTAAATTTGTAAAGCTTAGTTTTAAGAATTATCGTACAGTAGCATTCCACTCATACTGACTAGTCTCATGAACGTTCTTCTCATCGAATGTATCGTAAAAATCTAGTACAACATAAAAAAAACTTGTCATCACGCTCTTAACACTTTGCCAAAGTGTCAAAGTCGTGAGCTGCCATCACTGGTCACCGACGTAACAATACACAGCAGCTCTCAGAAAACGCAATTAAATGGCTTATCTCGTCTTAAACCAAGTTTCAACCAGATCCTCCAGATTCTTCTCAGTAGGGAAAGCAGTTCCCCCAGTTTAAAAGAGGAACTTTTTCTCCAGTTTTTGCACTGTATGAGTAGCAATTCCCCCAGTTAAACAGGAAACCTGTCCCACAGTTTCAGCTCTGTATGATACGGAGTTCCCCCAGTTTCAAGGGGATCCTGATCCCTGTTTTCTACTCAGTAGGGCATTAAGTTCCCCCAGTTTTAAGAGGGATTCCGCCTTCTACTTTCTACTCAGTAGGGCATAAAGTTCCCCCAGTTTCAAGAGGAATTCTGCCTCCTACTTTCTACTCACTAGGGCATGGAGTTCCCCCAGTTTCAAGAGTGATTCTGCCTCCTACTTTCTACTCAGTAGGGCATGAAATTCCCCCAGTTTCAAGAGGGATCCTTCCCCCAATTTCCCCTCGGAAGAGGGCCGCTGCTGCACAGGTCCCTTGAAGCCTCATACTCGCGCCCCAACTCAACCTCTCGACGAATTTTCGCAAGGACAAATGGCTTTGTGCCCCACTCAAATAGAATGAGTTAGCAAGCAAATAAAATTCTCTGAGTTTGTTAGGAGCGCCGAAAAACGGAATCTAATCAAGGGTTTAATTAGAAGCTTGAAGCAAAGAAGTCGGAATAAGCAATGGACAAACAGCGTCACAAACACAGTGCCGGCTGACATGAATAATTTGACCGAAGGTGCAGGCAGACCTGGCCGTGCTTGCCCTCAGTGCGTTTCACAGGAAGAAAAAAAAGTTTTCAAGTGCGTTTCTGCTCACGTGAGGTAAAATAACTACACAAGCTTCGTTTCCGTAGAAATGAAACTGCGTCGGTAGCAAAAGCAAAAAATATTATGAGGGAGTTATCTTTCGAGCATTCCACTTTTTGTGAACAAAAATATTTAGTTTCAGTTATCAGGAATACGCTTTTTTGGAGCGAAAAGTATTCAAACTTCAAATTTTAAAAATAAAAATGAGAATTTTTTTCCTTTTCTGTTTGTTTTTAAAACTGGTAGGTCGAATCTCAACTGCTATTAGCTGAATTAGTACAGAAATGTGGAAGAGAAAGCGGAATAAATAGTCCACATTTACAACAAAAAAACTATAAATTTATTATTTTTCGTGTGCCACAAAGAATGAACTGCAATTTCTCTTTCACAGTATTGATTTTCTGTTATTTTATTTGTGTAAAATCTCTTGAGAATTAACCCTTAGCTGTATTAAACAACTGGTTTTACACATTATACGAGAACAGTAGCATTCTTTTTTGAAAATCAACTTGTTTGGAAGTCCCAGTATTTTTTTTTTTGAAGCCCAGTAAGTTTAAAAATACTTCGTTTAGAAACATTTCTTTACGTGCTTCGTATTCGTAAATCTTACCTAATCGCAAAAATGCGTTATTACAAAATATTCCTCATACGAGATAGCTCTTAAAATGTATCCATTAAGTCTACAATAATCTCCCATTCATAGAAAATCTAACATCAATATAGAGCTTACTGTTCTCGACAAATTCTAACACCAGCTAAAAAGTTGAACACATATTTTATCACGGTAAAAAGATCAAAAGTTATTTTGGCTAAGGTAGTTCTAAGTTTGAATTCAACACTGTTTACCACATAAGTAGACGTTTTTTGTATCGAAAACCTGCTACTTTTCCGGCTTAGGATGGCAAGGCAAGTAGTCCTGCAAGGCAGAACAGGATCGACGAGTCAGACGCGACACTGCAACTCAGCGAGGCTAAGGCAAGATTTTAGATGCCGTACCAGCATCATCCTTTCTTACTTTCTTGGCCAAAGCTTCAAATTGTGCTTACTATCTGATTGAAAACTTAATGCTATGTCTTAGTAGGGTTGACAGGCGTTAATACGATGTTTTTAGGGTGGAAGCAGTAAATAAAAACTTGATGTGCTCGCCTCCGTGAAACCGGCACCGAGGAATTCACCGCCTGCACCAAACTTCTTTAATGGTCTACGGATTCTGTACGCCTGTTTGTAGTCGCTTGAGTCAGTTTTATTTTCGAAAACAATGATTTACTGTCATGCCCGATGATGCAAGATGGAAGATGCGTAATGCAAGACGTGTGACGAAAAACGTGAGATACCAAGCGTGTGGTACGAAGTTTATCTGTTATTTTTGGTACTGTTAATAAAATGTATATCGAAAAATGTTCATTCAGTGCATTCCAAAAAGAGCCAATAGACAATGTCCTGTTACATTACATTACTTCAAATAGAACCACTTTTCTTTTTAATTTCATTCATGGAAACCCTCTTATTTCCAGTCGTAATTGAGCTCGATAGAAATAGAATATTTCTTATACACTCTGATATAACATATTGTGTAAAACTATGCAATTGTCCCAGTGTAGAATTTTCAACGCATTTTTCGTAAAAAAAATACGCTAGAAAGTTTTCATGATATCAAAAATAATAAATTGTTATGGCATATTTGAATGAAAGTTACAAAGACAATGAACGCATTAAAAGAAAACTAATAATATTAATAAACATCCAGTTCTTTCTACTTGTGATGGAAAGCCGCATCTTGATTTTTGAAGAATATTTCACATTATGAGCAAAGTTTCCGTAATCAATTAAATAAAAAATCCATTGTCATAAGCCCATGTTTTTATAAGGGTATAGTTTCCATAATTATTAACTCTAATATATTGAAGTGCAAAACCGAGAAGATTATGTTATACCCTCTAAGAATATCGGTCGGGTATTGCAGTGACAATTTGAATCCATGAATGCAGACCATGGGTATAAAACTATGACTATATTTTAATGATTATTGCTAACGGTTATGGAGGTCATTAGATTATAATGATCCCCGATGAAAATGCCAATGACATTTAAAAGTTTTGATTGATATGTGGTAAAAAACTTATGTCATTGTATTGATTTAGAATTTGAGGAGAGTATCATCCACACAGTGAAGTGTCAATCACAAGGACTCAATTTTGATTCAGGCTCGTTTTCATACAGGGTGTCCTGAAACCATAAAATATATAGGTATAACTTAGAAATATTTAGTCGTAGGAAAAAACTAATGCACATTTGTCATTGTGCCATTAAACTCCTTTATTTAGGTTAGAATGAACTTTTTTCAGACCTATTTCAATCAAATGGTCACCCAAAACTCTTAAACATTTAAATGCTCGCATGCCCATGCTTTGTATCACCTTGGATAATGTTTCATGTCGGGCGGCATTAATTAACTAATTTTCTAATCTGAATTTATATTTATGCAGTTTTTCCTCTTTTAAATAGTGCATTTGTTTTTTGTTACAGGTAAAAAAATTTGACACTATCTGTACATACACAGTGTCCAAGTATATATATACTGTCTTTGCCACTCTCGTAACAATGATGTGTACGTGGGATGAAGCCTCCTCTTCCAACATCCTTGCCTCTGCCATAACAATAACATGAAAGTGGAGATCAAAGCCTACTCTTTAAGTACGTGCATACCATGGATGAAAAATCCTTTTCACAAATAATAAATATGTACTTCAGTTCAAACCGCAAGTTATACATGAGCTTCACTCTCCAATTTGCCTTCTTGTACAGTTGTTCTACCACTAAGTCATTCTCTCCAAACAATTCGAGTATAAATGTACACTAATGTAAATAAAAATAATGATGGATTACATGAGTCTTTTTGAATTTCAAACGAACTGAAGAACGTGGAGCGCCTGTAGATAATGCTGTTCATTGACACTGAGATTGTTTATATTGAGCTAAAATTATGGATGTTATTCGTAATACATAGTCACGACCAAAAGGTCCGTATTGCATTTAATTAATTGTACATAATTTTATAAAGCCTTTCGTAAACTTTATGTTTTCGTTCAAGTGACAAATTCGTACTATCATAGTATCAGTGATGAGCTATTTCTAATTTTTCTGTATAATGAAGTAAATTATAATAACATTATTTGGCTGATTGACAACTGATAATAATTTAAAAAGTTATTGCGTCTGGGCCTAATACTAACCAATACTTATACACAACACAATTGCACGAAGTCAAGTACTAATTAACATACACATATATATATATATATATATATATATATATATATATATATATATATATATATATATATATATATATATACATATATATATGATATGGTTGATATTACTGGAATAATATTTATGCATTTATTTAATCAACAGCGAGCAGTCACATGCATAGATGATGAAAACCTAGAGTTTTTATCTAAAAAAATAAAATCGCTTTGAACATTTTGTGGAGCGCAGGGAAAATCATAAGCGATTACCTGCGACAAAATTAATCATTTTTGGGTTTATAAATTCGTCAGGGCTGTTTCATGTACCCTCCTTATCCTCACGCTAACTAGGGACTCTCATGTATTCTCCCTACCCTCATTCCGACTGAGGACTGACATGTATCCTTCCTATCACAATTTCATTCCACCTATGGACCGCCTCATGTATCCTTCGCATCCTCATTTCAACCGGGGACTGTCTCATGAATTTTCCCTATCACAAATTCATTATAGTTATGGACTGCCTTATGTATCCTTTCTATCCTCACTCTAACTAGGAAATATACATAGTTGTGTTTCAAAAAGCATTTCGTGTTTTTACATCACTCATGTCGGGGACAAAGATAGTCATCACAGGCAACCAAACAAACAAGGGCCCTTGCTGGAAGTGAGCATTTAAAGTGACGGACTACACGCACACAGGGTAACGGACCCCCTCACGACCTGACAAATCGCTGAGAAGGGGAGATTCAAAAGCTGGCATCGCTGTGACACACCTAAACGCGTGTTGCATGTGCTCTGCTAATAATGGTTGTGTTGGGAGAACCGCCTGCTTCTGTGTCCTTGACAATGATAGTCGCTACATTGTCGCCGCTACGATTAATTGTTTTCCTGGACGTAATATCGTAAGGGCATTGAAATTACTGTCCCTACGATCGATGTGGCTTGCCAAGAACCAGCCTGTCTTGCCGGGACAGAAAATTTCAAGTATGTTTTTGCGATAAAGAGTAAGTTCATAGATGCTTTTAAGACTGAAAAACTTTTTTAATTAATGCATTGTATAGGACGTTGAAATAAACCAATAATATAATTTTTGAATGTATTTAAAAGACCCAATATAATTTTGTGAGTAAATTTTAAACCAGATTTTCATTCATAAGCAAATGACAATTCTAAGCATCCAATTTATTAATGTATACATCTTTTTTCATAGATGATCCTGATATTCATAAACTACATGACATATTTTGAAACTCAAAGTGATAAAAAATGAATGAGGAATAACTTATTTAAACTTAGAACGCTTTTGAAGGAATTAAAAAACACATTAAATTAAACATCTTGCACCATGACTGAAATTTGTCTATCATGTTCATTTTATGATCGATTGACGAAAGCCTGCTAATCAAACCATGGTAAGACGATATAACAAAAATAAAAATATTAATGATAATATTTACCTCTATATTTTTTTCTTTTCCTAGAAACAAAACGGTGATAGATCAGGCTTGAAGGAAATTACTGTTTTTCCATGAGAGGCAATTTTCCTTAACTGGCATTTGACTAATATTAATTTACATTGAATTTAATTTCTTTCTTCATTCGTATCCACAAAATTTTACGAGTGGTTGCTTATCTTTTTTCTACCTTTGATTTTAATATTGACAGGTAAATAAGAGGTCCACTAGTAAGCAAGTTTACAAAGTAGGCATTAATGTATTTAGTACGCATTGCTACTTTAAGAACACTGCACTGCACCAATTCCGCTTCTCATTCTATCACTCATAGACGACCAGCATTCAGGAATGCTCTTGAACCTTCAATTGAGTAACTTCAACGAGCGAATTTAGAGTTTTGACTCAAAAATATGGGCATGCAGGCCAATAACTTGGCTCGCTGCTCAAGTACAGTAAAACTTAACAATTGTACGTACAGGAGTTTGCTGTAAGAAGTCACCCTCGCGTGCTATAACGTCACATGCGTAGGAATCTGACGTAGCAACTAATTACTCACACTTGCTATAGCGTTACAAGTGTAATAGTGTGTTGTAAGAACCTCAACAAACTACCTACGCGTGTCATAACGTTACAAGTGTAATAGTGTGTTGTAACAACCTCAACAAACCACCTACACGTGTCATAACGTTACACGTGCAGTAGTGTGTTGTAAAAACCTCAAAAAATCCTACACGCATGCAACAACATGCAAAGTTTGGAGTGTAGGGTAGGAGTGAGTGTGTCTCGTAGAGCTGTCAGAAGCTTCAGCCAGGCCCCACATCCACGTCATCTTGTCAGGTTGTACTTCCAGCGCTTTGCATTTCAATAAGAACCTCCAAAAATTGCTTTTCACTGACTGTTCACAATGGGAGAGTCTCTAAGGAAACGAAGATTATGGAGATTTTGTTCCATCGATTTCTTGTGTGGACTTGGCCAGCAAGCTTGTTGAAGAACTTATACAGGGTGCAGCAACATTATTTCTTTTTTTCAAAGCAAAGCACTTTGAATAAAGGAAGTTATGCTGTTGCACCCTGTACTTCTCATACTGGAACATGGTTACTTATGATGAAGAAAGCACTTGCTGAAGAGGTACCAAAGAAACTGATGGAGTACAGGTATATTTTTATGTTTATACGACAAGGTTTAGCTTGGATTTTTTCCATAATGTCCTCTATGAAATGTCGTTATAGAAAAATAAGAATGTTGTTCAGTTCACAAAAATAAACGTAGAGGGTTATGTGTAAACGAAACATTGAGATCACTTAGAAATAATTTGCAATACCAGAATTAGTGTTTTTGAGAAATTTGAAGAGAAATAGGAAGAATGCATGCCACTCTGTTAGCCACGCTGCTCGCCACGCTGCTCGCCACGCTGCTTGCCACGCTGCTTGCCACGCTGCTTGCCACGCTGCTTGCCACGCTGTCTGCCAGTCTGTCTGCCACGTTACCTGCCACACTGCCACTCTGCCCATACCTTCACGCTGTGTCGTCACATTTTATAAGCGAATAAAACTTTTCATTCACGTTGCAAGGAGTTTATGGCGCGCAGGCAGGAGAATTAATTAAAGATATGAGCAAACTTTGACCGTAAGATTATGAGAGAGCTGTAGCTGCCCTGATGGACTCTTTCTGTATATCGTGCGGATTGACACACGGACAAACTTGGCTGGACTCCCACACGGACAAACTTGGCTCGGCTTGGTTGGACTGCCACATGGTCAAACTTGGCTGGGCTTGGTTGGACTGCCACATGGTCAAACTTGGCTGGGCTTAGCTAGACTGCCACACAGACAAACTTGGCTGGGCTTGGCTGGACTGCCACATAGACAAACTTGGCTGGGCTTGGCTGGGCTTGACTGACGTGCAAGTAAACTTTGCTGGGCATGGGTTGGGTGACCTGCGAAAAATCTTGACTAGGCTAGCTACAATTTTCATTTTTCGTTTTTGTACGCAATTAGTCAAAACTCACTCTTGCCCAAATTCGGAATTTTATCTAAATGAAAATTAAAATTACATTGTAGCCAAACGCAGGATTAAAATTCACGCTGAAACTAGAAACATGTTTTAGATCAAAATTAGATATACATACATTGCACCTCAATACTAAAAATATGCTCTAACCTTAATCCAATATTATAATCCATTACTTACTGAGAATCCACATAATCTAGCTCAAGCTTAAGAGAATTATCTACTCCAAACTAAGACTTCAATGAGCCCATAACTGAAAAATGAATTCTAAAGCCAAATTAGTCTACTATTCTCCAGCTTAACTGCGCAAGCGCAACCGTGCGATGTTCACAAAAAAGAAGATTAGGATAATGGAAGTAGCGACAACAGCCGACGATTTCAAGTGCAACGGGCATCGTACCAGCGGGAGATCGTCTTGGTGATGCAGCTGCATGTGATGCACCCTTTCCTTAATTATCTCCCGACTGCAATGTCGTAATCATGGGACGTGCTGCTGGCAGCGTCCGCAGGAAGCCTTGTATTGGACTTCACACGACCAGCAATGAAGCAGTGGCATGAATTAGTTGGTATGAAGTAAAGTACTGATAGTTCATGTGATGCCTTATTGAAGTATTGGACTTCACACGACCAGCAATGAAGCAGTCGGTGTGGCATAGCTAGCGTGATCGAATTCAATGATATTTCTTATGAAACCTAAATGATACAACTGTCCATCAGATTAGCAATGAAGAATTGGTATTTGAAATCAGGGGAGGTGTTCAACATAACAATATAATATAAATGACACAGGAGCACGAAATAAATTTTAGTGATTCGTTTGAATATTTATTTCAATTGAGGAGCTCAAATTTACTAAATGAACATGAAGCATCTTTGTTTGTATTTCCATTTACACAATTTTCCTTGACTGCTGTTTTATGAGTTGTGGCTATAATTTTGTTCATGATGGAGCAAATTGTTGCTCTTCTCAGTACTATCAAATTAATTTTTAATTCTTTGCTTGAGAATGTTAGGAAACGTTTTGATGAATAACAAATTATATTGATGGGCAATCAATCAATGAATTGCAGACCAAATAGTTCAAGAAAGTTTTGATAAAATTGCAATTTCTTCGAGTACTCATGATGGTAAAAATTCGATGCAAAGTATCAATATGTTCAAAGCAGGAAGACTTGGATTTCTAAGTTTTACTTTCCTTAAAAAAACACCACTCGATTCTATCAAGATATGCAGACTCAGATTTTCAATTTTATTTTCTCTTAGAAAAATACAACTTGTCATACACAAAACGTGAAGACCAGGAACTTTAAAAGTTTTACTATTTCTAAGAAAACCACAACTCGATGTGCTCAAAACATCGAGATGCCCCAGCGTTTCTTCCTCCCTTGTCCTCTTCCTCCGATCGCTTCCATTGGGTGAATGCAGACAGGCCACCGGCCGTGCCTAAACTCTTTGCTTCAATTAGGCTTATGAATTTCTATCCACAGTCATGGTTTGGACGAGCCAGTAAGAGCCCAATATTAGGCCATTTGAGGACCCATTCTTGCCTTAATGTTCTAATGCAATGAACATTTCCTATAAATTGAGCAATGAACGCTAGAATAGAGCTCGACACGCGACTTCGTTCTGAACGACAAGCACAAGACTCCCTAGAGACCAACAAGAAGCTTCGCCTGATAATTAGTATTAAATTGAAGTGTAATGCTTTGAATGGCTTCAGAGTCGAAGTTTTTTGTGAAACCCATCGTAATTAATCAAATTGATACAGTTATCATCATCAAAAAAATTTATGACAGTGGTTTTCGATATGTAATAGGATGTAATAGGAGTCTATTAGAAGAAGCTTCTAAGTTGTGTTAGCACAAAATTTTATACTATTGAAACTCTGTATATTGATGAACTTTGGAGGGGAGAGGGGAAGGGGTGGTGTATTCTCAGTTGATGTTTGTCTTCTTCCCATTTAGTTCCACGTGGCCTAATGAGGTCATGCTTAAAGTTGAATATAATTTTATGTTTCAACTTCGGCGTCGTCAATTTAGTGTGCAACATTTGTGTTAACTTTGATATTTAGTAGCTTTTGGTTTGCAGTTGCCTGAAGGTTTATCACAGCTTTTTCCCTGCCGGTGGCCTAGTGTGATTCTGTTATATATGAAAAATATTTAATTTCCTGAAAAATGTCGAATAGTTTAGACAGATACGATTGTATATTTCTGGAACGACAACAACATCGTGCAAGCGGAGACATTTATACATGTTGTTGGTTTCAGACCTCTGACAACATGTGAGAGACTTTACTGTGGATGCTTTAATAGCTGCAGCACAATATTTGTATGGCTATTTCCATGTCAACAAAATAGTGTATAAGAACATTTCACCGTATGTTATGAAGGTGCATGGTGCAAGAGCTGCACCTTATAAAATTACCAATATTTTTAGGCACTGTAAAAACACAGAATTAATGGTTGAAAAAATGTTTCTAGGCTATTAAAATGAAAAGTAAAAGCGAGTGATCATGCTCTGATCCCTAGAAACCTGGTACTAAACTATCCATAAAATAAAAAAGATTAACGAGAGGGAAAAGTGGAAAAGACGTTTTTAAAAATTAATAATATTTCTTTAGTGACGACTGTAACAAATTAATTTTGTATTTAGCACAACATCGTAACTGAGGTAAATAAAAAACCATCAGATATGCTTGTGAAAGCTCTAATAATATTTTACATGTGATTTGGCTACTTTAATGGAATGCATAGTAGAATTATTCGATGGTGCTTAATTGAAACAATCAGGTAGACGTAAGGTGATATCAAAAAGAGTAGCAGCTGATACTGTAGCTACTTTTATTTAAAAACTTTGGAACTAATGCAAAATTATTGTCAAGAGTTCTTGTATTTTTCCTAACACCGTACACAAATATAGAAACTTAAAAAAATTCATAGCGTGATGCATTAACCATCATCTGTTAGCTGTTAACAGTTGCTTTCCAATAAAATACCTACTAAACACGGTGTGTAATTATTCAATTTTACAACAACCTTCAGTATCACTTTCACTTACGTGAACTGCGATTGAAAACAGAAGTTTTTATAGGCGCTCAGCGCAGGCATCTCGAACATGTACTCACGCCAAGAGGGTTTGTTTTCAGTCTCTTCATGCGAGGGCTTTTGCTATTCCCTTTAGTGATGTTTTTCATCAGGAATGTCAATACAAACTTACGATGAGCCTCTCGCTCTCTCTTGCTGCTTAGGTTGAATGTTTACCTCCAAATGCGCAGAACAAAGAGACTAGCGTAACAGTGGAGACAGCCTGTGCTTGCTTCTGAAGAACAGCTTTGAATTATTATAGGTCGTCTGATGCACGACGCTTCCTCATCTTCAAACAAAAGGGAAAACTTCCTAAGCATAAAACGGTGACATGGGCAGGATAAAATTCGAAGATGTTTCTTACAATTTTGTTAAGTCAAAACGATGTACGAGGAATAAATTTGGGAGCCATTTTAACAATTCTTACCTCAACGTTCATAAGTGAATAGGAGAGCAAAAATATCCCTGCCTTGAACAATGTAAAATTCAATGCATACCTCATAAAGCTGCTGGTGCTGCTTCACCTTCAGTAATTTATTCAAGTATTTGTGGTACTTTAAATTCAATATTTACAGCGTTGTGTTGAGTAGCTTCATCAAATCCATACGATAATAATTGTATGACTACTTTATGACTTTGTTCACAACTGAAAATGATTTATATACGCCATTCAACCTCTCTCAAACTATATCATTTCCGTCATGCTGGAAGCTTCATACTCTGTCGTAGCATTCTTTATGTACTATTTTATTGTTCTTGGTTGATGTCTGAGATGCAAATTTTGTGCAGGACCAGAGTTCTGCTTCTCCTGCCCTTGTCTGAACTAACCTTGAAACTTTCACGTATTTTCTAAGGTTTAAGTGTTTAAAGATCAAACATGGTAAAAAAATTAAAATCGTTTTGACTTCTCAGTAAAGTATTTCGTTGAGTTGTACTTGAACTCAAAAAATTGCTAAAATGTGAATCGAATTGTAGAACCGAAATTAATCATTAAGGAGGAAGCAACATTACTGCAAAAATACAAGTAATTATTATCTCAAATTGAACTTTTTTACGAGAACTTATTATTCAAAGGACGCTTGAAAAAGCATGGAAATCTCAGAATGTTCTTTCTTTTGGGAAAGTAGGTACAACTCTTTTCGCATCAGATGAGCGGGTAAAAAAAGAGTCTGAGCACTTACAGAAGCTAGCCATAAATTTCGAGCTTTCCAAATAAAGTAATTATTCCCATAGGGAACAAAAATGGGGCCTTGCAGACGCTCCTTAGCCTTCAGTCTTAATGGACTTTGAAGAGGGATTGCTGACCCTCGGGAATTTTTCCCTCTTTAATTCATATGAACTGCTCGCTAGGATGATTAGGCCATTTTACAGCAATTTTTAGCCACGCAAATATATTCATCAAAACAACGATTCAGAACTGCAAATAGAGAATCAAGTGTCATATACCTACAGTGTATGTGTAATACGGAATTTGTTGCTCAGCCTGAAATTAGGTATACCACAAGCTTTCTTGAGATGCATTCGTTCGAAGGGCAAACATACTGGCAGTAAACTGTAAATGTGTTCCTGGTTTAATCACTTCAGCCACAACTGAGAATGAATTAAACTTGGAATTATGATCGTTTTTGTGAAGAATCTGAATAGAATGAGTAACAGGCAAAAAAAACTTCAAAATGTTCGTATACAAATTTATTTTTAACAATTCCAAAAGTCTTTATACTGCATCACTTTCCCTGAAAGCCCTACCTACTACACCCTCGCTCATGTCGAAAATTTCGAAGAACAAAAACAAAGTCAACAAGCTGGAAAGCTTGTACCATTTCAACTCGCTGCTCGAGGCCTGATTGCCGTGACAAATCAACATTTTCTGTCGTTTGAAATGCTAATGCACGATTCATTATGCACCGTAGCTCTATTCTTCCTTGCAATGAATCATGTTTGGCCAGCGGCCCTGGTCTTCTGGTATTGAATTAAACATCCTAGGGCCAGACTTGATCTCCGCTGCGAGCCTTATTGTCAAAGGCTTGATTTCTCCGAGGGAAATCAAATTAGTCAAATCAAGAAGCCCAGAATGCTTTCTAAATTCTTACATTAAGACTATTTAATTTGATGCAAATCCAAAAGGAATTTTCTATTTCCAGCATGACTATCAACAATGATGAGGAGAAAGTTTTTCAAATCACTACTCTAAGATTTGTTTAGAAAATGAATGATTCCGCAGAGTTCCAGGGGTGAGAAAACTGAACTTGTCACTTTTCTTTTACACTAATTTTGATTGTCAAAATATTTATTTTCTTGTTCCCTAAAACTTCACATTTCCCATCTTTTGTGTAGCATCTGCCTTTCTATGAACATTGTTGAAGTGCAAAATGTTATTGTGTGTCATGCAAGGACATCTCTCAACCCTTTACTAACTGATTACAGTCATCTGGCTGAGGTATAATTTGTCGCTGCTCTAAAATAGAACCCCATTGATGTGCAGGCCACAGTGTCATGTTTCAGGTCGTATGTACAATGGGAAGCGGCAGGGTTCAGTCCCAGAATTTTAGCTCCCTAAAAAAGTCCCCTGGAAAAATGGTGACTTATAATAATGATACAATGTGTCAAGGGTTAATTGTTCACATCGTACAATAATGGTGGGAGAAACGCCGTCTGTTCTGCAGATGAGATCTGAACAAAGAGTACTCAGTTGTCGCTAAAAATTTGGACTGCGGCTCGAGTACTGTAAAAACGTTCAAGTTTGACGAGACGAGACAATGTCTACAGCAGCTCTGACAGCTTAACTAAATGTTGAATTGGTATTAAATGTTACTCAGCAGGTACTTGTTCAGTCAGCGGAGGAAAGGAATTTTGAAATATTTCAAGTATGGGAAGAAACACAACTTTAATTTTTTTTTGTCTTACAGCATCAAATGACATTTTTTTCGCAGAAAATCTCGAATTTGTTTGTAATGGATATCAGATTTCTCTTTTCTTAGCTAAAAGTAAATATTTTTGAGAGGAATTAACAGATTAGTATTTTACTATCAAATCAATGTAGAATCAAACAGAGGTAAAGCTTTGATTGATTAGAGGTTCAACGGCTTACCAATGATAAGAACTGAATCATACCTCAACAATTCTAACTAATTACTTGGATAATAAAACTAGTTTAACATTAAATGTTCCTCAGTGATTGATTATGGCTAGTCTTGTATAATCAGAAGAAAATATCGAAAAATTAGGCTTCAAAAAAGAATCAGCTAAACATCGAAATACTCTGGACGAAGAAACGTAGAATGCACTAAAAATGTACTAAAATACCTGAAGAATTGTATACCCAATAGGTAAAGAATTTCAAGGTATCGATTTCTATGATTGACACACAATCAAACGTTGGTAGAGATCTTAAATCCTACGCCCAGATAAGTATGCCAGCCTCTGTCAAGCCGTACCTTAATTCAACAAAAAAACATCGCTTTTTGCCCGCGTGTGCACTTTTTTCCCTTGAATATGAAACTGAGAAAAAGTGCGTGAATGCTTTTGTTACCACGACGCTCGCTTCTCACTTATGGATTTTTAGGTACCAGCTTGTTTGTTGTTGCGGCCTCTAAAGGAGAGGGCTCGATAATACGAGATGAATTCCGGGCACAAAAATGCAAGCATTTTCGAAGCTTTCTCATGGAAATGATTGTTTGGTGAATCATTATAGGAACGCAAAGGTGAGCAGCCGGGCGGAAGTGACTTCCAGTCTCCGCCAACCGACTTCTGCGCCCAAATGAAAATACACAATTGTAATTACTTTTTACTTCGGGCTTCTCTGTTGATCAGTTAACTCTCTAGTTCTTGCTGTAGTTGTTGAAGCGTTGGAGGCATGGAAGTTACATTCCGTATTTTTGTGCGTGTTAAAATGTAGAAATTCTTGAACGATGATATACCGACAGTTTATCCTTACCTTACACCAAGGTAATTTATTACTTGAGTTCATCCAAACCCCTTAATTACAACTAAACCAATAATCAAATTTCCTTTTGCCTCTGTAATCAATTTGCTTTTTTCGTCCTGAATTATGAGTAAAGTATTATTGAAGCCTCCCCTGACTGCTGTTTTTTGTTCTCTAATGTATTATCCACCTCATAGTCCTGTCATGAAATGCATCATCCACCTCATAGTCATGTCATGGAATGTCTCATCCATCTCATAGTCCTGTCTTAAAATGTATCATCCACCTCATAGTCCTGTCATGAAATGTATCATCCACCTCATAGTCATGTCATGGAATGTCGCATCCATCTCAGAGTCCTGTCTTAAAATGTATCATCCACCTCATAGTCCTGTCATGAAATGTATCATAAACCTCATAGTCTTGTCATGAAATTCAATTTCCTACTGCAACGAAATGTGTCAAATTTTGAGCATAGAACTGCTGGAGTTCGGTCGTGCTGCCTTCGCTATTGTAACCTGACGTAACATTGTCTTCCCCACGCTGCCTCCACTACAATCCGATCTCGGCCCCAAAAAAATAACTGAAAAAAATGATTGTCACTCCTGTAGCTTATTCTCACGTCAGAAATGTTCTGACAGTTGCTTTGCATATAAAAGATGTCGGCTGTAAACGTGTGAAGTGAGTCTGAAGAATGACTTACAGATACAAAATTTGAGGTCTTGTCTAGTAACAGAAATAAAGGGCAATATATTTCTTCCTTTTAAGAACAAATGCTGGGTTCATTGAAGGAGGAAAGTTTTGTTTTCCTAATAGTTTATTTCTGTTTCAATGTTGCTAGTAAGCACACATATTGAACGGTAACAGCTATCATTTGCAGTTTTTTAGATTTTTAGTTCTCTTTAGTTTTGTAAATGTTCTCATGACTTAATGACGAAGAAGTAAATAAAAATTAAGAAACATATAGTGTAATTGTTAAACAGCAATATTTCCAGGTAATGTGTTATAGCTACACAATTTAATTTAGGTCTTTAGGAGGGTTTAGGTCTTTCAATAAACCCTCGGACATATTTATATCAGATGTTGTATTGTGTTTATTTTGGCAAGCAAAAAGAAGAACGTGGTAAGGAATGCTTATCTGAGTCAATGGAATTAAAATCAGAACCTTCAATAAATAAATATTATGAATAGAACAAAATAAAACAGTAAAAACGAGCTGTTTGGTCCATTCATGGGCTGCTACCAAAGTCTCTGCCGTCTAAAGTAAAGGCATCAATCACGCACGTACCTCTTAATCACGCCACCTAATTCAGTCACGTACATGCACTTCACTCGTGGACAAGTATTCCAGTCATGCACATGTACCAATAATACTCTGGCCCCAAGAGTTAGGGATATAGAATCAGTATGAGTACGTTATAATACTGGGGTTCTTAATTCAATATTTGTCGAGACGATTTTTGAATGTGTTCACAGTACCAGCAGAAACGATGTATTTAGGCAGCTTTCAAGTTGAGGCATTTAAGGCTGAAAAGAAGTTCAAAGCTTGGGATGTCTTGAAGTTTCTTATTATTAGTTTTTGGCTGCTATTTTTGGTTCGCACGTCATCGTCTCTTTCGAAAAGCCCTTGCATGGTTACATCCTTAAGGCTTTTGAAATACTTATTCGTTGCAATAAGTTGCCCTCGTAGTTTTCTTTGCTCGAGGGAGATGAGTTCAAGCTGTTGAAAACGTCTTTTGTAGTTGAGATCGTAGAGGTCAGGAATCAGTTTTGTTGCTTTACGCTGAATTTTCTCCATTTTAGGAAATTCATTCGCCTAGGTTCACAATTGTATTGTAATTTAAAGAATTGGACAATGAATATGACTAAGTGAACATTAATATTTTAGATTAATTAACTTTGTTTTCCAAAACATGCAAGAATTTCATATATACAAGTATAGTATGACCAGCGGCTGAGTGTGCGCTACGAGTAAATGAAATGAGTTTTTATAAATCCGTAGACTTTATTTACTGTTTAACAGATCGCACAGTTTGTATGTTCTTCACAAATCAATAAACAGTATTTTAATATTCCATATTTTGTGATCAAAAATTATTCACATATATCCGTACGTGTTTAATGTATGTTTGAAATGTTATCATTGGAAGGAAGAGCCAATGATTGCTAAAATTATGAGTGACACTTATGTGAAATATGGTTAGCAAGTCATGTGTTTCATTCAATATTTTCTGCATGTGAGATTAACTTTTGTTTACGTCCAGTGCATTGGAAAGACGCTGCCTTGTTACATAGTATCCAGAACACTCTGTATTCAGATTTCTATGAAAAAATACAGAACCATCAGAATAATTACTCGAGACCCGGACTATTCCGAGTCATATCTATCAACAAATATGATGAGTAAGCGCTACAGCGATGCATTACAGAAAGCCTGGCTCCAAGCAGCAACTTGAAAATGATGGGCATTTTTAACAGCATCGTTAGTTTTAATGCACATATTGCACATATTGGTGGAATATAAAGCTACACTGAATTACGATCACATTTTGGCTTGAAATACATATATCAATTGATTTGTTGTTAAACGTTCAAAGGTTTCTTAATATGAGTTGAAACTAAAAGAGTAAGATTAACAATTGTTGATTTTAATGCACAGTGTGAGCTGCTTTGCTTACACTAATTGGTGTTGTAACTGTTTCAAGTTTCCTTAAATGTTTTATTTACAATTGAAAATTACAGACACCCAGGTCAGATCCAATGAATTTGAATTGCAGTGTCTCACATCTGACTCACGGATTCTAATTAAGAAAATCTTATGGCTGTGAGACTGAACCTGATAAGAGGGTCCAATGTCTAGCCAACTAAATTTAAATCTGTGTCGTACAATTTTCATTTCAATTGCAAAAAGCATAGGGAATACATGGTGAAATTTTACCAACCCAACATATATGAAAGTTCATAGATTCAGATGAGAATTGATTTATTACACGCGTTTTATAAGAAGTGATAAAAAAATGTTAGGTGTAGATTCAAACTTGGAAGACATACACCACAATACGTCGTTTGAGAACTCAAATCTCAGTGACGTTCTCAGGCTCTACGTTTTAATAACTATCACGACTAATTGCACCTCAGTTCTTATTTAATCAAACAAAAGAGAAGTGCTTTTAAAGCTAGACGAATCAAATGTTATTGACTACTTTAACATTTTGGATATCATTTCACCGCCTTTTATTTATCTATAAGCAGCATAACCACACCATTTACGAGTAACATTACGTCATAGGTCAAAGTACAGATCACAGTAGAACGGGAGGTATAATTTTTTTGCAACTTCTCTAAACATGTTTTGAATAACTCTCAAGTTTCTGTACGCAGCAATTGTATTACAAGTGGTCCAATAAAAAAGATGCAGCGATTTCTTCTAACTTATTTACACGACATTAGCCAGCTTCTTTGAGCTTCAAGTGCGGTTTGTACATGAGCCACTTGAAGACCAACAAGGACATTTCAGAGTACTTCCTTTTCAGACCTTCCCCGGGTAGACTTGTACAGAGGCAGCCAAGTCTACCAACGATGCACTGTGCTTGCTTAGGTTTGCCTTCTCTTGGACGTTCTGTTACCTGAACGCTGAATGGAAGTCCGTCTCGTGGATCTATAGTGAAACACTTTGATGTTCTGCTAGTTTTCTGTGCAAAACTATCGAGTGTATGAGAATATAAACAAGATTAAAGATTCGTTTTAGGTAGTCTTTTGAATGCACTCGTCGACACAAAATTACTTATAATTAGTGAATTTTCCAGAAATTTTCGTCTCATTGATGCTATGATTTAAGTCAGAAAATCTAGTTACTCAATGAAAGGCGAATTCTATTGCTCATATTTCTGCAGCCACTTTTTATCTACAAATTATTTGTTTAATAAATTTTAAAAATGTCACAACTAGCAGGAACACTACATTCACAATCAGCTATAAAATTTTTTCGACAGCCCATAAAACAATCCAAATAACACATAAAATAGCAAATGAAAATTAAATTACTTCACTAACATGCTAGATATGCTAGACGTCTTTCACTCAGAAAAACGGCAACTTTCCTTAGCTGACAAAAATTGGTCTGACTGAAACCTGTACATTGATTAGTTTTTACAATTGTTTCGACGACCATTTCAGATCACTCCCAGAAATGAGCTATAGTGACCTGGGGGTAAGACCTCTGCCTCTGATCGTCCTGCTCACTATACCTGTCACTCCACAACTTTTCTAAACTGATACCAACTGATCGGTTTTTTTAGCCATGGGAAACTGAAGGGTACGCGTGCTTTTTGCCCGCATTTTTATAGAGACCACTGCTGTGTATGACCGACGTGTCAATTCTGTGACATATGCACAGATATTCAACTTCTTTCGAAGATTTTCCTAATTTTCCAAAGAATCTGACTTACGTTCGCTACTCACATTCTCTACATTAATATTTATAAGTTCGCTCATTTGCAACGTGTCTCGCACTTGTAGAAGAACAAACATCGATATGTATGGCATTTTTTACCGCTATTACACGCAGCCTTTTTTATCCATGTTGAAATATATCCGAAGAGGAGGCATTATTTGAATGAAGCCTTCATTGTGTTTTTGGAAGCACTTTTATGCAAATAGAATCACCAGTCTTTGGCAGCCATCATTTTATCGACATACTTCTGATCCCTGAAGGATCTAAGTTTGTCTTGCAAAAAACATATCCTTCGCTGTTCCTTTTTTTGGCCAACATTTACTGGAAGCGCAGCTTTGTTAACGCACTGTCACGCTTCTTAGTCTACAAATGCTAGCTTCTCATTGCAAGCATTCCAATTCCTTCCGAACAATAATTTGAACATCGTGTTAGGAGTCCGATAATTTTTATGTTTGAAGACAGCTACTCCATCACGCTATCCCTTGCTACAGTAGTCTTTTTTGGGTCATGAAAGTGGGAAAAAATACTTTATCCAAACCAATTATAGAAATACAGGAAACGTATTATCCTCTGACCTCCATCATGTGTGAAGAATAAAGTTTTTAATTAACATGGGAAAACAACCCAATTAAGCATACCCCGTAATATTAAAAAAATTTAATAACACTGAACCAGATTTGTTCTCTAAATACTTAAAATATACAAAATACGCTGATACGCTGGAGGTTTCAGTACTTTTTCTCAGGTTAGCTTGTTTTTCGCAATATCAGCTTTGGATTTACTTGCATCAATTACTGCCTACACAATTTTCCTCGAACTCTCACACAAAAATTGAACGCATATTTCCTCATGAAGACTCGGAAAACTATGCCTGAAAATTTGTGCGGGTACTGAATTTTTCATAAATTGTGGGTAGCTTTAATTTGAGGTTCCTTATTTTACACCCTTTAAGAAACTTTAAAGAAACATTTTTTGTCACAAAAAGTAGGAATTTGCAACTAAAATAGAACGAGCCTACCTAAAATTTCTGCTGAAAAATGAAAAACAACGTACATATGTTTCTGTGTAAGCATACATACATAATTGCCTAAACCACCGTACACATACAACATTAAATGAAAACTGTGCGTTTAAATTCTCACTATTAAAAAGTAACATTGTTAAATGATCTAAATCTGCAAAAAAATCTTTGCTCTGAAAGTTGCACTTGTAATTAAACACCCCAAGACTGACGAAGTCATTTAGCAGTTCTACGCTATTGTAAAAACGTTAAAAGTGAAGCAACTTTTGGCACGTTTCTACACTGGTTTGACACGTTCAATTACTTTGCATTTTGTCCTATAGAAAACAAAAACAGTTTTAACAAAGAAAGTGAAGTCCTGTATTAAAGATATTTTGCATTTTCACTAGCCAATAGTTTCTAATGGGTTTAATTTGTAAATGACGTAAAGATTTAAAATCAATTGAGTTTTCTGAACGTTTTTTTCTAAATCATTGGAACGCTTGCACTTTTTAAATGGTGAGTGGACATGCCGGTTGAGCGGGTTTTATTGAGAGTAGCTAAGAGTATTTGCTTAGGATGGCTTCTATTTGGTCTCACAACTCTTTCAAGCGTGAAAATCCAAGCTTAGGATATGTTTAAGTAAATAGGAGTGACACAGACATGTTATTCCAAGCCCATCATTCCCTCGAAATGACTGACCGATGCTCGAGTAAAAAGTTCTCTTCCATACTTAAATAGAAAGGGGCTCTGAATGGCTGCTTTCCAAAACGATTTGTGATGGATTTCAAGTACCTTTAATCTTCGCACGAAAAAAATACTTGCTAAATATTTCTCGTTAGCTTGAGTATAACAGGGAGTTATTTTTTAATTGGATATTAGAAAAACGTTTAAAAAATTCGAAGACCGGTTTTGAATACCTACCAGTTCATTTTAATAATTCAAAAAGGATATATGTATAATATAAAGAATCGAGGATATTTTTGAAAACGACCTTCGTGAATCCGTAGTAGTTGGTCAAATATCAGATGTGTAAAAATACTCGAGAAATGTAGTAAAAAATAACATAAATCATGACGTATATATTCATTAGAATCTATCAATTCATTTGTTCATTCATTTATTTAACATAATTCATTTACTAACCTTCATCAACTTTAGCGTCTTTTGTGCACTTAAAAGAATTAAGTTAGTGGCGACAGTCTATACGAAGGCAAGTTTAAAGAATTCATTCGAAATAAATTTAGAGAAAACCTCATGAGATGCGCCAGCGTTGGTTGCTTAAGATATGAAGACATTCATTAATTTTTTAGGAATAAGTTCTTTCAACAATGTACTATTCAAGAAAATATCTCAAAACGTGGTGTATTTCACGATATGAATATTAAATATTCACTAGTGTAACTTAATTTAACATGGCTTAACATAAGGTTAATTAATGTTTCAATACATTTATTAAATATTTAGCAGTATTCACAGCAGCAGGCTTCTCTTTATTCATGAATATATAACCTCTTTTGTGAAATTTGTTTTTACGTAGCTTAACAGTAAGCAGACTAGAGCTCTACCAGATTTCATGCAGCATTTCACTGAAACAAACATTGATGACCAGTGACAAATGGTCTGAAATTACAGCATACCAGCTGTGGATGCATATGAGCACACTTCCATAGGCCTATGCATTCAGTGCGCGTTCCTATTTGTTGTAGGCCTCCCTCGAATGGGTCGTTACAGATTTCGCATGCATAATCTCGGTCAGAATCTGCATGAACATAAGCATCGTTTGTGCCTGATTTATGAGAGCATATAACACGCGTGATATTGTGATCATTGACATCAGAGCCAGCGCTGAGGCTTAGCTTATGACAG
>VCRD01000090.1:161132-288185 GCA_006783055.1 Trinorchestia longiramus
TATATATATATATATATATATATATATCTATTATTATTATATTATATATATCTATATTATTTTTTAATGTTTGTTGTGGAGTCCGTTGACATTAACGTAATTTGCCTACCTCAAGTCGTTGGTGTCACCACTTTAGGAAAAGTCATTATTGCCTGAATCTGATGTTTCAGTGAAGTCATCAGAAAAATCGTCTTACAGAAATTTCTCCTGATTCCCGCGCCATACGTGTTGTATTTGAAAGCAATTCTCTGTGATATGTGCAATATGTGTCAATGTAGACCTCAAAAATTGTCCTCAATTGATGACAGAGGCTTTTCTTTCACAGTGGCACTTAAATTATTACTGGAGCTAATATTCTTTGATACCTTAAAATCATTAACCCAATCATACGAAACGGGAACTATGATTCTTTTAGGGCGTAAGTTCACTAGGTAACTCTAACGTACAATTCAGAAGGGAGAACTTGATTAATTACCTCTCTGAGTTTGAATCCTTGATACTCATAACACTAACTAAATCCTGAAGGTAATCGATTGTACAGGTGTATCATATGAGAACTTTTCACAGTAAGTGTCTAAAGTCCAAGCTTAAGTACTTACTTCAAAGACCTAGAACTTCAAATACTGTACAATTACTCAATGTATCAGTATCTTAGATATAAAATAATTATCTCAAAACATTTTTTACCAAGCTAGACTCTAGATGAGCACTTGGATGCGCATGAAGCCTAGCTGCGACATATCAACCACACTTCTCCAGTGTCATAAATACTAAACAAATTGTTCGATGCATCTCATCTTTTCGCAATGCATAATTTCGTTAATAAACTTGAATCCTAGTTGCTTTAATTTTAGCCTGAAATTCTGGTTGGTGTGTGTGCCCCATCAAGTTTAACTGAAATAAACTCTGGGTTGAATTTTTTGTGGATGCGGGAAGCGGTTGCCTAAAAGTAGAGAACTGAATTCGTTAGTTTCATTTCTCCTTCTTTTTTAATACACACAAATGCTGGCCTTAATTATGTTTGAACTAAATGTGGGTTTCTAATATATACACAATACAATAGAGTAGTTTATGTTCAACTATCTTTTATGATGAAGGCGCTTAAAAGAAAATAAGTTTATAGGCTTTGATGATGCACTAAAATATGTCAAAGACTAACAGTTGCAATTGTTATTAATCGAGACACATTACTAGAATGAAATAAAATATAGCAACAGAGAAGAACGGAGTACAGTAGAAGTTTTTTCAACCTGTACCCATGGGACTTTGCATTTGCCAGTTAATATCACCCAAGTGACCACAAACAATTCATAGACACGCTAGACATAAAAGGAAAACAATATCAATTGCTTAAAGTAGTTGAAGGAGAAAAAAACATAATGAATAAGTATATAAAGCTTGACCAGCGAGTGCCGGTTTAAAGAAATTCTACTGTAGCATGTTTTTGGGCAGCTACCTAAGTCTTAGGCCATCAGATACAAATCACGCACAGGCAACTGAGTAGGAGTTACGTATGTGGTAGGAGGAAGGGTAACAATTATTTGTGATTCGACATACACAAATATTTTACTCATCGAACACGATAATTTGTGACTCTTGGTACACAGTTTTTATAGCAATGCTCTTATTAACTGTTATATACAAAATTATTTGATCATAAATTGACAAGTTTTAGCTCTGCATGAGAAATTTGGTGATCAAAGTTATGTTGATGTTAAGAATGGAGTTTTTTACGATGCTTTTAGAAAATACTTTCATGACGAAACATGCATTAATCTACATGAAATTCCACTGAAATAGAATATACATATTTTTTACCTTTCAGAAGGTAATACCTTCCTCATTATCAAGTAAATTGTTCAGGGAATTTGATAATAAGGAATAAGCTTTTATTGAGACTTAGTTTTACAGCGTATCTATGTTTCCCGACGAAGTTATCAGAGCCCATTGATGAACTATGAATTGTTGTAAATTTTTTACAAGTTGCTTTATAATTTTTTTAGAAACAATAATTCCCATACATACTTCGTTTATAATCATGTTTTATATGCACGTACAGATTGCTAACTTCACGTCCGACGTGGATTTCTGAGAGAAAAATTTTGCATCATCATTTTTTTCTCTCAATCTAAAGACGAGGAACGAAGTGCACAATTTTCGATTTATTTAACTTTTAATGGCATTCTGGCATTCTTTTTGCTTGCTTTGTGTACACAGAAAATTAAGGAAGCCATGCCAAAAGGTTTGAAGATTTAAACACAACAATTAGAGAAAATTAATTCACTGTCTCAAAAACTGTACATGAGATGTCAGAGTAGGATACACGAATGAGAATCTCATAAGCCAGCTAGCGTAAGTCATAATGAGCTATAATGACATTGCTAGAAGTCATGTTACGTGTGCATCCAGCGTACTGTTCAGGCTAGACAGATGATTGACTTTCTTATGAGCAATGCCTTCTTGCAGGACTTCTGTTCTTGCCTAGTCCTTTACTATACTTTCTACATTTCCCATTTTTGATTATTCCTAAACTAGTGTGTATGCCCGTTGAAAATAACGGGTTTTGATATCATGCATTTGAAGGAAGAACTTAGAGCAACAGATTCTCAGACCTAATCAGAAAAGCTACGGATTTAACTCCAGCGGTTAAAAATATATATATTTCAGATAGCCTACGGATTTAACTACCAGCATTTAAGGTAGACTCCCTTTGTAATAACATATGTAGGAGAAATTACCCACAAACAATATGTAAATTTGTTTATTTAAGGAGAGACACGGCGTTTTAATATATAAGTGTTGATTATACTTATGATAATTCCTATTCCAGATTATTCCTTAATTATACTTACTGCGTCTTCCATATCTGGTTATTCCTTAATCATATGTACTGCATTTCCTATTTTTGATAATCCCTTTAATATATTCACTGTATTTTCCATTCCTGATTGTCCCTCGATTGGACTTTAAACAAACGTTTCTACGACCAATGGTATATAATGTCGTATTCTCTTCCATAGAATTACACGTCTTTTAATGGTGAAATTGTGCATCCTGTCTACACGACATTCAAAATAATGAAATAATGATTCCTACAGTTTTCTACATAAACATTCAATGGAAAAATACGTTGCAAGCTTATGAAAGCTTTTGAGAAAAAATTAGCAGTGAGACAAGCGAAACCTACAGGATATCCACGCTGAGGTTATTCTGCAAATAAAGAATGCTATAGCTTTTTTACGTAATTTCTATGTTTTTCGCACCGATAAGATACTAGTCCGACATTTGTCTTATCAACAGCATTCTTGCTCGGGTTTACTTTTAATAATAGTGTCATCATCAAACTCATGTGCCAGTGTTAGTTAGCACATGGAAGCCATCAAACTGAACCGGAATAACGAATATATTATTGTTTCGAATTCCTAGAAACTGAACCTATTTATGTTTTGAACATAATGCAGTTGTTGTTTTGAATAGCATAAACAGCCTCAATGGAATCAATTTATGAAATAATCATTGCAAAAGGAGATCCTTATATTTTTAAGGCAAATAAATCAAAAGCTCGACGATTATACTCGAGCGAAAGCGTCGATGGTAATATTATACCGCCTGAGAGATTTGGTTAAACAGATTATCACCATGGAAACTTAAAGGCAGGTGGCAGAAATTAGGTTCTCGTTTTCAAGTGGCTTTCTACTTCATAATTTGCAATATTGGACTTTCTGATTTCGGTTTCTGCATTAAGAATTTATGAAGCGTCTCAGCAGAGCTAGAAAGTGAAGTGTGAAAGCTCACTGCCGGCATCTCTTGAGTGGTAACATGTTAAAGCTGATGTGTCCATTAAACTTAGCTCCTGCAGCATTAAATCAAGTTCAGTTGACTTATTTGTTGGTCGCATGGAAACAGGGAGGAGGTGATGTGTGAGTTGTGGGCAGAATAATAACATTAATGCTAATAATAACTGCAAAGTCATGAGCAGGATCTCCACGAGCTTACATACATGTCTGGAATTGTCAAATGTGTTCGATCGTCGACAGACAATTCTATTTCATAACACTGGGGAACTTCGATGTATGAGAGCCTTTGTGGAAATCGTGTGATGGAGCGCAGAAAAAATTTCCTGGTGCAAAAGAAAAAATAGATGTATATGAAAGATCATCCTATTAAAACATGATATGTAGTTTTATTCACGCTAAAATTGTAAATTTGGTCTATGTAATCTTTTTAAAACTTAATACACCTTCAGCAAGAACATAAAATTTATTACAAAAATCAATTTGTAATACTGATTATGTATCATGTTTTTACGTTCATCTACCCATCTATGTGCTTTACACTTATCAATAATTGGTGTTGATGGATCAAAACACTGTAGTAAATACTGATGTGAATAAAGGTATCATATCAGCATGGGAAACTTTTAATTCGTTAACAGAATAAAATGGTAAAATACGCTCATGAAATGCATGAGATTAGAAGTATTAAGCACACTTGACTACAATATTGAAAGTCGATATTTGTACAATGCAATTCATTCCTGCTTAAAAGTTGCGGTTCTGGTTTGTCAATATTATTAGTCCAATCTACATGGGACTCAACATCATGGACCTAACACATTATTCGCAGGTGCAGCAGTCTACATGGTAGCGGAATATACTGAATTAAAATCATTATGATAGTTGTATTATATCTAGTGAGTAAATTCAAGCATTCATAATTTAACGTATATTATATTGTTTGGCCGATCGTAAGCAGTCAAACTCCTAAAGTTAGAGGAGTAGGGGAACTGCTGAGTTATACAGCAGTGTTTGATGACTGACCAGCACCTCCACTGTAACTGTCATGTGATGCCAATCTATGATAGAGTCGACAATGAAGAATTTAAATGGGAATCAAAAGTAGAAATTCAAATGGCAATCAATAATGAAAATAGAAACATGAAACGACAGTAAAAATAAAATCGAAATTGACATTGATAATCAAATGGGAATCGAAAATGTAAATTAAAATTGGAAAATAGAACGATAGCGGAAAGAAAATTAAAAAAATCTTTGTTTCTCATCAGGCTCAGTAATTAAATACCAGAGTGATTCAAAAAAGAGAGTTTGATGCAATGAGATACATGCTCTACTGAGCTCTATCGTGTGTCTTCTAATTGCTTTGGTCATTAAGTCATCGGATGACATTCTGTTACTCAAAGTTCCACGTGAATTGCCGAACAAACAGTATGGATAGGGACGATAATACTACTATTGTTTCAGTTGATTAATACAGAATCATTCCTGGAACTCTAACCTCAACTAATATTTGTAACATTTATAAATATGCATCTAATTTTGCAGGAAAGTTAGTTTAACGTTTGTTTCCTGAGGTTTAGCAAAATATTTATTAATGAACTGATATTTATGTATAGCACAGCTATTACGAAACTGAGAAATGGTCAGTCTCTAAGAATTTATTAATCATTCATTCAAATTTTTTTGAACTTATTGATATTCTACATGAATTAGTTTTTGAGAGAAGTCTAATACTGTAAGACCAATTCAATAAAGCTAATGTTATTTAAAAAAATTATTCGACTAATACTGATGCAATACTCACTATGGCACTGTAGTTAAAGAAGATATTCGGTCTCTGGTTTACCCAGTATTATCAGTACTTACTGTTTCTCTGACCGTGTTAAATTCTCTGTTCCACTAAGTTTTGAGCGACCATAATTTGTTTATGTTCTTGAAGACTGATATTAACATTCATCTCATTATATTACTGTGCTCTGACAAGAAAGTGATGAATATTTCTAAACTGATACAAGAATAAAGTACGGACTCTAGACAACGGTCAAGGTGCAAGACAATGTGACTAGAAATTATAGCCTGATAGTTGTTACGTATGCCTAAAATCTGAAGAAATAAAAACCAGTGAGCAAACACAAAACACTTTACGATCGTCATACGATTAAAAAGTGCAGTTACTTCACAATAAGTGTATCTTGTTAAAAAACAAGTGTGTTTTCCGAAACATATTTTATAAAAAACCCTCATAATAGCATCAATTATTAAGGCTAAGGAGGATGCAGCGGAAAAATCCTGCACGAAAATGTTCTCAAATTCCTTTGAAATGGAAATTGGTCTCTGGAAGACCAGAAATATCGTAAAATTTTTGCTTGGAGCCTGGCGTTTTGGCCATCATTGAGGTCGGAAACTAATAATTGCATAGTAATTGATAAAGTTCAACAGGGTAGAGAATTTTAGCAGAAGTACAAATTAACTTCAGAAAATTAGAGCTCCAGTTCGGTGTGAACTAATTGACTTCATGAATTTTTCTCTCAACGTGATTGTCAATTATGAATGTTGTTTGAAATAAAGAATTTATCTTTTTTCCTCCATAGAATCTGGTTGAGCACGTTGAAAAATTCAAGCAATTTTAAGCAAAAACTTCACAGCCGTCGTTTTTAAATGAGCAATATTTATGTTATTGCTTCCGGGATTAAAGGGTAGTGATGTCTCTGAAAACCTTCCGATATATTCATGATATATATAATCAGGAATAGGAAATAAAAAAAATGAATAATGGGGAACAGAAATCCTGCAAGAAGGCATTGCTCACAAGAAAGTCAATCAGCTGTCTAGCCTGAACAATACGCTGGATGTACACGTAACATGACTTCTAGCTATGTCACTATAACTCATTATGACTGACGCTAGCTGGCCTATGAGATTCTTCTTCATGTATCCTAGTCTGAGGGTTCATGTACCCTAGTCTGAGGGTTCATGTATCTTAGTTTGATGGTTCACGTATCTTAGTTTGATGTACGTCACTACAATACGCACATATGCCATTGCGTCTCTTAGAAATGAAGTAAGCAAGCGTGTTGCAGGAGCAAGACTAGTAACGACTGTGTAACCTCTTACCTGCCCAAGCTTCTTCCGCATGCCTACCAAACTCCCGCCATAACTTGTGGCCTCATATTCTACCTACTCCGGAGGTAAAACACGGCAGCAACAAAACTTAGGAGCTTTTCTTGGACAAAAATGTATTTCTCTCCGTTAACGGCTAACTTCCCGATCGAGGGAGAAAAGTTTCAGGGTATTTTATTTCATATGTTCAAGATGAAAAAGGATTGTGCAGCAGTCCGTGTCACATCATGGTCTTAGCGATGAATGCTTACAAAAATAAATTAATTAAGAAACTCTTAAATGAATCCAAAAATTTGAACCATGGACGATGCAAACCTAACATTGTCTATTGAATAAATACCGTTAATTGATTGATATTGCATCAAGATTGCTCTTTCAGAATATACGAAAAAAACTCTCTCTTCAACAGAAGCAGATGAGGAAGAGTAACTATAACTTACAGATTTGAGTTAGTGCATTGTTCAAACATGGATGTAGACTTAAATGTTACTTCTATTTTGATGCAAGATGAAAATGTACTCTATAAGTTTGCCGAACATTTTGCCTTGTTCTATTTTAAAATTAACATTCCGTGTGAATCGTTGAATTTTGTTTTTTGTTTCTTTCAGGCAAAATCAAGAAATGCATCAGACGCCTTCAGTTCGCTTTCTCCTGACGAACTGGAATTTTCTATTCTGGCAGCTACAGACGTTATTTAAATGGCAAAACAAGGCCGCTCTGCTGGTCAGCTTAAAAGCTTTCCAGGAAAAATCGTGTTTATTCCTTCTATGTACGATGTCTTCAAATAAATAATTCTCAATCGTGGCCTTCGCTCGACACAACATCACTCGCATGTTTTACCAAAAAGAGAAGACGCTTGAGAAATAAAATATTGTGGAGAATTATAAGCTTTTGGCGTACTGGAATTGAAATAGAAACGAGTGGATTGGAGACAGGTTACTGGTTTTGAGAATCATACAATTTTTTGAAATTTTGTGTGTGGTCTTAGAAACAATGTACATCTGACTTAAGTAACTGATTTTTGCCACACAAGAGAGTGTGATCTTGACACAAATTTTACCTATCACTTCTCTGTGGAAGTTCTGAATTCTCTTTCTGAACAAGATAACATAGGACGCAATAATTAAACCAATTAACATGTCTCCCGCAATGTGTCTGTCTCCTTTCAGGAATGCTGTAACCTAGAGATGCATGCATCCATTTGACTTTTCATTTTTTAAGTCTTACAAATTCTTAATTGTTTCTTGATTTAACACTGCATGTTGCTGTGGCACGAGTTGGTCGCCAAGCTTCACTCAAAACTGAGATATTCTTCAGCTCTTATGAATAAACTAGTTTCAGTAATGTCAATTAGGAATTCATGATTCCGTTCATTTCATATGTCCAAGTCAGAGATAAATTCAAGCCCACCATCTGGGGTTGTAGCAGTGAGAACATGTTCTCGATTCACATTTACTTTCGTTGTTTAAAAGAAATGTGATGATTAAATAAAATTTGAAAACAAACTGCAATTCTAACATCCGTCGACTCAGCGGCCGATGATGTTATTTTAGAAGCTTGAACTTCAACACTTTTATTTATCTCTAACACGTCCGAAAGCATTTAGCCAAAGGTTTAAAAATAGTTTGGAAATAAGACTTTTTTAAATTGTAAAATTCAATGTTCATTCTTTACAAGCAAAAGTAGAACTGGAAAATATTTTCTTCATTTTTATGTTTTGTTATATTCTGAACATTTTTTTAAGCCCTATGCCTCTTACAAAAGATCAGGGCAAATTATTATTCACTGTAATATTTTCCTCAGTGATAATATGCGGAAATATATTGTAAAGGTCTTAGATCGATTGGTACTTCTTTATGTACCTCGCTGACTGAATAATTACGACTTGAAGGCTTATTGTTATAATCTATCGACAGGTGAAGACCTTGTAATAGATTAAATAGAATACCAGTATTCTAATTTTATTATCATGTGTGAGTAGGTGAACTTACGCCACGGACGAACTTCGGGATTGTTGCGGTCTCAGAAGTAGTTACTACAGCAATCACCAAAACCTTCAGAAAAGTATCTCTAAATTGAGCTTTCAACTTCCTAAATTGCTTCAAATTGCCTCCAAAGCACCTAGACTGTACCAAAACACTCACCACTTCCTACAAAAGCTCCTGGAGGAAACTGAAGATTGTTTTCAAGCTATTAAAGTGTTTTCTTTTCGGTCAGCGAACGACAATCGCAATCGTAAACCGGATCTTAATTGCCCAGCTTAAGACCTATGGCTAAATATTCCACGAGCTCAGTATAGCTTTCGTTGCTCCAGTCGAGCCACAGCGCGAGTCTGCATTGATTGCCGTGTAAATATTCGCTGCATTGACTGGCTGCATGGGGGGGAAATTGACTGCGTATGAATGACGGGACTTTGACTGGCTGCATGGGGGAGAACTGAATGACTGTACGAAATCTAATTATAAGTTTGACTGGCAAAAAAAGATGACAAAGTTAATTGCTAGAAGTGAGTGTACTGTTGTGCAGAGTTTTAACAAAAATTTTGATTTTTGATCATTGCGAAGTACACATCGAAGTAAAAAGTGAAAAAGAGGTAAGGAAACTTTCATATATTTTAGTAATGAAATACTCAATTTATTTTTGTTGAAATCTATTTAGAGAGTTCCAAGGACTTTATAAATTGAAATAAATGGCAATTATGTGTTTGTTTATGTTAGTATCACCAATTTCACTAAATCACCAAATTGAATCGCTCGGATATGTAGAATATGATTAAAATCGTCTGTTGGTTGCTTCAGGATTTCATAATTGAGAAATCATGCTGATAAAGTCAAGGTATTCATTCTACAATATAATAAAATGAAACTAGATATTTTTAAATATTTTAACGGTTTCCTTGTTTTGGTTTAAAAGGAAAGCAGAGCTCAAGTTTAAATTTATAAAGTACTGCAAGTCTGGGAATGTTCAATTATTTTCAGAGGCCTCCAGCCCTGCAAGCGATGATTCATCACTGCCTTGTGGAGGAATGTAGGACACAAACCTCGAAAACCTTTAATTTCGATGGATGCTAGACGTTACTGAAATTTGATCATTTATGATGGTAAACACCTTTGAATATTTTGAGATTGGTAGACGTTTCTTCAATAATTGATATAATTGGTAATTTTTGAGCTATAGTTGGTTCCTATGATGGTCCGCCACATGTGCACGTGATTGAATTGAAATATGTATAATTAAGGTGCATGTGCGTGATTGATGCTTCTACACTAAATGACATGGGACTTGGGTAACAGCTCGAAAATGGACCGAACAGCTCGTTCCTGTTGTCATATTCTATTTTATTCTATTCTTCCGTCGAGTAAAGAGACTTGAACTTCATGTCATAGCTCATTCTTTATTTAGTCTGACGTCTGATAATTATTGAAATGAAAGTCAACAATTTGAGAGCCTCTCATGAATCAAAACAAGCACCAGTTCAGTTTTGCGTAGAAAAGGTTGTCCTCATCGCTGAATTTGGAATGAATAGCCTGTGCACATTAATCAATGTTTTAATTTGGGGAAGTACATTGATGAAGTAACAAGATTTTAATACAAACATTACAACTGTTGTTCTCGGAGAGAAATACTTGCAGCACATGCTGAAAGTTGGTCATAATGTCTAGAATTTATATATTCTATACAAAATGACACTTAATTATATTAATTTTATTCGTTCAATGATTTCATCTGGAAAATTTCTGATGTAACGTTATAAGAAATGGAAGCGTAAAAAATGATGAATGATGAAAGTCTGATGCGTTAGGTAAGAAGTTGTCTAATACTCTGTTCCTGTAAAATAAATAAAAAATAATTTGAGGAATCACTCGCAGGTTGTGCCAGTACCATCGGTTGACCTATTCCTCATTCTCTGAAATAGCGACTGGAAATTTTGACCGAATCTTTTATTGTGAAATTAATTCATAATTTCCTATTTTTCAGTTAAGTGTTTGACGTTATTTAAATGTACGATAAAGGTAATATTGACCAGGTAAAATAATTTTTGACCAATTTGTACTGTACTTAGGGTTTGTGCTCAGGCTGATCAAGGGAGCACGTGATGGGAGACGAAGCTTCTCAGGTGATTTGTATCTCAGGCCTTGTTTTCGGACAGCAAATAAGTTAAGTAAATACGCATGAACAAACGCGTTTTGCGAGATAAATGGTTATCTGACCATAAGAATTGAATAAGTTTTCATGCTGTTATGCACGTACCCTGTATTCATAATTATTAGTGCATTTGTCAGTGGAAAGCCTCGACTCCCACTACACAGAGCAATGAAAAGCCACTCGACGAAGTTTTGTCATGCTTATTTCTGATGCTTTGCCCTCACCACTAACACCACTCACCCAAGCCACTCAACAAAGCTACTAAACAAAATTAGAAAAATTCACTCACTCGACAAAACTCGGCAAAGTGACTCGTTCTGCTCATTTTTAACATATTGTACAATTAAATTCTATGTGTTTAATATAAGCGCGCCTAAGTACACCGACACATTTTTTGTCACTATAAATATTTTTATGTTGATTTCAAGTACATGAAGTAAAGAGTTGTTAGTTCTAGTTGCAAACAACAAGTTTTAAATGGCCGACTCCCATAAACTTTTATGTTGCATCTCCCGTTAAACAACTCAGTTTGACGTTTGAAATAACCGTACTTTTTTAATTACACAAGTTTAAGCTAATTTTTTTCATTTTATTTTGAATATTTTAGATAGATTTAATTGAGACTGAATGTTTTGTTAATGGGAACACAATTTCTTCGTCCTAATTCATTTCAAAATTAGAATTTATTTTCGCCAGTTACGCCAAACCTTATCTAAATTGCGCATGTAATTGAAAATTCAGGTTGAAATCAAACACCATTACAGTTTACTTCCGAAGTCTGATTTGTTGGTCTTTGAGAAAGCAAGTCCCTAAAGCAGCATCTTGGGATTAATCCTTCAAGCCATTAGACAGGAAGTCGTTTTTGCATGCCTGAATAAATTCTTTTTATCAGCTATTATTGAGGACCTTAACGAGACTTCAGGAATACCCGCTAGCTAGCGGGATGCCCTGCAATAATGTATACCATGACCGTAATCTCGCTAAAAGATCCTTCAATATGCAGGAGCACTACCCGTTATACGATAATTTCTTAATAGATTTCGTTATGAATATCAGAAAATTATTGAGAGTTCGAACCAATCGTACATTGTAAATGGTAAAATGTTTCAAAATAACCAAAGTAACTGTTATAGGAATTTCAGTAGGTTATAAATTCTTGAAATATTGGAAAATGCATTCAATAATTGTACCTCACGGTATTTCAAATATTGCAAAATAATAAGATGCTTCTTTCAATCTTCATTTTACTTGAATTAGTAAATAGTTGACATGTTCACAAAAGAGCTGCTGTACACACAAGAAAATGGACGATAATTTCCGCAAATTATGAATATTAAGCAGAGCTGATATCATGGCGACTAAATTTAGCCGCTTTCATGTTAAGTTTCCTAAATTTCTCTTGCTTGTTGCAAATTTACAAATTGTATTGAAACTTCAGACCAATAGAAATAAAAGGATGACGCGACGACTTCATTTGAAGACGAAAATTGTTTTCTTAAAACTTAATGAACAGGTTTTTGATACCACATTCTTTTTTCTTTATCAGTTTAATTTATTTATGATCCACATCTACAAACTTCTATTTATTTTCAAGGCAGGTTACACGTACTACAGCACATGACCGACCAATGTTCAATATATATTTTCAGTTTGATGCCTGTCATCCTCAGGGCAGTAGTGCCTGTGGCTGTGACGGAAAATTTCTGTGGAGATTTTCCCGTAAATAATTTGCAAGAATACTTCCTTGTAGCAGAAAAAAATGCTACTTAAAATGGGAAATTAAGTGGGACGTGTGGTGTAAAGCAGCATTAGCGAAAAGAAAATGTAATTTCATTAACACTCCTAATGCTTTAGAGCGGCCTTTTTCCCTCAAGATCCCTCAATAAAAACCTGATCATTGTTTACCAGTTACGTCCCAAATGCATGGACTAAAAATAATGCTTTCACCCGACAGCAAATTCTTTCGAGAAGGTATTGTGTCTTCTAGATAATCTCCTACTGGATCAGGTGCAACAATAGGACGTTTAATCCCGTAAATCTTCAATAATATTTTTCGCTATTTAAAAGAACGCGTTTTTCAAAATAATCGCTCGTATATTCACGTTAATTATATTTTGATCATCTTCACACGTACCATAGATATTATTTCATAGTTACAATTACGTGGATAATTAGTGCACAGAATAACTATTACATATATACTGGGCTGCGTAATGAACTTAACTACAACAATACGGAGGTTAGTCTTGGGTGAATACTCTCTTTAGTTTAAGTATTTGACTAAATCTTGCATTGCTGTTCTTATTTACATTGGGTTTTTGTGGAGAAAAATCCCACTATTCAGACGGAAAATCATGAAGAGATCATTATTTCCATATAACTTGTTTTTCGTTTCCTGACCTCGTAGAACTCACTTCCAAACGCAATTTTATTTTCTTCTATAAAAATTTAGGAATGCTGAAAGATGATTTGGTTTGTGATGATGAATCGATCGTGGTTCATGTAAGTCATTCCTATTTAAATAACATTGAATTGTGCGAGTACTTTTGTCTGAAATTCGGTGTTTGTAAGTCTTTTGCGATGTCTTTGAACACAATTCTTCGCTTCATATTAACTTCTTGACTTAGTTTTCGCTCAGTTCTTGGTGACAATTTTGACTGTCTTACACGGCCAGGGAAAGTCGCTGCCGTATCAAACTTTTTAAACTTCGTCAATACAATATTTGAACATATTTTCTTCTTTATTTGAGTATCTATGCTTCAGGGACGTATATTTTCATTATTGGAGATAACGACAACAGTGAATGCTTTTTAGTTCTATAGCCATTTGCCTCAACGTACGAAAGATTGATGTATCGAGAGCTTAGCGACGATACGAAAATTGTCCAATTATTTCAACATCATCAATGGATTATCCCTGCTGTTACTTTAAACGCAGGTCTAACTTCAACACGGGAGCGAAAATCAATAAATATATGTACATAGAATTTCATAAATTGGTGTCCTCTAACTTTAAAAAGTCATAGTTATTAAAAAACCTCAGTTCCTATCATAAAAAATATTGCTAAAAGATACAATCAAGCAGTTTAATTACAACGCATGATTATAAATTCTGTCAAAACCACTCAGTTAAAGAACATCATCAAATATACATGATATTTATTTATTCCCATCTTACTTCAAAACGCATATGAAATGCATAAAATATTCACCATTTTCACAGTGAATAATCATAACATTCTAATTCTTTTCACTACTTCTCTGAAAGTAAATTTGAATGACTCTTTTGGCTAAAGTGACTTAGATTGTCAGGTTCAGGATTGATGTGATCTGTGTTAGATTTTGAAACAAATTATAACAATCTTAATACCAATGAGTATTCGGGCTTTGATAACTGGCCTAATTATTCACATGCTTTATATTGTTTTATCTTTTCTTCCTCAGTGAGACAGACTGTAAACCGCTTCACGACATCAGCAATAGATTCGGCTCTTGTTTTTTCAACTTGTGTTTCCGTGGCAGCGAGGTCAGATGATCCATGCATTGAACCTCTGTTGATCAAGGAGATCAAACAAAGATAAAACATTATTCTTCAGAGCGTGTACACTGTCTGAATGAGACCCAAGAAAAAGAACGCCACATAAGAAATATTATTGCCAGTTAGAGAGAATAAAAATAATGACATGAGAGACAAACAAGCTCAAGAAATTTAATTGATCAGTTAAGATAAACTCTGCAAATAAGTGTGTGTTTCATTTGTAGCTTGAACAATTGTCATGTATCTTTCTTAATATACCTATAAGAGGAATTCAATGCAGAAAACTCAAGCGTTTCTACTTCTGTAATAATTTGAACTAAATTTCCATACACTCGAGGTAATCATTTGCTTAGCAAATTTGCTCGATTTACCCGAAAATATTCTATCCAGTAGTTTTTACATTTATATTCATGGATATAACTAAAAACAAATTGTGATAGGGATAAAATGTTTAATCAAATTAGCATGGATAAAATTAACTGGTTAACAAATATTTTGTATTTTGATTCATGATTAGCAAAACGAGAGAAAGAATCCAATGATTATGAACGATGACTAGATTTATTGTAGCAATACTTTCTTAAAGACATTCATTACTTGAACATTAAATGCTCCGTTAATCCTTGAGATTAGATGGGTATTAAAAAGTAACAAAATTTGTAGTTTCAGATGTTGAATGCTCATCAGCAGTAACTAGGCACTGCAAACAAATTCCATCGGCATATATATATATATATATATATATATATATATATATATATATATATATATATATATATATATATATATATAAATATTCTGATATAAATTTTTGCACTCGAACTGTGTTCATATATTTATGAAGGTCCTTCATTAAGTTTATAGCTTCGAAAAATATAAAACCTAGAAAATGCCGTTGAAAATGTCATTCCAACGACGATTTTCATAGTAGAATAATTTACTAGAGTCGGAACTTAAATACACTACTGTACCATATAAACTAATATATTTTCAACACCGAACACGCAAAATACTTCGAATAATTTATCGATCCTCCTATGAACGTCAGCAGCCATACGGGAGTCCATTTTATACCTAAGCTTCTCCCCTGGAATTTGCTGCAGACACCATTTGTAACATCTATTCTAGACCAAATTTCCATAATTTTATTTTCCATACCGCCTTCAATAATCGAATTCACTGGTTAAGAAGCCTGGTTTCTACATAACTTGGACCGTTGAGCCTGACAGGTAGATAAAATATTAGACTCACTGGAGCAAGACTACTGTTTCCTCCGGCGTGAATTTATGAAAAAATTATAACTACGTCAGTTTTTTATCAAGTGTCAATGTCAAATGAGGGTTATCCAAATAATAAGCTCTACTCCCACCATCAAATATATTTTTTACCATCACACAGTTTTTTGTTCAAGTATAGTTCAAAATTTTGAAGTCCCTTTTCGGAATGTGAATTAAATCGCACCAGTTTTCGTGCTAGAGTTGGAGCGCAAACACAGCCAAGCAACTCGCATCGTGCACTAGAACGAACAAAAAGAAATAATCCGCTTTCAGTAGCAGTGAGTCAGGCAGTGAAGAGGGCGCGTGGTGCTCAGGAAACCACCAGTTTGTATGTTATGCTTTACTTTATAGTCAAAGCAAACTGTGCTTTTGCTCGACATTTCACATCTATGCATGACTCATAAGAGTATAAGACATTTATTCATGTGTGTTTGAGATACTACAGCATTTAAAGTTGGTTCAGCCCCACTCTCTTTAATATTTGAGAACTATTCAAATGACACGTTAGGTGGTGGCTCATCTACGGAGTAGAAACTTCAATACACAGGACATTGATAGTTGAGCGACCAACTTAAGACCTTTTTCATGAAAAAATACCTTAAAACCCAAGCTAATCGTCTTACAAAGTGCACAAACTTGACTACCTAGAAAAATTGTCGTTTCACAAAGATTGTTTATTGTGTAAACAAACAACAAATCTTGCACATCATTTCGAAATTTTTGTCGTTCAATAGACTGAAAGTTCCTAAACGTTATGGATGATACTGTTTAGGTCATGACGGCCACTCTTCATTTCAACTTACAAAAACAATACCGTAATTTCACGAGGAGACATTTTAAAGAAAAAAGCGGATATAAACAGTGTAGTTTTTCTTGCAGTTCACTGTACAATTAAATCAATGAGAAATTAAACTCGTTAGTTTTGTATCATTTTTGTACCTATAAAGAGAGTGAATAATAATGGGTCATACCTCTCCTGTTTTTATTAGCTTTTAAGTAGTGGGAAAAGAGTTACGTTGCGTTCCTTAAGTTATTTCAGTGTACTATATCATAATATACTGAAAGTACAAGTAAAATTGTAACTCAACCATTCATGAGCCCATGATACTGAAGACCAATGTATTTTATCCTCAGTGACACGGGGAAAAAAATGGTGGCATCCTTTGAAGGAGGGGAATTCTTTTCTGTCCATAGATCTTATCGAGTTATTAAGGAGAGACGACGTCTCCTACCATTCATCTCAGCGTTGCCGATACTGGAGCAGCTTTTACAGATGTCTGTTGCTGCGCAGCTGCTGTGCCACTGCTTGTCTTCAAGAGCTCCTTCAAATTACCTTCTCAGGGTAATTTTCTGTGCTCTTCTTTAAAGGGAATAACTCGTGAAAGAAAAGTCATTCAAAATGCTTAGGTTTTGGTCATAGGGTTTTTAGATGCATATGAAAAAGTAACTTTGGAACAAAATTCATGATTATAATGTTGAAGTAGCCTTATTGAAATAAAAACCTCTGTTCTTAATATCCTAATGGTCATTATCTTTTCAGGCAGTATAATAATCATCTTTTGATAAATGCTACTTAAAACCTTCACATGTCTGCACTATACGAAAACGAATTTCCCATCGAGTGATAGTCCGGAGAACCAATTATTGGTGAAATTAGTAAACTGGCTGACACTTTCAGCTTCTTCACAATGTTTTCTACATGAAGCTGTATTCCTTTGTCTAACAATACCCGTACATAATTATTAAGATATATGATTTTTTATGAACTTTTAAATTAATTCTAGCCCGAGAAGAATTACAGATGTCAGTGTCCCAAAGGCTCTCGTGAAGGTAGGGTGTGCGACGCAGCCGCTTGCTCCTCTGAGGTGTAGCAAGGGTGTGGGATTACAGCGAAACGACTGTCATTGCCTTTAATTATCATGTGATGATAACAATGCGTCTACGCGACCTAAATAGCTTCCTGTATTTTACAGTGATCGGTGTTTTATGTGTCTAAACAATTGATATGTCTTAAACTATAGATTATAACTCGTTCATCATACTCGTTCAAATTTTTCATAGAAATTCATTATTTGAAATTTTCAAAAACTCATTTGCGATTAGAAAAATTACCCAAACTTCTTTAGCTTTGAATAGTGGAAATTCTGGGCGTGATAAATTACGCTACCTATGAATTATTTCCCCAATGAATATAACCAATAATTTTTTGTTCTACCTTAATTCATAATGTTGAATTAAATTCTGTCTATGCAACGTGAAATATTGACATGAAGTTTTTTTTTGAAAGGTTATTCAACATTATTGCCTCTACAAATTGTATATATATATGTACGTAAGTTTTTCTGTTAATATACACAGAACTAATTCAGTCAAAAGTAATCTAAACATGAGGAGCAAAATCGGTGCGAGTGTGACAAAGTAATCTAAATGTTCGTATTAAATTCCGTAGAGTTTTTATATCAGACAGCACGCCGCGGAGTTTTGACAAAAGTAATCTAAATGTTCGGTTCAACATCCGTAGACTTGTGGTGAAAGTTATCCGAATGCCGGTTTCATTTCCCTAGAGTAGGGATATACCTAGTGCTCCAATGTCAATACTCTTTCAGCTTCAGCGTCTACATGAAGATGACATTTAAGATACCACCCATACAACCAATGGTTTCAGGCAATGAAACCATGAAAATAAATCATAATGAAAAGAAATCTGGGTATGTGTTCGGGAAATACTTCTAATTTTCTGAATTACAATGATGTACATTATGTAACCAGGAGCCATCTCGTTTAAATTATTATAGTCATGAGTTATTTCATAATTGTAAACTTAAAACAGCCCAGAGGATCATTTCACTTAGATGATAATGGGGTAGTTAACTTCGACTCTGCCTTCCAAATTAATGATTTAATTTTATTTGCTTCGAAGAAGCTCTGACATTAAGCCCAAATCTACGCTTAATCGACCATTCTGATCAGGAGTGCCTAAGTTTTTATAGCCCTGTAAAACGCTAGAAAATCTGATTGTTTTCTGATACCTACGTTTATAGACCTCAATTTTCAAAGTATAATTTTGCTACGTTATTTCTAATTAGAGTTTTTTGTCAGAGGTCACTAAATGAATTTTTTCTGCTCTGATAAGTTATTCATGGACAAAAAAGTGTAATTAGAGTAAGGAAAGAACGAAAAATGTAGGAGCATAAAAATGATGTACGAACACAAGGATCATTTGCATTTGAAACGAGGATTTTTAGCTCCACTAATAACCCTCCTTCGAAATAATCTTCTAAGATCAGCAATCCCTCAAAGAATGACAATTACCGAAGCTTATTTCGAATTTGATTTCATGATGAACTATTTTAGAATTAGCAGGTACCAATACTTTATTGTTAGCGGCAAACAACGATTGTTTGGCACTCTGACGAGTGTTTTTCAGTTATAGAGCCTTTCATTCCTTTAAATTTTCATTTGTCAATTCGTTGTGATGGCTGATTGATGTTTGAGCTCAATTACACCAAATAGAAGACTCAATCGAAATAGAAGTTAAAAAAGGTGTAATAATAATTGATTGGTGCAGAACGTAACGTATACTACCTAATTTATATGCTCGTTAGCAAGCATTGTTCAATTTTTCCTAAAACCTTGAGAATCGTACAATCCATGTAATGTTTAAATCTTACATCCTAACGCAGCCTAAAACCTAACTTTAGTTTATTTAACTTTTCCTAATTAGATATTTCTTTACCTGCACTAATATAACCTTTAACACGTTTTGATTCTATCTACTGTTACCAATTACATTATTAGACTCATCGCGCATGTCATTTCAAATCATCGTTCATGAGTATATACAAGCTCGGGGCTTGTAATCCATGACGTAAAATTGAGTTATATCAGATTACTCAGGGTCACAAAAACGTTTACTGTATCAGGGATAATAAAAGTTATAATATTAAGGAGAATAATTATAACATTATTAATATTGAGACTTGTAGTAAAATAATTGTCAGTATTTAATATTGATTTTTATTATACAAGTCAGTATCCAACACACTGTCAGAAACTATTCTTATAAGGATTACACAGCCCATGTAAATATTAATATCTTAGTTTATGATTATTATTAAACTCAAATCAATTACCAAGAAATTTTCTAAAAACATGAAAAGAGTCCAGCTCTCTCTTTATTTTTATCTTTTAAATTATACGCTCGTAGAAGCAACATTATTAAGTACTGAAGCACTCAAAAGTGAGATTGCCATCGCTGATGTTTTTAAAGACAGGTATGAATATTACTTATTTTGTAGAATATTTTTTATTTATGAGCTGTCGCCGTACTCAAATATCGCTCTCCCATTAGAAAATAGTTTTTTGTTCCTAAATAAAAGATTTTCGGTGATCGGTAGAGTATTTGTTTTATGATAAAATCATGAATTTGACAAAAGATCAGAGTTAAAAGTTTAGGTTTTGTATCTTCTTTTTCACTTCTTAAGAAGTATTTGCACAAGAACAATTAATAATTAGAGGTTTCTGCCCTAATAAACTGCTCTTTCACGGGCACTCCATTTAATTAAGTTCTCTGGCATGAACCCTCACGTGTCTCCGGAACTTTTCCGGAAAGATTCAGGGCATCGACCAAAAATCCAAATTATTTCTAGTCAAGCGTGCCCATTAGGAACAGTGACAATAATGAGATGAAAAATAACACGCATCCGCATTCCTTAGAAATTTATTTTCTCTTCTGTTGGGCTGGGAAACCTGAATCTCGTTTGTTTTTTAGGCAAATATCAGCGTCTTCATTTTCTTTCTTCGTCTCTGACTTTTAGAACAGGAGATGAAGTACAGGTCCGCCTCGTGCATTACGGGCGGAGATAATTACAGCACTGTCTACAATTTTTTATGTTTCTAAAACTATAAAGGACGTTTGCTGCCCTTTTCCTGGAAAAGCCCCGGTAGTTTTTCGGAAAAGAAAGGCGCGTGCTTATGTCGTTGCCGATTTTCAAGGCACCCTAGAGGCCAAGTCTCTGGCAGTTCAGAAATAAGATTCTATTATCGAACGCAGCAGTAGAAAGAACGTTTAAGTTATCAAGTAAGAGAGTCAGGCGGTCCGACAATAACAAATTCTTCTTAGCTTTGCCAGTGTTGCACATGAAGTGTGTTAAAGACTTACGCTTATTTGTATGCTTTCTTAGTAAAGTATTATTTAAAATGTAAATATTTCTGAACGTTTGCTGAATGTTGTGAAACTTCCAACTGGTTAAATGCGCGTGTGTTGTATTATTTATTATGTAACGAAAAAACCTAATTGTTTTAGACAAGTTATTCATTTTTAAAAAGCGTTGAGAATGATTTCAATACTATTCACCATTTACCTTTCTAATGACCAAAAATTGATGCTTATTTTAATGGTAATGTTTTTGAAAGAAAAATACCAAAATAAGCATGTGACACAAATACCATACTCAAACTTTGTTCATTGGGGGTTTGATGCACATTCAGGAGAAGTGATTTCAAACAGAAAAAATATGTCAAGAGTTTAAATTATTTTCATGCAACTCATTAAGAATGAAGCAAATTCTGAATTGAAATACATATAAGTAAAATATTATATTTTTGAAGACCTGACTAATGTACTATGTATGAGATACAAATAACGTGTCGAATATATTGACACAATTTCAAAAATATTATCTCTTACATACTATATAATATTTATAGCGTTTTTATAAGGATATTATATTAACGGTAAGGAATTTTTTCTTTATTTAGTTTTGAATTATCGAATTTTAGGCCAATAAATAAATTAAGTGTACAATTTTAGATCTTTGTCATAAATCCTCATATGGTTACAATTTGTTATGCGTCGTCGAAGTCAAAGTTAGATTCTAGGGTTAAGAAAAGACTTCGTTAATTAACTAACCACTGTTAAGGCTAATAAAAGACTGTTCATTAACTAACCACTGTTAAGGCTAATAAAAGACTGTTAATTAACTAACTACTGTTAAGGCTAATAAAAGACTCTGTTAATTAACTAATCACAGTTAAGGCTACTAAAAGACTCTGTTAATTAACTAACCACGGTTAAGGCTAATAAATGACTCCTGTCAATAGAAGTTAAGATTTTTTAAAGTTTTGAAATATTGCATTATGAAGAAAGAAAGTTTCTTTGCTTTGACACCTTAGAAAAATACTTGGAATGCTTTAATGTGCATGTGATTGATGCCCCCATGATCTTCATTAATTTTTTTCGGTAATGCAAGACACGGAAAAATGATTGTTAGTATTTATAGGTTTGTAGCACGCCAATAATTTTTTTTTAAATTTGATTATGATGACCTTGTATTTCGTTTAGTATGAAGAATTAGATCAATCACTTGAATGTCATTTCTCTCCACACATTATGGAATTCGTTCACGGAAGTTATCCATAACTCAAATGTGTTAGATAATTTTTTCCGCATGCTGTATTAGTGGCATCAACTATCTGTACAGTATGCAATCCTAATTTTATTCATATAGTTGAAAACATTTTTGGATCAAATTAAGTTGGTTCCCAGCTTAATCAGCATATTATTGGAAGATGATATATTTTGCCGGTAATGCTATTTCAATGTCTATTATAATTAATATAATTTACATTCTTTCGGACACCAATGGGAAAAAACTGAATGAAGACTGGATCACGAATTCTGCGATTTTTTACAATTTTTTTTGCGTCTTGTTAATGTATGAAACTTTCTTTTTTGTTTTAAATAGGTTCTATGATAAAACGTCTTTTTTCCCCACTTATAACTTTATTCGAGTGCACCACATATATACACTCGATAGATATGACAAATGAAACTGTTCTACAATATTTACCTAAATTGTAAATAAACTCTTTACATTTGTGAGCGATGAAAATGACATCATTAAGCTGCTTTTCTAAACAAGTGAACTCTAAAGAGGTCATCCATCAGACTAAAGCTCACAAACCGGATGACAGTTCTACTGTCTAATCTTGCTTTAGAAATTTTAGGTCATCATTAGACTGTGAGTTCTGCTCCCATTGGTCGCCTGCAAGTCTGAACCATTGTATGATTCAAGGAACCTCTAAAATCTTGAAATAAATTAAAAGTTTTATGGTGCCACAGTTACAGTCCTCCTGAGAAGTGTTCTACCCAAGAGCCCTGCCAGACAAACTGTCTAGAAAATTTAACTGCCTCGTATAACTCTTAATTACGACTCTCCAGAGTGGGAACAGCCTTTAATTTAAATAAGAAGTTTCCTAGTGTTTCAGGATAAGCAGATCGGATGTACTGCACTCGCACTCCATAATGCCTTGATATCGAGCATAAAATCTAAAGACGACTCCGGATACTGAAAATTCAAAGCCCTGGTTGACTTTTGCTATTTGTTCGTAATTTATTCAGCAAATTTTCGAGCATAAAAGCTCATTTGCTGTAGAAAATAAATGTAGAATTACTTGGAATGAATGTCAGTTTCATTTCTTGCTTATTACAAGGAATCAAGAAAAAAAATTAATAATAGCAGTTATATTTCTAAAGTATGATTGAATTTAGTTCTAAGAAGCAATAAATTTCGTTGGTGCGCTTTTCAAAAACTTTTTCTGCTATCAAACTTGTTATAAAATAAATGCCAGGGGATGTTAGTTTCACTTTCACCTCTTCAGGGCATGTGAAGCGGAAAGGATTTTCATTGCAATTTTGAGACTCGTAAAAATGTTGGCAAAAATGCTGCTGAATTTCCATAATTGACCAACGTATGAAATTAACGGGTTTTTACATCTCTTTCTGTCCTTTCATAAAGTTTTGAGTGATTAAGCTAGTCATTCCCTCGGTGTAGTGCTGGAGGTTAAACTTGAAAGTTTTTAGTGTTGAAGCTAGTTATCCCCTCGGTCTAGTGCTGGACGCTAAACTTTCTAAGCTTCCTTAGAGTTTTTAGTGTTGAAGCTAGTTATCCCCTCGGTCTAGTGCTGGACGCTAAACTTTCTAAGCTTCCTTAGAGTTTTTAGTGTTGAAGCTAGTCATTCCCTCGGTGTAGTGCTGGACGCTAAACTTTAAAGTTTTTAGTGTTGAAGCTAGTTATTCCCTCGGTCTAGTGCTGGACGCTAAACTTTTCATACAATTTTCTCCAATTAGTTAGTAGTGACACAAAGATCACTGCCCTCTGACAGCTCTTTCTAAAAAGTGATATTCGTTTATGGTGATGAAGTGAACTTCCAATTTCTACGGCGTTGTCGTTACTATGACTTTGAAAGCAAATTTTAAGAAGAAAATAGATATTGGAGAGAAAATTCCAGCACATATGGGAAGATTTTATTCATCAATGAATGAATTAAAAAAATTTAAAATATCAGGGATAATTTGACAATCTCATAGATTTAATTTGAGAAAAGTTAAGGAGTTTATGTAAACACAGCTCAACGAACAAAACTTGGTACTGTGTATATATGCTACATATAAACTAATTACATTCATTTGGTAAATAAAAAGAGTATCTAACTAATACCAAAAATTATTTACACGATATAACAACATTACTGATATCAATTCGAATACAATCATACACAATTTTCTTGTTTTGCCGTCACAAAATATTATGCTTTGTGTATCTTTTTCTTTATTTTTTTCAATTTGCTGAAACAAGCATATTCATCTGTAGAAAAAATCGGAAAAAAGACACGGGAACAGCATGTATGGTTACATTTTTAATGCAAAGACGTGAAACTAGGAATTATTTAGTTAGTATGTTAGCAGCCAAGTAAGGAGAAGGGCTAGAGACAGAGATTCACAAAGCGGATGTGAGGAGAACGAAAAAAATTGGAAAACAACTGGTTCAGCTCAGGTCATTGCGCAAAGAGTGAGTTATTTTACAGGAAAATTCACAGAGAAACGTGGAGCGGAGCATCAAGTTATGCAGACCGTTTCAGAATTGTCGATTTATTGATTAGCAACACTGATCTTTGATGGACCAAAGCTTGGATTATAAAACACAATAGGGTTCTTTCAGCGGCACGAGGCTGTGAATAAGGAGGCAGTATGAGGGAATTGATGGTTCGATGCCTTTAATTATAGGGCATAATGAGGGTTGCTTGATGGACTGATGCTGTTGATTAAGGGTTTCTGTGACGGATTCTTAATGGCCCAAAGAAGAAGATGATAGGTCGTCATAAGGGGTGAATTCTGGGACGATTGCGTAGGATGAGGTAAATTTGAGCTGTAGACACAGCACGACAAACCTGTTCGTTACTTTCTGATGTTTCTAATTTTACCTCAAGGAAGAAAGTCTAGTTAATTAGGCTCTGCGTGTCCGTGAGATGCGAATGATTTTATAAACTAAACTCGAGTTTCTGTAATTTTGATGTTGCATGGTTTCAATTCGAGCTTGTAGGGAACCAGGAACTTTTAGACATCCTCTTCAGAATTGCACATCGTAGTGCCTCTCGATTTGTAATCTAATTCTAAAATTGCCACTGATAAAATGCGCAGGAAAGTCTGATTAATTGTTGAACTTCAGTAAAGGCCCAATTATCCGCCCTATAGAAATAAAAGCCTTTGTTGAAAAAATTTACCTACGTCCTGTACTGCAATGATAAAAGGCTGAAAAATCTTCAATTCGGCTGAGAAATAATTTCAGAATTTGGTATCCGAATTTCAAACTGCTCGTAAAAATAGCTTTGCAAAACCAATCATAAGCAAATACAACAGTTTTCGAATCAATATTGTTCCTCGGTTCTATTAAATTTAACAAACTTTTGTAGTATTTACAAAGTGTTTCTATTCATAATTGCTGTCAATAGTCTAATTTTTCTTGATAAAATTTAGTGTTCCTTCTGTTTTCTTGTTATTTTATGAGGAAATAGTGAATGAATTTCAATTAACAAAATAATTTCACAATAATAGAATTTGAATCAAATAGCTATACCTTGATTAATTAAATTCCTTCAGAGAATGAACTAATTTTTATTCCATCTAAGAAAATCACAGTGCGCTACACAGTGCTGGCGATTGCGTTGTTTAGTAAAATCTTAGAAATATACGAACAGTTTGATCATGCAATGTTCCTGTATACAACAAAAGTAGTTGAAGCCAATCATTTTTTGGCGAAAGAATTTCATCAGAGCACAAACAAAAGCAAGAATGGCTAAAATATTCTGCGAGTACAGAACAGCTGAAATTAAGCCGTGATTTGTTGATGGAAACCGTTCACAGAAGCTCAGGCACGTCATGCACCTCTACACGGCCCTAATTATCCAAAGTTTCTTCGTTTGATGGACCTGATTACATCCTTGGGAAGAACTCAATTTACTCCGAAACCAAAGAACAGCCGTGGTCACATTTCTGACACTAAAGAACAGCCGTGGTCACACTTCTGACACTAACGAACAGCCGTGGTCACATTTCTGACACTAAAGAACAGACGTGGTCACACTTCTGACACAAAAGAACAGCTGTGGTCACACTTCTGACACTAAAGAACAGCCGTGGTCACCACGAACAAAATTTTACCTGCGTATAGAAAGTCTCATACGAACCTTAATTTCGTTCGTAAAATTCTCATTTTAGAACTCATCTCGCAGACACTGATACTCTGCCTAGGTTTTGCCTTACCTAAAAACTAGAGGTGTATCTCCAGCAGCCGTCTTGTTTTTCCTGCGCTTTTGATCATCTTTATCATGATGAAATTTTCATCATGGGGGAATTTATTCGTCGGTTGTCGATTACGAAAGCAAAGGTGATCTCGGCTGTGGCTTGATTAGAGCCCAGGTCCACGTCAGCAACTTCCGAGGGAAGTAAATTCTTCAAGCGCTCTCAGAAAGAATGAAAATAACAAGTGTTTACTGCGTGATAATTTTTCGGGCGAGATGCAGTAACCCCGACAGGCATTCTTTATTTCCGAATGATATTCTCTGAGAAATGCCGAGCAGTAAGTGCTTTTCGAGAGGCTTTTTTTGACCAGCGTTTTTAACAGGAAACCCAAGTATTTAGTGTCATTGGTTGATTAGTAAACACCATGTTATTTTGTAGTTGTGATGCTATTTCTAACAGAAGAATGAAGCGTTTCAAACACATAATTAGCAAGCATCAGTGCTCGACTCGAATATATGTCATCTGCAGATCTAGCTTCAAATTTTTTTGTGAGTACTGTCAAATTTTTTAAAACTTCATCCTCGTTAAGTGAATATCGTGCTGTCAAAAGATAGGCTTGTAGTGTGTAGCTTTAAAGAGTATGCAAGAAGCGAGATGAAATTTCCACGGGAGGAATATACTCTGAGCGTATACACAGAATGAGGAAAATTAAATATCATATAAACCTTGGCTCAACTAGACTCGTGAGAGCGTTTCAAAAACATTTTAGTTACAACATTAGGGTGTCAATCAGAAAGATAAAAAATAAACTCTTTGAGATAGAAAATATATTTGCAGAGCACTGTAATAATAAAAAAATTTAGTCATAATAAAACATGTGAATATTTAATGAATTTAGAGCTAAATATCAATAATTCACCGACTTTCAAGCAAATGTTTTCGAAATTCAGCAGAAAAAAGAAATTTATCGGAACACTTGTACATTTCTCCATTAAAATTTTCACTGGTTTTCCTGCATTTTTACTTATTGTGATAAAAAGTTTCTGAGCAATTTAAAGCGTTTCTACTTCAATAAATATAATCTTATCCTATTCGCTTCGATTCCATTGAAAAATTTGATATTTAAATGCCGATTTAAGATGATGAAAGCTGTATCACGGAGGAGTTTGTGGGAGCAAGTTTGTATATAAGGAGCAATTTAACAACTTTTGTAGGATCATTATCAAGTGAAGTGTACAACGAGGCAGAGTTGTTTGCAATTTTCAATGCTCTAAAAATTCAACAGTGTAAGTCTGCAAATATCTTAACTTTCTGAACAACGCTTTTTTCTAACTGGTGAGGTTATTGATCAGAAGGGATGGTTATTGCTTAATAATAATAATAATAATAAATAATAACATTACTGTAGCCCACTTTATGGACGTGTTATTGACTCGTGCGATTTGTTGTAGCTAACTAATAAGGCTTGCAGTTTTTTTGGTAAGGCTTGATGTTATTGACTAGTGAGGCTTTTTCTTGTGGCCAGTTGAGGTTTGTTGTTCAACGACTTAGTTAAATTTATTTTTATAGACGAAGCCTTTCTCTAGCTGTAATGTTGGACGATTAAATATTGATTCGCGACTAAGGTCTTATATTTAATTAAATTTACTCTAAATGTTCTAAAAGGGGGGCTTATGCATTTACTTTTCCTGAAGTCCCATTATTTTTCATTCATGTTGAACGGACATTCAGCGGGCAGAAAGAAATATTATTAAAATGATTTGTGTTTTGATATTTGTAGATCAAAACATGCTCTATTATGCATCGAACGCGGCCCTGAGACAAGTTTTTAGTGTTAAAATTTAAACAGAATGGGTTATCAACTCAATAAGTTTTCATTGAACGAATGTAATAAATTTGATACACGAGAAAAAACACAGATTCCGCGTAGTTAATTTGTTAATTGTTCATAGCGTATTCCGTTCGTTTTCTGTGAAGCTTACGGCTTTGATTACAAAATTTAGTAACTCTTCTATGAACTATTGGATGGGATACAGAGAAGGCTTCTGTAGAAAATAGACAAGCTCGAAACAATGGCTGCCAGTTACTGGGGTTCCTGGCTAGTACAATTTTGAAATAAATGGTTTTGACAACAATAACATGAAATTAAATAAACTTTCGAAAGTTGGATAAAATTTAAAAATGTTTTTCACAAAATTTTACTTATTTTATTTCAGAAAGACATTAAAAAGGCTAGTATCTGTTGCAAACAACCACCCCCAGACACTCGCGGTTTTCAGGGCTCATCAATTTGTATATAGAGAAGCAAACTTGATGTTATGTACAGAGTTAATTTGCTAACCAAATTTTCACAGTTAAACCAAATATAAATTAGCGTGGCGAAAATTTTATGAGAACCATCGGTTCTGACCAAATTGAATTTTTTTCAACCCAGGTTGGGCCACGGCCTAGTGTACTTAATTCTGTTGTAAAAGAAGAAAAGGTTAATTAACCCAAAAGCCCAATTAGTTGGGATGTTCATAGCATTCTTGAAAGGAGTCGTCTACTTTCATTACTTCCTGGAAAATTTAAATCATACTGAACAACTGCAGTATATAAAAATTCTACACTGCTTATACCGGGCTGAATAAGAACACTTCACGGTTTTTTTCTGAAAAGATTGCAATAATACTGTATCTAGCAATAGTTTTTCGAACTATGCTTACAGCGACAATAGAATTGGATTTTTATCCCTCTTTGAAGACAGTATCATTCTTGTTATTAATAATGATAATGATAATGATACAATAATTATAACAACACTGATGGATGATAACTATGATGTTATTAACATGGAACCTAAAATGGTTTATACTTTTTCGATGTTATATTTGGTTTTATAGTACATCGAATGATCCTTGATAGAATTGTTCCCTTGTCGTGATCCAACTTTGAAGACAGAGCGTGACGTTCCTCTTCAAAAAGTCTCCTTCTTTTCGAGGTTTTATGGCAAAGTGAAAAGTCGCCGCGAAACTCGAGGGATCGCACATTTATTTTTCTCGCCGGCCATCCTCAGTCTAGAGTTACTCTTAGCTCGGACGTTGTGACGGCTGTGTCCACAGGATTTATTCTCAAGCTAAAGTAAAATATCCCCGTGTGTGAGTCTCAATGTATGTTGATACGCACGAATTTGTTTTTGTTTCCAGTATTGATTTCGTGAACATGACATGACGATTTGTTCGTCCATATACCAGTGAAATTTATTTGAAGAAAAGATTGGTGATGAAAACAGGGATATTCCTAACGATAGCAGCGTAAATTTTGTTTCATATTTTCGTGAAAATGAAGTTTTCTTGAGAGGGTCAATGCAGTCTTTATTCGTAATATATCTCATAAGTACAAACGAAATGCTGTGATTATCTTTTATACACGTTAATTTAATATGCTGTAAAAATATTATTATTAAATCTAGTTTGGAATTATTAAGTAAAATTTTAATCACTCACTAAATGGTAACGTATCACAAATAGTGTTAGACAAAAAAACAAATTCAAATTTAGGCATCTATATTTGACTTGCCATTTTATGACCGAGTTCTGTCAGAACAAATTTAAAGTTATGGGGAGACGCAACAGTTAGGGCAACAAACTAAGACGAAACCAGCAACAAATTTAACTGCAGTTTAAACAGCAAAAGTAAATAATCCCCACAGCTCATGTCCATTCGTTCGTTGAATTTAAAATTTTTCAGGGGAACGTTTTCCCGGAGAGGGTTTCCAGTGCTCTGGCATATACGTATTCACAGCAGGCAACAAAAGGACAACTTCTCTCAAGAATGAAAACATTCTATGAATTCATAACAGTCGGCAAAAGAATTTCGGAGAGCGTAGAAGCGCTGGAATAAGGTTACCTCGGCAGAATTTTAATTTTTCCCTCACATTCCTGAAGGATTGCCAAGTTCATTAGATTGAAAGTTGATCTTCGTTCAAGATTCGTACAAATATGTGTAAAACTGGTTTTTGTCTCGTTGAAGTTAAATATTTAATATCGATTCATAGATTATTGAATCCATTAGAACACAATGAGACACAAAGTACCGTTTACCTTAACGTACGAACATGTTTGTTTCTGGTGTTTTCCTTCCTAAAGTAAATGTTCAGCCAATTGTGCTCTTCAGTGAAGTTTAATAATTTTTTGGCGTAGGGATATAAAGTTTAGAGAATAATATTTCAATGATCACTAATTTTATTTTATGATTGATTCATATTTATACTCAGAGAGCACTCGACGAATTCCTGTCCACTTTGTGTTGCCTTTCCTTATTTTGACTGATGATCTTTAGGTCTTGCCTGTTCTTTCTTGCATAACGTTGTATTGGAAACTGGTTGCGACAATACTCTGATCATAACAATTTTCATCTCTTCCATTTTAACTTTCTTACGAATATTAGCCTCGAGTATTTTCTTAAGCCAAAGCTCTGATTAACATGTTATGGCACAATTCATTTGTGATGATCATATTCAAATGTTTTATGTATGGAATATGCATGCATCTCATTGCTTCACATTTTCAACTAAGTTAGAATGGGTCGGCATTCATCACTGCTTTAAAAATTCACGTGATGCAGCTAGCGTAAGCCGCTTTCAATATCGACTATCATCTTCGACAGCACATCGGAGCGCTTATCTACATATAAATACATATTTAGAGTGCATTCAGTCCATAATGGTAATTCAGACTCAGTTTTTTTGGTGCAGGTTGATTGCTGCCGCATTTTAGAACACAGTTGTTGAGGTGAGTGCTGATTGAATTGAAATCATAGAAAATGCAGTGATCATTCTTTGTGAGATCAAACAGCCAATAGATTGCAACCTCCACATAGAAACCTGGCGAAACGTCAAATGAAACTTGGTCTATGTTTTGTCACTGTGGTCTCGAAATTACAAAACTTGTAACATTTACGTCCAGAAAATTCGTTATTCAGAAGACCCAAAGTTTGTCTGAAAATAATTACGTCAAAATTTTAAACACCATTTAGAAAAATTATGTTTAATTTCTTGTTGAATGGAAGCGAAAATTGTCTCATTGTTATTGCACAAATGGGTCCTTTTGAAGATTATTACAATAGGATACTCTATTTCATCATTCATTGTAGCTCCATTTCGTTAACTCGATGTCGGAATGTAACACTTCTGCAAGACGTAAAAAGGATTCAATACTTTTCTGAAAACAGGAGAGTTATTAAATGAGCAAGGAAATGTTTAATTCCTTCATATATATAATACACACAATAGGTGAACAAAACAACACAAATAGACAACTCAATATTACATTATCGCTCTTTCAGCATTTTTCCGACCAATGACTAAAAACGAACTCACATAAGTTGATATAAGACTTATAGTTTAGGTGATAGTTGACCAATAGCCAATCTATATCAGCAGAAGTAGAGCATTTGCAGTACAGAAATTAGCATACAATGGACATGTTAGTGTCGTGAGATCAGTATCAGTAAAATAAGAATAATAAAAAGGATTTTTAGCGGGTAAATATTACCTTTAGAATAAAAAGTGGCAACAAAAATGTACAGTTTGATCCTTCTCTGTGCTACTACTACAGTCCCATGCATTTTAAAGTAAAGGCATGAATCGCGCGCGCCTATACGCCTCTTTCAGGCAAAACTTGAGTACTAATACTGTACTCAAGCACAGACATATGAGTCATGCACATACCCAGCAATCATACACTGACTGCATGAGTTAACGATATGGAATCAGCACCTTATAATAATGGGAGATTGCTTTATCAGTACAGTTAAAAGTATATCAGAACAAGAAATCCAGGAAACAATTTTAGAACGTATTCTGTTTTAGAGCACAAAGGGATAGGTATATCAAAACAATTCTTCTTTTAACGAACGCTCATATACTGAGCTTTCTCTAGTACTAAAGAAAAAAATATTCTGAATCTTTAACATTCAATAGATTACCGGTGATTGACAGTTCTATCCACCGAGTTTCTGCTGTTAAAAACACGGTGCACTATAAGCAAAATTCGAATATATGCATATGCTTTTAAAGATATTTGAAGTAAGTGATCACAATCTCCTAATGGAATGTTTCTCAAAGATTGTGTGGGAGTCTCCACTACTTCCGAAGATGAGACAGTGTAAGCAGCAAAATTGGTCTTTTATCAACGTTTAAAAATCTCAGAGGAACTAAAAATATTTCAAAGCTAAACAGCTTTTCGCTGCTCAAAATATAAACTTTGTTTGTTAATGTTAGACATGCGCTCATATTAACTGGAAATTGGATTGTGAGTAAGAATTCGTTGTAAATTTTTCTTCAAACAATGAAGATCCATCAAATGACGGACATTTTTTAGGCGAATGTGACCATATTTTTTTATTATTTTCATTCTGCTTGCAGTTCCAAAAAATTACCTTCCAAAAATAAAGACACAGTCCTCGTAAGTTTAAACTCCTGGTGGTATACTCTCTTTAGCTTATCAGTTACACCATCTTCATTTCTTTTTTTTATCTTCGTTGCAGTCAACGTGTAATTGCATTGGAGCAGGATACCAGATCTTCATATGAAGCCTCAAATGTACACACCTTGTCGATTAAAAATGTCAGAAAGTCAACGACAGAAACGCAAATCGCTTCCAAGTCTCCTGATGCTCAGCTGAAGGTCTTCCAAATTCTGGTGCCCTAGTGCATGCTCGGCAGTGGAAGACGGAAAAAGAAGTCTCTGGGTCCTACAGAAAAGGTACGGAGGAATTTCATAGCCAAACACTCGAAATGGGATTTTCTGAAGTTGAAGTCTTGTTTTTCGAAGATATTATTTGTCTATCCGCAAGTTTGTTCGCGTGTGTTTGCGGTTACTGATATTAAGTGCGTAGTTGTGTTCTTGTTGGATTGCACTGCTTGAATTAATTTTTACTATTTCAGTACGAATTCTACTGTATGAAGATTTGTAGCTAGAAAACAGCTTGTATGAAATAAAAAGTACAACTACAATTACAAACATAATTGTCTCTTTTCCTATTATTAAAACATATTATAATAAAATTAGGACACATGAACGAGCTGTTTGGTCATTCTTGGGCTGCGATCTAAGTTCCTTACTGTATAAAGTAAAAGCATAAATCCAACTCATACACCTCAATCCTGCGAAGCCATTTCAGTTACAGAGGCTCACTTTACTTATGCACAGGCATTTCTATCACTCATTAATACAATTTTTAGTCTCGTATTATAATACGCTTCCTAAGCTCAATGCAAAAAACCCTCTCTTTCTTAACAGTTGGAATGGCTTCAGTTTACGTAATTCCTCTCACTAGTCTGCCTCTGCTCTCAACAAGAACACGTACAGAAACCCTGGGGTGAAAAGTGAAGTAACTAGGCCGTTGACGCTCTATATTTCATAGCCTGTAATTAAAATTAGGACCAAGATAATTCGACTCTCAGGCCCTGGAATAAACTCTGCCTCATTCTGTCATAAGACTCTCGCGGGACTCAAGTTGAAATTTCCCAAAAGTGCGTCACACGGAGCGAAATTAATGACGGACTGGAGCAGCAGACGGTTGTTATCGTGTATGAAGTAGAGCTCTCATTTCCGCAGCCGTGAAGAGAACCCGTGTAGCGCTAAAAATTCTCAATTGTCATATTTGTTTGTATGCTGAATTCGAGCAGCCGTGTAAGCCTAACGAGAGTCGGAAATCTAAGAATGAATGTCAGTCGAGGGGTTTGTTGTCATGAATGTCAGTATAGGTATTTGTTTTCTAGGCTGTCAGTTGAGTTATTTGTACAGAGGTATTTGTTCTCATGAAAATCAGAAGGGAATTTGTTTTTCTGAATGTCAGTCAAGCGTTTTATTCCAATAACGGAAACTTGAATAATAGAAACAATTTCATCTATAAAAACACTCAGTCTCATTTATATTATTTGAGATTTTTAGTTCCCTGAAAATTCTATTGAAACCTTGCTAGAATTACTCATGACGTAAGATGCATTAGACATCAAAATAAAATTTGTATTCAGTAAACGGATTGTGTCAGATATTTCTGGCAAAAGTTACGTACGACCCTAATCTAGCAGGCCATGTACTTCAGTTTCATTAAAGTTACAGGTTAACTTATAGAAGTACAAACGCATTGCATAGATCATTCAAATTTAAATTCTCTTTGTTATGGCATAGTAAGTTAGAAGATTTGATACAAAACTTTATTATTTATGTTTGTAAAGTCAAAAGTACAAAATGCAGAAGCCAAACTATTTTATTCTATGACATAATACAATATTTGGAAAATGAATTTAAAGCCTACCAAAAGCATAGGGATGAGTTCGGGGAACTTGATATGAAACAATATGAAATGTCATTCAATTCTGATTGAAATGATATTACATTCAAATCCTATAGCTAAGACTCAATTTCTTTGAATAGTTTATGTTATTTCGAGCATGTAGTTATTTGTTGCTTGATAACCCATAATTTTTTATAATAATAATTCAATTTCACTCGAAGGAAACGTGTACTTCTCTGTCGAAACAACATTTTGTGCAAACATGTTTGCGATTTATGTTTCAGCAAATGCGTTCCGGTGAAGTGTTACTTAAATAAATACTTTTCTGAGGAAAGTACTCAAGAATGCTAAAATAAATATTAATGCAAACACTACAGCAGTTTGCGCGTGGCTGGAGATGCAGGTAACAAGTTCTATTCTTGCTCACATTCTTTCCTCGCTGGACTTCTTTAGGAAAAAACCTGTAGAGTTCAAATTATCGTTAAAAAATTTTCCTTATACTTTCCATTCAATTGATATTTTAAATGAAATCTAAAATTTAGCAATTCTTTTCAATAAAAACAAGCAGTCTATTGTCCTGTTGATGCAAGTTTGTGTAAACAGTCTTTACTACGGACACCGTGTTTTCATATCATCACAACAGGATGGAACGTAACCAAGATATTGAATTGGAATATTAGTTTTTAATATTTTCGGGAAACTCCTGTAGCATATTCCCCAGATATGGACACAAAATATCCCCAGAACATTACTGCACCGTACTTACATGATATTCCTGTGGCATATTCCTGAGAAATTAATAGAGAATTTTCCTAGATCATTACTACACCATGTTTGTTGCATATTTCTGTTACATATTTGCAGAAGTTTTCAGATGCTTACTTCAGTACATTCTACACTGAGTGTGACGTCATTCTGAATCATAAAGACTCGTGCTAACTCATTTTTGAGCTACTGAGATAGGTAGGATGGTTGTGGATTTTAGGCTATATTGTCATGATGTTATGAAAATGTGGATACCATTTTAGATACACAATTCAGTATATTACTAGTAAAATTAGATGTATGCTTTTCGAACAATTTCGGGTCTGAAAAAGCGTTTGTTTGCATAAAAGTACGTTTCTTGCGCCGACAAACACATGATTCACAATTAATTTTGTCGATTTTTATTACGTAGCAAACTCATTATAATTTCAACTTGTGTTCCCTTAATTAGGTAAATGTGTTTGAATAATGCTGTTGATAACTGTTTATGACAACAAAAGAAATGATACAAAGTATATTTGTACAGTATAGATTTTGTTTGCTCAATACTGTGCCTCTTCTTTTTTATGAACTTAAAAAAAACAATGGCTTTGCTAATCAACGCCATGTTTTCATCTGAACACAGCAATAGTTAGCACTAATAAACAACTGCAGGGAAGGAGAGGCACTTAAGCTCGCGAAAAAACACCAAGAAAAAATGAAAAATACTGAAGAAAAGAAAGGACGTTGTCCATTGTACTTGAACTTCATGTACATGTGCCAACTATATTTAGCTCAATTAATTTTTTTGGTTGAGTGAAAATGAGTCCTTAAAGTAACAAAAGTAAATTATTGAATACATAAATAACTGCAAAGTAGTTGGAAATCGGTCATAGAAGTACAAAAGGTAATGGTTACATATTCTACCTATTTTTGGAATATAAGCGAAAAAAATTTTTTAACAGCCTTTTTTAATTCTGAACGTGTTTGGAGTTAAGAAAAGATGTATTTTGAAGTAAAAGTTTATTATGAGCATCATAATTAATTTGAAGAGCTTTAGTGTAACCTCAGAATATTTTTCATATCTCGCTTCGCATTTTACTTTTTGAAATTATGTACAATGAGTACATAACACATCACATATCCTATCACATATCCTAGCGATTAACTGAATTTTCGTGCGATAATAACACAAGAAATGACGGGTAAACATGCTGAGGCTCTAATTTTGAACAGGGTTCCACACATGTATTTTCTTCAAAAGTTTCAAAACACTTTATTGTACTATTTAAGCTGACAAGGTATATACAATCATAACTTACTTGACACACACATGCACACCAGGGCCATGCAAAGGCACAAACAGATTCTCCAAGAATTTTCTCTGCAATTTTACTCATACGTTGTAGTAAGACTGATAAATGGCGTTCTGGAAAAACCAGGTTTTTTTCATGAAATTTTGAGCAAATATTCCGCGCGCTAAGTACAAGCAGATTCTTTCTTTGCACAAATTACATTCTTAGCAACCAGTACGCATATTATTCAGAGATGCTTGCATTTTACAAATGATACTCTAGGCAAACTGTATTTGTATAACGTGCAGACGCTTACACTTTATAAATTATGTTCTCAGCATACACCACGTGTGCTACATGCTGATTCTTTCGTTGTAGCGAATTCACATGTCTGCTATAGGAAGGAAATATGTATTTTATAGCATCTATTTGGAGGCAAAATTGCTCACACTCTTCTCGGATTTTACAGACTAAGTGGCAATGTAAATAACGCACATTGATGGACTTTGCTGTTCACTTTTAGTTTTCGGGTGCAGGCCCATTTTGCGTCATGTCACCTCATCAGGGAACCCAACTGCAGTATCCAGCAGCAATTGATGTTCGTTAGATCGTTTGGTGGGTTTTGATGTGATTTTATTCGAAGGTAATTCCAACGTGTGTTGTTGCATCAGTTTAGCGTTGGGCAGCCCTGTTGGCTTCCACGTTATGTTTGTTTGTGAATGTGGGCTTGTGTCTGCTTTTGATCTTGAGAAATGTGAACATCAGAACACTATTATCTGTGTGTAGCAAGACCCAACTAAATTTAATAATGAAGTGTACTAAAGAAATTCACTTCAATTCATCCATTCTCTTCATAGCATGATACACTGAAATGCTTTCGATAAATTTTCGATTTTTTTTCTTAGTTGAGAGTAGATTGCTCATTTGATACCAGATCCAGCAGTTTTTGAAGGCAACTACTTACCAATAAGTTTATTTTTAGCGTTTTGTACCAATTTTTTCATTTTCTTGTCATTAAAAATGTAAACATTTTTTTCGGATTTTTAGTAAGGCTCCCGATCTATAATCTAGAAACGTTTGTTCATCGACATGTTTAATCTGATTTTTCGTCCTTATTCTATTTATTCTGGGCTATTTGAGCAAGAACAACTCTGACTATACCTCATGCTCCAGCAACTTTTGACGAGTTCCAAGAAAAAAAGAAGAAAATGCTTTCGTTTGTCAGGCACTAAACAATGCATGGAACCTCGGCCAGGTAACTTGGACCGCTGGTGCACATCCCACAAGGAAGCCCAAGGAAAAGAGGCAATAAACTTTTACCCAACTATGAATAATGTTCCATCAACGAAACCAACTCACGGCTCTTAGAAAACCAGGTCTGTACTTACAGAACTGAATGAGTACGACTGTATGTGTAATCTATTGATACTCGACCTGTGACGCAGTTTTTTATCTTCTCTTCTTTATCTTCAAAAAGTTGCAATGAGAGAAACTGCTCATCTTGACATTTTCCTGAACTTCCACAAAACTTTAAGAGAAACAACTCTGAATAAGCTGTCTTGCGCAGGATGTCTTCGTGATAATTAAATCAAGAAGGAAGCTTTGGTGGAATTTTATTTTTTCGTAACATGAATTACTCCAAACATAGTTTACCAAGGTGGGTTTTATTTAGAACAGTGTGAGTTTATCATTTGAGATATACAGAACTTGGTTCTGCTACGTATACACTCACGCAGAATGGTCTCATCGTTGTGTTTTTATTCAACAAAGTCGCATAACTAGACTTCTGCTTTTATTAGAAGCCAAATCAGACCCCGAGTTAGCGAGGGATGACTTCATTCTTTCGTTGGGGAGTGGTGCAGTTCTCACAAAAGGACATAGAGCTCGTACTAAATTACAACAGCAGATTTCCTGATTAAAATTAAATATTGTGGAATTGTTGGCTCATTTTGTCTTAGCAACACGAGTTGCAGGGCAGTGTTCAAATTTTTTAAGTAATGATTCTTTGGAGAAAATCTTGCTTGCCCAAGACATGAAATTTTCACGATTTGAGGTGCTGCTTTGAGTCCCAGCATCGTCCGAGCTTATACGTCTAATGGAACTTTTTTGTCTTATTAAAGTAAATTTCTGAATAAATTTTATGGTGTTTTCTTACTTGCAATCGACGTTAATTTGATAATAGATTTCGACGAAGATAATTTTGAGGTGATATAAAATAATGATGCATTTCGTGAGTTTAAATAGAAGTTATCATGTCAGCACTGCCTATATGATTTTTTTTCGTTTTACTTAACTGACCACCAAAACGATGTAACATGTTGTAGTTGCAATTCAATTCAGTGAACAGGCAATATCATGACTATTTTAATCTAAACAGAGTCATATGCTAAAATGGAGAAATCAAAGTTTGGTAGTAGGAATTTTCGATTTACGAAGCACGTCTGATGAAACCAACATTTAACATAGTGTTTATACATACTGGACATGCACACTGTAAAATGTTACATTATTTTAAATAGGCACGTGTCATAAAGATTGCGATGACTTCTACAACACACTAATTTGTTTGAAATATCAGCGCATTCTTTTACTTCATTTACCCACAGCTGAATTTTTTTAGTCTATGGATCAGTATTGTGTAATAGTCTTCGTCCTACTGTTGATCATCCACTAAAAATCAGTGTTTTAACATAGAATGACTGCACAATTACGTCTTCTTGTTCAAGGTCCTACGTTTTTTTTGCGTGAAATGAGCTAAGTTTGTTTCAAATTCATAAGTTTGAAACCTACTCTTTATACGCTTATGTTATTTCCTTACGTTTGAAATACCCCGTTTCCTCAGGGGATATTGTTTTCTTCCGTTCAAAGTGCCCATTTTATAAACGTGTATTGTTTTTACAACCAATGATCCCACACTTCACAAGCGGCTATTGTTTTTTTAATTTTATTGTATAACACCATGACTATATTTTTTTCCACAAACCTGATAACCAAAAACAGATGCACCCTGACGTTAATCCTTATAGCAAGAAGTTACGGTGCCCACTCACTTGTACATACTTTCTCTCATGTCTTTATTAATCACCAGATCAAAGACGCACGTCCTGTCAGTGTTCTCATATCTTGTTCTCACCAACAGTTTTAACTCAGAACTAGAGCAGTACCAGGAGTTTAGCTGGTAAGGAAGATCTTTAGACAACTGAGCAGTTCAGGGCTCGGACAAATTATGGTAACTGTTATTACGAAAGGCAAGACACGATGTATCGACGGCGTTATGTAATTGAGAAGCCGTTTAGTGTTTCACAAGCAAGAGCCATCGTGTTGTATGCTTCCCTGTCCTTTATTACTGCTGCACGGTTCTCCAATGCGAATTATGATACTTCAAATTTAATCTTTGATTATACGAAAAACCTTAATTAAATGGAGTATAAATGAGCAAATGAACGATGAATTCAATTTGGAAAGCGTAGATTTGAGTTGACGAAAATAAAAATCATAATTTTCAGATAATTTTTTTACAGCTGTAAAATGAGTTACCTCAGAAGCTGTCACTAACTAGTTTTAGCTCTGTATTAATTCTCATGTCCGTCTACCTCAGTTAATTTTTATGGGGCATATGTATGTAAATAATGGAATAAATCCTTTTTTGATTTGATAACTTGGATGAACAAAAGCGTGAAATAAATAGATCATTGAGTTTTGAAAGACAGACGAGTTAGATTTTCCACATATATGTGGAGAAAGTTTACTCATAACAGAATATTTAACAACTCATAATCAATAATATAATATGAACAACACATAACAACATTGTATCTCATAATATATAACCACGAATAATTCTTAGAAGAGTTAGAATCATACATGTTATGTTGCTCGTAGAGCAATCACTGTCTCGGTAAGTTCTTTGTAAACAGAACCCAAGGGAACAGACAGTGAGCAGAAAGAAATGATCTGAATTGCAACGGAGACAATAGGACAATGCGACACAAAAGCATTCGTTATTCATCACCAAGAACATGAATACAGGGATATTTACGAGCTTGTATTTAGCGGGAAGTGTATTTAGCGTGAGAGTGTGCTACTAGAAGAATAATATCGTTATCTATAAAGGTTTTCTTATTTCTTTCGCTCTCTCCAAAAAACAAGCAGACAATTATCATGATGACTTTTCACCAAAATATTTACACCTTGTCAAAAATAAATCCCAGTAATATTAGAGAACCAGTTGAAAATATAAAATTAATGTTCATCGTTGGTGTTTATTATTGCAGTATTCGTATGCGTATGTGTCTTGTGGAGACTTTGAACACTGACATGACTTTTGTATCCTGTCACGATAATATAACAACAAATGCTGTGAATCAAAATAAAAATACATTACAAATCTTTAAGTAAAACTTTCATTCCCAACACTTATCGTGATAATGAAGTTAAATTTTAGTTGATACCAATATACAATTTACAGTAATGACTTCGCAAAAACATTCCCTCAAACTTTTTCAAATCTCAGTCCCGTCACATTGCTCTCTAGTTCTAGTTTTCCCATTACTTGTTGCGCATTACATCATTACACACTTAATAAGCGCTTGATTAATTAATCTGCCCATCTGTTCCTTTGCTAACTGGCGGTCTTAATGAACTGGAAGCCAGCATTAGTTCTAGTTAAAAAGTTTTTACCCTCAGCGATCTACATATGTACGAAAAAGCTTTAGAATAAAGAAAAATGTCACATTGCTGTTATTATATGCTCTGAAGTAAAGTTAAGTATGGAGCAGATTCTACATGCAGCGTAAGTGCACGTACATACATCTTTTACTTTTAGGAAGCATAGTACTACTGTAAATTCGAAAATATTTGCAAGGACTCGCACACATTCATTTTGAAATATTTGGTAACACTGTGCAGGACCACAACGACACACAACCCTCAGTTAGATATAATTTTGAGATGAAAACTTCAAATGCGACTAAAATTTTTCTGCAACTTTTGATCTTTACTGTTACGAAGCATACGTCTTTTAAATATTTCCTTTAAAATACTTCTGATATATTTTTCCACAATGTAAAAATCTCGCCGAACGAACTCGCAGGATGGTGTTTACTCCTTGAAGTCGTCTCAGCGCTGGCTCAAGATAAGCATATTTCCAGTTAATGAGATCAAATTAGATTCTCTTGGGCTTATTAGCTGGTCGACAACATTTTACGGTACACACAGAGCAAACAGTGTAGCTAATCCCATACTGAGTCTCACTTCGTTGTTTTAAGCTGAGCAGGCGCTTTAAACTTTGTGTTTCCAACACCAGTGCACTCAAAAATCCCTTTGTCGAAAATCTACTGAGCAGCTAAACAAATATCGTGTAATTTGCATTTAAACTAAAGCTCATGATTTTTTATTTCGAGCATTGAGGAGAATTTATTCATAAATGATGTAAGTGATTTGTTTAAGGAAAAACTATCTGAGAATATGAATCGCAAAAAGCAAGTTAAAAAAAGACAAGTAACTCGTTTTAAGAAAGAGCTAAGTGAGATTTTGTTTAAAAATATCGAAGCCAGTGATTGGTTTAATTTGAATGGATTGATGATACATGCATGATGATTAATTACTCATGCAATAGCCCCCATAAATAATTAATTTATGACCATAATAAATAAATTAAATAATGATCGTAAGAAGCTGATTATTCATGAATCAAAACAAATGAGTCGTTCATTAATATACAAAATTGATCGTTCAATTATCTTAGCAATTTAACTGTTCATAGTTCACTTTTTCGACTTGAAAACTATTTTTTTGAAGTTTGCTCCTATTGAAATACAGTGGCACTGCATCCTAAACAGTGACTCTTACTGCCTCTCAAGTCGTAGATTAACATCGTTTGTTGTCAGTGTTTTTTCCTTAAATAACAATAAAAAATAAATTTATTTTTTGGTGACGATCCTGGCAATCCCCAGCGATTTCGTGAACAGAAGTCTCATTCTGAAGCACATTTCTTGTTTTAGGAACACATTTCATTAAAGACCAAGATGTAACTTCTGAGCCACATGAAACTATGTAGATTCTCCAGGACATATTCGAGGCAGTGTCGATTTGACCAGCTCGAAGTTCCATATTTTAGGTCGTGGCATCGGAAGAGGCATGACTCTAGTCCGGCCTCGCTCGAAGTTCGCTACGGCTGTCGAAACAAGCAACAGATTTTTTTGCTCACTCGACAGATCCTTTCGAGAAAGGGACGTGAGACGGAAATTTATATCTAATTTGCTGCATTGCGAGCTGTTCTGGAGAATGCCGCAAACTTGCTGGACGGTAGCGACCGGTGTCGCAATATCTTGAAGATTTACAGTCGTCGCTTGGAAGACTCCGTCATATCTGTAGCATTCCATCTCCAGGCTTCCGGGCTGTACGTATTTCCGTTCCCCCGTATTATTTTAAAGCAACTTAAGATGTAATCTGCAGACTGGAACAGTCTTTTGGAACGAACCTTGTAGGGTCGTCGAGGCGTTCAGGAAAGTCTCGAAATGGGTGATTTTCTAAGTCACCTTGACAAATATTACGCAAGATTTAATTTGTGAAGAATTTATAAAACTCCAATGCAGCTCAAAACGTCTGTGATTTACTTAAATTTTTTTAAGCTTTAGGAGTACTTCGCAGTCAGAGGAAGATGTTACTATGCCACATAGAATGTTTGAAATTGGGGTGAATAAAGTCATCATCACGCTTGCATATAATACTTTAAATCTAGGGAGATCAATTTTGGTCCCTGGTGTCCAGTTATTCATGCTTTAAATCCCAGGGTTTTTTACGATACAATTTGAACGAACATCCTCAATTTAAGTCAAAAGTAATTTTGATAGATGTACTGAATACCAACAGATGTAGATAAAGAACTGCGAAACAGCTTCAAAGACCAAGAATTTGCACATGCAACTGGTTGTATTTTAAGAATTAATCTAGTGTATTAGCTCAAGCTGCAGCAATTGAAGGACTTGGTGTTCTCATCAAAAAAGAAGTGAGTATTTATCTGCCTGGACTAGGAGTGTAAGACCCTATTTCACAATAGTAATAGGTCCCACTTGTTTCGTGTCCGCAATCAACGTAGTAATGAGGACGAGTTTTTTATGCTCTGGATCCTGAAGTAACGTCTGCTATTTTGTGCTTAAAAACGTGCAGGGAAGCAGTTTGATCATTTGTTTGGACGCAGTTTGATCATTTGTTAGGGATATTTGAAACCGAATGGTCTTATTTTGATGTGTCTTTGGTCTTAAGCAGGATGCAGATAGAATTTTTAATTCAACTAGTCATGCCACGTTTGCATAATTATTGACATATATATATATATATATATATATATATATATATGTATATATATATATATATATATATATATATATATATATATATATATATATATATATATATATATATATATATTGTATGTGTACTTACTTAAAATAACTTTGGCTGGGATGTGACATACAACAATTTTTCAACCCAACTGAAGCTGAGTTTCTTTTTCATCACTTTCTCATGTGCTGTGAATTAAGCAAGAAGAAAATTTCTCAGGTTGACGCGTTTATTTGACCGGACTGTGATTTGTTGAACAAAACAGAGGAGCAAGAGACGTTTAGTTTCTTCGACACAGTACTTTAATATCATGATTCGAAATAGTTACGTCAGTGACTCATTGACACAAAATAAAAAATAAAATGTACAGTTGTGTGGTAAGGTTGCATATTTCTCACATCGACTGAGCATGCAAGTTTGTCATTTGTCATACACATTATAGAAGTCTCTGTATGAGCAAACAAACGATCGTGGTCATTTAACAAAGATAATGGAGAAATTCTCAACATTTTATCACGGAAAGAATTTCGCAAATTGTGAAAACGAATTAACGTGCTCGCCACATGCTTTTTGAAGTGCACACCTATGTATATGTAAATTAGCCCAAAATGTAGATTATTCAAAATGAAGCAGCAAGTACACATTTTTCCTAGGTGTCTCATACTTTTCGTTTGAGTTTTCATGGTGTGCTGGATTACGTTAGCTCCAACAACCCCTCTATATTTTTTTCTTTATCTTTTCTGATGCTCTTCGTTTGCGTCTCTCTAGCCTGCAGGATACTGCTACCTCCAACAACCTTTTCCAAAAGACTGCCCAAGAAATTTATAGCTACGACATGAGTCTTTTGATCACTATCGCTCTTCATCCATCTTTATTCATTGCCCTGGCCTTTGCATCCCCGCAAGTTTAAGTCTCACGCTGACCCCTCTCCTCTACAGAGTGAGCTGTTGCAACGAATACAACAATAATTCGATGCCACACTATACTTGTACAGCTAAATAGGATTCAATTAAGTTTACGTGTGATTTCTGTACGTACGCTGCTCCCATTGAAACACGTTAAATAAGTGTTTTTCCTATACCCCCTCTTTAAGAATTGTTCAATTCTCTGTGATTTTTAAAATTAACTTTTAATGAGAACGTTTTATCTCATAAAATTTTTCAATTAAGTTTTAAAGTATAAGTTTTCAATAAAAATGTTTTTAAATGAAAACAGTGTTCATGAGTATAGCTCCAGTCCTCAACCAACTCAAAGAATTTGATGTTTCACAGCACTGAGGTTGAACAGTATAGCTTTGAATTTAATATTTTTCTCTCCTGTAATCAATTTCTCCCGCTAGTCATGCAATTGTATTTGCCCAGCGACGACAGCTGCCAATATGATTATTTTCAAGGACTAAAATGCTCACCTCAGGCACTTAGTTGATCAAATTTTAATGAATTATAGTAACTGTACTTTTACTATCTAGTTAATGATCAAATATATTGCTTTAGGTTAATTCAGCAATACCAGCAGATGCTATAACAGTCAAGCGACGAGAACACTTAAAGTCAAATTCTAAGAGACATATCGACACGGCTAGAATATACTGAATATATTCGGCTAGAATATACTGCAATGCTGTTGGATTTAAACAGAAAAAAGAAGCTGCTGGAAATATTATTTTCAATATTCATGAGAAATGAATTCACGTTGAAAGAAAAGAAGAGTTTTCTGTTTAATGATCAAGTGCTTCTTCGAATTAATTACTGGGGAAAGACGGCGTCAACACCTTCTCGATATTGTTTTTCTATTTATCGAAGAAATGTGTCATGTCAATGGGATACATATGAATAGCACGGTTTTTGTTCATGGAGCAAGTAAATTGTGACTTTTGACAAAACGCAATCAAACAATGAGTTCATTAATGACATTGAACACAAACAAGGCACTCACTGGAAACCTTGTTAATTAATGTTTTATTTAATTAATTACTTATATAATGAATTAACTTTAATTAATTAATGTTTTTAACCTACTGAATTCATATCATATATCAAAAGCAATATTTTTTCATGTTTCTTATGAATATATTGTGCTTGTGATCTGCGTGGAAAAAGATTCTGTGACTGGAAACTAGGCACGCATTTATACAAGAATTTTATTAAATCAAATTATTTCATGTTCGTTATGAAAAAATGAACTCTAATCTAATTACAGTCAGAAAAAAATCTTGCATCTTTAAGTGACTCTCGTGAAGACTTTCTCCTCCTTTTTAACTCAAGTAAAAAATTCTTGAGGCTTCTCTAAAAGGCCGCAAAAGTCCCCAACCTGATCACTTCCAATTAAGATGATATGTAATTTTTACTTATTTAAAAAGTGAACCATTGATGGGGAGGAAGCGTGGTTCCAATACACCCTAATTTAATCAGGCACAATTTAATCGGGTACAATTTAATCAGGCACAATTTAATCAGGCACTATTTAATTGGATTTAACAGAATAACCTCATGTATTAATGTAAGTGTTGCCTCTAAGCACCTCTGTGGTCAGAGATAATCCTTATTATTCTCCTTTATTTTTGTATTCTTATCATTATTTTTGTCTATAATATTATTGTACTGCAATTATTTCATTATTATTTAATATTTATTTTGGTTATTATCATTACTATTCATTTGCATGGCACAAGTACCTTTCATAATTATTCTAATTATATTAACTAATAAATATCAAATCTTAATTTTGAATGAAGATGAATCTTAGGAATATTTATAATTTTACGGAGTTTATTATTATTTTATCTATTACCACTATTAAATAATATAAATTTCTACTATTAAAAGCATTTAATTATAATAATTGTTTTCATAATTATTTCAAAGGTAATGTTGACACTGATGATCATTAAATTCTTTTGAAGGATTTGAATTATTCATTAGTAAGAAAATTAATTCAAAATATTAGTAAAACGTGAGCCAGAAGTATGACAACATGAGCCATGAGTACAATATTAGGCAGGGTTCTGATGTCACTAATTTCAGTTGAACAACATGTACACGTGAACAAGAATTAATTTTCGTTCAACACACTTAATTACCAATTAGTAATGAGGAATAAATTTGCAATATTTCAGAAATGCATATTTTGATCGCCTAAATGAGGCACGAATGTAAAGCATTTTATTGCTTAATGTTTCGTTAATGACTTGCAGTCGCGTTCTCTTTATTTAACACTCGTATAGTAATGATTCCTTGTTCAAAAGGCAGAAATGATTGCATTAGCGGAAATGTGAGTCTATGATTTTTTGCATGTTAAAAGTCAGCATATTTTGAGAAGTTCATTTCAGTATTTTGTAAGCTTCAGTTCAGTATTTTGCAAGTTCCAATTCAGTATTTTGTAAGCTTCAGTTCAGTATTTTGCAAGTTCCAATTCAGTATTTGAGGAGCTTCAGTTCAGTATTTTGCAAGTTCCAATTCAATATTTGAGGAGCTTCAGTTCAGTATTTTGCGGGCTTCAATTTAGCATTTTGCGCGGTTCAATTCAGTATTTTGCGAGCCTCATTAAGTTACATTCTGCCATCAATGTGGTACAATCAGTATTCTTTTCTTAGAATATTTTGCTGTGTTTTTATGATAAATCCCGTCGGCAGTAACAGTAATATAAAGAATTATGACAAAGTATTACGGCAATTTGTTGTAATATTCTTTATAAAAATTATGCACGCATGCGGGATTTTAGTAAGGGAAAATGAGGCTGCTTAAATTACTTGCATTACTAATTTCTAAATATTTTATCACAACAAATGACATAATAGAGGAAGAAAATTGACTTGAAATAAAGTGTTTTGTGTTCGTTATACACCACGTTCAAGCACCTTGTATGACAAGTGTTATAACACCTGCATCGTTAGCAAACAGAAAATGAACTTTTCATAGCACGGAGGTTTTCATGTCTAGGTTGATCAAAGCTGTTCTAACTCTCCGCTGTAAAGCAATCACAATCAAGTGCAGAATCAATGAATATTGAGTAAATCAATCTTTCTCAAAGAAGTCTACGATTGCAGATGAAATACAAATTTGACCCAAACAAGATAGACTTTTAAAATAAAATATCGTTAACGTCATCAGGAACACAAACAGCACTAATACATTTGCTACTTCATTTATCACCAGAGTTTACTACAGAGTATTCGGAGAGGAGCTATGCATTTATACATGCATGTATTAGCATTTGTGTTTGACTATACATAGAATATTGGAGGAAGATATTAATGATAGCAGTAAACACTATTGTTACTTAATCAAAAGATTGGAAATCGTGTGTGGACGGTGTTCGTGACTTAAATACATTTCATGCATTCTGCATTGAAGCATGTCGGTTTATAAAAATATCAAAGTATAGTGACTTTCCGAAAGACCTACAACTTGAATGAATACGTAGAACGACGCTTTTTAGATAATTGATTTACTGTTGAAGGGATTTCATTATGCAGACTGAATACCATCATTCCAGCAATCAAGACCTGCTAGCGTATCTAATCTCACATGTTTCTCAATTCTTACGTGCTCCGTGAAACCCCTCCCTCGTGTAGCTTTGTCCATCGATGCCAGACTGCGCTTTGATCAAGCAACCAATCACTTCCTTACCCTGCAAAAATGCGATAAATTTATGGTGGTTTTCTAGCGTGCATGTGGGCAGCCTTTTTCTCCTGAAATTTATGAGGAAACCTGGTGCTGTGTTAGTGCTTTGTCAGAAACAACTGTAAAAATGCAACATAAATCTTTTTTTACCAGTTACGGGCTTACGGCTCAGTGCTGCAGTAGTTGACAAAAGTATATCTCCTAAAATCGGAGCGCATTCTTTAGAGTGCTATATACACAGAGTATTACTGAATTGTGATTGAAACCCGTAAATTTTTACGGGGCTAAATATTATAAGATGGACCTATGTGAAAAAAATTCCAGTTCCACATCTTATAGAACACATCCATCTGTATCCTGCAGCTGATTCCTACAATAGTTGTGAAGATTCCTCTTTGTTGTGGAGATCCCTGTCAGCTGTGAGGAACCCTATTTGTTGCGGAGATCCGCCTTAGATATGGAGATGCCCGTTAGTTGTGGAGATTCCAGTTTGTTGTGGAAATTCCTGGTGGTTAGGAAATTCCTGCCAACCTCTGACACGTTTTCGCTCGAAGTCAGGTGCACGGCTAGACAAATCCCGCTTAAAGAGGACGACTCAACCTGGAATATTGAAAACGAATTTATTTCTATGCGGGGTTCTTCGCCGGCTTGCATTGGCTGAGTTCTCACAAGTATTAAACTGGAAGCTTTCGTCAATTAGTTACAGCATCGATTCATTGCTTTGTGTGAGGTAACTCATAATAAAATGACCTAAATTCAATACTTTAAAAAGACAGTAATGCTCCCAAACCTAAAAGAAGGGTAGGGACAACAGACAGGTCATTCCAATTGCGTCTTCAAAGCCTTTCGCACACAGGAGTGACAACATTTCAGATCTGAAGGTTCACACAAAACGAGAGAAGGCTGAACTCTGTCTAATTAGCACTCTCTAACGCTGGTCTAGAGTCTTCAGGCTTAGCCTCTCCGAACTCTTAGGCCTCCGTTCAGAGAACTGCCAGTATTTTAGAAAGTCATTTTAGCTAAAGGAATTTTGTCAGAAAATTGCTTCTGGTCACGGAAACTTTTAGAAAATAAGAGAATTGAATTGAAGGTTAATAAGCTCCGTAAACAATCTTGCTTGAAAGCCTTAGAACGATTGCTTTTTGCACGCGGTAGAATTTATTAAATATATTTTTCAGGACATCTAAAAAATACTACACTGGTTTTAATGATTTTGATCATTGTCAGAAAATATTTGTTGCCTTGAACTCACCTTCTTCAGTAAGCCAGTCGGACCGTGTAAGACGAAAAGAAAACAATAATTGTTCACAATCTGTATATTATCTATACAAATAGTTTACTAATTTATTAACCAATAATCACAAAAAATAAGCTGAATGCATTGCATCATACACATTTTAGAAGCATCAATAATAAATATAGTAGACATTGTGTACTTCTGATTTTTTTCAGTGCCGTGTTGTGGAAAAAATAGCCACATGGAAAGAAGAATTTGAGGGCTAGAAAAAACAATCGAGTACAAAAGCCAAATGAAAATAAACTGGAAGAATAGATTTTATGGCTTGCATCCATTCCTTCACCAGGGCTTCGACATTTTTCAATCGAGCTTGCCGGAGCTAGTGTAAAGAAGAGCTCCGTTGTGGAGAAGGCTAAATTTTCTGGCCCTCTATTTCGAGCCTATTTTTTACGAGGAACGGATTGAAATATAAAGTTTGGCAGGACCTGTCTCAATACTTCTTAAATCTCGTGACCTGCAGATCGCTGTCTGAAATCCAGCTGTTGACAGCCTATTGAATGTTTTCTGTTAAATGTAAGCTTCTGGGTCAATGAAGAGGACGAACAAGATCTATTATATTAATAAGGTATCCATCTATTAGTGAGGGATCTATCTATTATTGAGGTATCTATCTATTAGTGAGGAATCTATCTATTAGTGAGGGATCTCATTCAGGAAATGCAGTCATGTAACAGTACGTTTCAAAGAGAGGAAATGATGATGAATATTTCTCGCTGAAAGTTGGAAAACATGACACGTTCTCCAATAAGTAACGTCGAGGTTTTGATGCTATTCCAAGTTATTGAAGATGTTAATGAACAGTTTTATGAATTGACCGAAGAATCCTTGACAGTTCTTCGACTTCTGCTTGATCTTTTTCACGTGATGTTCTTCCTGAGGAGCTTTTCATTAAGTTCAATTAGACGTTTTCTTCGGTCTTCATCTTCAAGACTGAAATTTCTATTTCTGAAGGGGATTTTACAAACCATTTCTGCAATTTTTTTCATTCAGATGCTCTCTTCCATTCACATAGTGAATATTCAAAACAGAACTCCCTTCAAACTCTCAGAGTATTAATTAAATGAAATTGTCCTCAGATACTTCCATATCTAATGAGTTTTCATTAGTGATGTTTAAAAAAAATTCTACTGAACAACATTCAATTAGTTTAAATGTGTTTAAAAAATAAATGGTTATCATTTGATGTAATCAAACGTTTAAAAACCCTATTAAATGTTATTTACGATTAAAATCAATCACTACTAATGGGATGTCCCGATAACTTACGCAAAAGACAAAAAATGACACAAGATGTCATTCAAGCTTGGAATGTCTCACAAGTTTGCGTACATTTTTTCAAAATTTCAGTGGTAGTTTTATCCACGCCTTTATATCATCAACATAAACATACCTTTAATGCAATATTTTTTCCTATAAAGAGTGTTATGAAAATGGTATACTGAAATTTTTGAGTAGATTTTATCGTCAATTTATGTTATTTTGGGAAAAGTTTTGTTCGCCATGCTGTTTTTTAACCGGCATGGACTACGTGTTATTAATACAAGTCATTGTGGAATAACTACAGCAAGGAGGGATAATTGTAATTGTAAGTCTGCCATCAATAACAAGATTGTACGTAGGCATTCAGTAATAAGCTTGTACGTCTGTTATTCAATACCAAATTTTAATATCTGTCATTTGATGGTAAGATTGTGTGTTTCTCGATAAAAAAATTGTGTATTTCTCGTTTAATAACAAAATTGTACGTCTGTCATTCAGTAACAAGATCCCACACCTAACATTTACAGGAACCAGCAAAGGAAGAAACACGCCATGCATGAACTTGAGAGATAAAATTGCAGCACCGGGCAGTTCCATTGGAAATCGGTAGCATGCATTTGAATACCTGGCTGTATATCACACCGACTTGATTTCCGTCACCTTAGGAATTTAGAAAATGTACTGGAAAAGAGAGACGAGCATGTGCAGTTCTGGCTGAACTGATACTATTTATTTTATACCCTACTTTCAGTACATATCGAATATTCTAGATTTACGTAATTTTGCAAATGTTTCAGTTCGTCAGTTATAGAAATTAGGGGATATTGAATTATGATGCAACGTCAACGCTGAATAGAAAAACGCAAACCTATTAATGACTTTAATGTATAATTGTGACCAGTATGTAAAAGTTGGGAATTTTATCTCATTTCATTAAGTGGCAGGAAGAATGCGTAGCTGCATTCTTTAACTTGATCAAATAATCTGTCGACTCAGCTCTCCAAGTTGGGCCACACAAAAAATGGTTAATTGGTTTTCTAACTAAAGCACATTCTGACGTACGAAGACTTCTCGAAAAATTAGACTGCTTTATTTTTAATAGACAAATTAGATACATCTGCAGGTTAATATGCAAATAAAGAACCAATTTCATCAATGGCTTAATACTAGAAAGGAAGATTATCACAATCATTAGTTTTTAATTGATGCTATCTCAAAATTATGAATTTTTAACCTGGAATAAATCGGACCTTATAGCCCGATAAAAAAGCAATTGAAAGACTTTCTTGATCGTTACAGACAACTTAGAAGACCATTACCAAATGCACTTACATTAAAGTTGCAGAATTTTGCAAACATTATAAAATTCGTGTAACTTTTCTCTTAAGAAAACTTCAATGAGTTTTAAAAACATTTCGTTAAGTTTTATTATAACGTATTCGCACCAGGGCTGATTATGTTTTTATTGTGATTGTTCTCAAAATTTCCCATGAACGAACCGAAAAAATCAATTGCTTCTCGCACAGCAATAGAATGATCTAGGTTGAGTAACAAAACTATTTTTTCTTCCTTCAGGCTACTTGTCCATAAATTTTTATGATTCAACCTAAGAAACAGAAATGGAGCGCAGTGCTAGGAAAGTTTACACAGGACATTGCATTCAAAATGAAACATAACATTGGCGAAGTGATGAGCTTCACGCATGGGAAAATGAATAATAAATAAATAAATTCGGTTTCCTGCATTGACTGGGGTCGAAAACACACAAAGATTATTTTCAAGAAAAATTTTCAAGTGAATTCAAAGACGTGGCACCGCACAGTGTGATTAACTATTTGTTCTCTACAACAAAATAAAATGAAAGTTAACAGAAAATCTACTGCGTGATAGTAACGTGGGAGAATTATTGAAGCTCTCAATGCCTTCAACTCAAGCACTTCAATTTCCAACATTGAAACAAGGGAATTTAGTTTGTGTTAAATAGTGTTCATCAAGCGTCAGTAACTCGAGTGTGTGAAACATCTGTAATTCAAAGCAAAGTTCTAACTGTGTTCCAATGGTTAGTCCCTCTGCTGGATCCTAAATGTTATATATCAGGCATGAAGAAATCCTGCTGGCCAAGTCCTCAGCTTCTTCTACTAGCCATGATAGAATTCCTTGCCGTGGAGAGCCAAGGAGGGTTTCTACCCGCCAGAAAATGTAAGTTAACTGTTAGAAAAAAAATCATAAGTTTTATTAGTAATATTTATTATGCTGCTATAAGTCAGACAATCGAATATCCATGGGAAATTCAGCACAATTCTTTGCCTACATGAATATACTTGATCAAGTATTGTTGGTGAATATGTTTTTCGTAGTCTTCAGTTTAATGATTTACTAAATAGACACCAAAATATGACTGCGCCTGACTTTGGGCATCAGTGTAGGATTAAAAAATTTGTCAATTGTTATTGTATTATTTAAAAGTAAATGTTCTTAGAACCGTGACAGAACCTAAGCCTTGCGTTACTTTCATTACATTTTCTTGAGCTGTGTACCATTATGGAGAGTTTTTTTGAGGAAGTAACTTCACACAAATAAAGATGAAAATATACCAACCACCTTAAATTCTAGAGTTCTAATGGAGAATGTTAGTTTGAAGAATTTTATTTAAATTTTTTGTTCATTGCCTGTTAATTTCAGCCTTTTGCCATATCGGTTAGAATATCCAGATGAATTATTTTCCCTGAAGAGAGGGTCGATTTTATCGATCTTGAGCACAACGCAATAATATTATACCACACTCAGAGTTCCTACAAAACTCCATTTCCTCCACAATTTGTTTTGATTAGAAATTTTATTGTAGCTCGTTAAGTTTCTCATCACTTGATTTTCTTGTAAAATATTTTACTATCATGTGTGAATTTACTAGCATCACAGTCTTTAGACTACATTAATATAGTGCGCATGATCTTAGTTTTTCCAGCTCAGCAGAGCCTACAAAACACATGAAAATGCATTTCTACATTGTCACAGGGCCACTTGATAACATCATATTCCTTGTAAACTGTTCGAAAGTTTTTATTCGCTCTACAAAGAATTCTTAGAGTACTTTTTTAGAGCACGGCTGGTCTTTTTGCGAAATGACTCACGTTACTCTCGTTTTATGACAGACGTGTCTACCACGGTCGAGTCCGCGGTCGGACGCTCTGCAAAATTGGGGTGCAACATGACAGTGGCCAAGGATGACGCTGTCTACCTAGTGCTCTGGTTCAAACAAGGACTAGTTCCTCCCATTTACAGGTAATTGAGAACCAATACGCTAATTCTGATTCCCTTGGAAGCCCATGCAGTTGTGTGTTCAAGCTACATACAGGGATAGGGTTCAGGTATGGATTTATAAGATTCAAACTATAATAGTTCTTTGAGCAGTTGCAAGATCGTTAATACTTATATAGACATCCTCTGTACAGTGACTGGTGAGACCTTGCGAATATAATCTATTGCTTACGTGAAATTATTGAACAAACTGCCTAAGTATGAGCAGTATGAGAGGATCCCGATTCGACGCAAGAGGTTTTTGAAAATTCTATGCGTAATTCATCGTAATCTTTGTACAAGCAGCTTAAATTACAACAAAAGTGTGTTCTCTCAGAAGAAATTTGTAGTTTCTATATATAGATAACACTGAGTTTTTAATTAAAGAGATGGAAGATTTTTCCGCATGTGAAGCAAAGAGTACAGAAGGAATAGAGGAAAAGTTGCTCTAAAATGGAACCTGTGTGCCATTATTTTGAAAAAGTATATTCACGACACAAGCCAAAAAATATGCCACAAGAGAGCTGTAATCTAAAACTGTCACACAGGAAGCACAACAAGCAATGCTGAATATTCATTGTATTACTGAGTAACTGACTGGCTGCAGCTAAATGTAGAGTTAATGATGGCTGTCGATCTAGCGATCCATAACGATATAGACGAGGAAAAGTATTTTTAAAGTGAAGTAAAATAATTTTTAGTAAATTTCCTGCTGTGAGAGAGACTATGCAATTTCTGAAACTCTTGTAAAATAGGGGACCATAAACATGGAATAGACAAAAAATTCGCCAGCCTTGTGCATAGATATCTAAGAGAAATGATCAATCCAAGGAGTGGTTCAGACAAAGTGGAAGACGCTATGTCGCTTGGTCTAGTACCCCAGAAAGAGGTGATCTAATTTAACAAGGAAGTGTAAAGTTGGCACAAATGCTTGACTGCAAGTGGCCACAATTTTAACAAATATCTTGTGATAGACGAAGACTTACTGTGTTCCTACTTGTTATTGTGAGTCTGTAGAAGACTTAGTGCATGTAGTGTGGGTCATGCCACGTAAGTGAGCGATTTAGGTTCGACGAGTTTCCTTCAACAATGCATACTAAAGTATTTTCAAATATAGACGTTGCAATCTCCTCTGTTGTGCCAGGAAAAAGGTACAAAAAATGTAAACCGATTACAAGTTTAGAATGAAAAAATGTATCGAATAATGTTATGTTGTTGCTGGTTCATGAATGCAAAATTACTTTCTTATGATTCAATTTCTGTGTTAGCTATGATTTTGTACCAAATTTCTTCTTCAAAATAATTTTTTATTTTCCTTAGTTGGTAATTTGTTAACTATTCTTTATAACTAATAAACAATTTATTCTTCATTTCATTCTGATTTTTATTGAAGGCTTTTAGCAAATTTAATACTACATCAATCAGAGAAAATACTGAAATATTTTTATTTTTCTTTAAAATACGCAATAGGAATTGCACAAAATGTTACTTAATTTGTATTTATTATTTATGAACGAGCTACCGTCATACGTTTTACTTCAACATAAATAATTTCTGAATTAATAGCATTAGAGAAAAATCATCCACTCGTCAAATGTGACAAATAAGATTGAAAATTTGATCTTTTTCTTTTGTTGTCAATGGAATGAAAATTCAGTCTTCATATATCAAATCAACTGAGTTTACTCGACCGAAGAACCAAAGAGAGCGTCCTTGACTACGTCCTGTCAATAACAGCGACACACTTTCAGTTATTTTCAGCTCACAGAGTTAAGAAATATTCGATTAGTCGTGAGCCGTCAATTGGATTTTCTGCCCCACTTGCACCATCATTCTGAAGCAACTGCACTAGCCATCCAGTTAGTGACTCGCAGCCACAATATCCATCCGACTCTCACGATGTCCTTTGATCTGTCAAAAACCTTTTAAAGATCTTCTCTGTTCTCTACTAAAGCAAGTTATTACAGTTCATCTCGAAATATTACCCACCTTTTTCTCTGCTTAATTTGCTCAACCTGTAATGATAGTTTACAATGTTTCATATCATTTGTATAATACTCCTGATTACATATTCTTTGTGCTTTTAAAAAAGATTTGCAATATAATACCTAATAAAGATAGTCACGAGAGTATTTTCGCAGCTATCTTAAAATTGGAATATCTAAATAAAGACATACTTTAATAAATTTTAGTTTCCTGCAACAATGTCTCAGTACTGTCTTTGATTCATGGTAGATAGATATAATTCTCTCATACGAGCAGGAAATCGATTACATTTAAGCAATGTATAATGTTATAACATTATACATTATAACATTATACATTTAAGCAATGTATAATGTTATAATATATAATGCTATTGTAGAGAAATAATTGTTAATAACAGTAAACAGTAATTGTTCACTGCATCTCCATGGCGGTATTTGTGTTTATGTCCCTCTAATAAATATTCCGCACTTAAAGATCTAGAAAAATAAACGTGTTTTAACTTATAACTTATTGATTTGAAATTTAGCTTACAGCTTACAATTTATCTGAAACATACGAGGAATGCTTACAGAAATTTTGAAAAGTTCCAATAGAGTTAGGAAAATGATAAATTTTCGAAAAGTGTTGTTGAACGAAGTTTCTGCTCTGGAAAATTAAGCAGAATATATCGTACATTGCCTAGATGAAGTTATCACCCGAATGTTTCCTAACCGTAACCAAATACTAGATTTCAGCCAGCATGCTTTACACATGATACTTATGATGTATTATTGTACGTGGTAAGGACCTATGTACCACAAAAATACCTGCATTCGAGCTTGCATTCACCTAAGTAAATTCTCATTGCAATCTCTGAATTAAGCCGAAAATTCTAGCCTTGAGTGGCAAAAGAGATAGAAATTGAATTTCAAATGTAAATGTGGTTGGAACGAATCCATTCGAAGTCTGTCAATACTTGCCTGAAATCTGGAATAGCCTCGGAACTCACTTGGACGCGGCGTGTGCTCTTCCAACTTCAGACGCTCTTTTGAAAGAGGAAGCTTTTTGACTTTTTCCTTAAATAAAACACAAAAAAATGCCGTCGCGTTGCAGATCTCGGTTACTCAATACGTGCCACGCAGAACCTAAGGATGATATACATATGGTACAGAAAATCACTGGAATTTCAAACTAACACTAAATTGTATTTTGTTGGAAACTGCACGAGGGGGTGAAAAGTCGTAAAAATAAGTATTTCTCAATCCACCACCCATTGTTTGAAGGAATGGTCAAGGTGCTAAAACATGCTTCAAGGCTTTATCACTTGAACTGTTCAGTTTTTCATGCTGAAATATAAATAAACAGAGCAACCTTAGATAAATAATAAATAAATAATGGAAAAAATAAACCGCTCTCAAGTAGATATTTGTTTGCGATAGAATTTAAAAATCAGTAAGAAAGATTTTCTGTTAGTATTTCGGAGTTCTTGAAGTTTCTCGAATTCAAAAGTTAGTCTGTTACTATTTGACCTTAAGCTGAACTTGCTGTTCTGTTGGCCGACTGCCTCACTTAGAGGACATAGAGAACAAATGGAGAACATCGAGAACAAATGGAGAACAAATGCTAGGGCTGCGGCCACTCTCTAAACTTTGTGTATTATGTTTTGTTTTTAGTCAACTGGTATACGTGATGCAAGTCAGCTTCAGGGGTGGGTTACAATTTCATTCTGTTTGGTTGCAGCTGCAGACTCAATAAGAAAATATCTCCCAAATACAGACTGTAATTTTACCTATTAAAGCCCTTCACATTGCTGTACATATTTTTATGTATACTACAGATATGAACACGAAAATCTGAAGACAGAACTGTGGTATTTTCTATAGTGGTTGATCCTATCATAAAACTGAGTATAACACCATACTCTAAGTCACTGTCAGAGAAAAGTTGGGAATAAAAGATTAAAATTTTCATCGTACCCTGAGCGTCCATAGCTACATGACTCGAGAATTTTAATAAACATTATCAGATGGTAATAACTGTTAAGAGAAAATAATCTATGATTTTTAGAGTTCAATTTTTTGTCATAGTTGGTGAATCAATCTCGAGTTAGTTTTCTATGCTTGATCACAGTACTTACAGACAACACAGTTTCGTTTCGTTTATATTAAATGTGCTTGGCGATTACTTTCTAGAGACAAGTGTTTGGCAGGAGACATTCCAGCGAACCAAAAAATAACAGACTGAATAACCATTCAAAATAATTAGGTACTGTATGTATTTTGACCTCATCTGTCTCATAAAGTGTTAATGCTTTTATTCGAGACACCAAATCCCACAAGTTCATTTGAGGGAATAGGGGAGCGTGAAATCAGGGACTTTTTTGTACAAACTCGACTACAAGGAACAAAGACTTTGTTGCAGTTATGAGGAAAATGCTTCAGTATTATATGAAAAATAAATGAAATAGTATCCTTTGAAAAAAAATTGAATTTTAAATCTAAAAATTAAAATTAAAAAGTGAAAACTTATTGTGAAAGAGCATACTCATCTATTTGGGCCTTTTTGCTTTCTAACATAAAGAATACTAATCACTAGCCGACCTGACAACATTAAAATATTATAGTTTCTGGAAAATTTACGATAGATTTCAGTTGCATTTCCCTTACCACCGTGAAGCGACGTAAGAAGAAGCTACATTTAATTACCATATGAAACAGAAAGTGATGGGGGAAAAATCTGTAGAAAGAAGATTCGACTTTTGCTGTATCGTATTGAACATAAAATTTGGTTGCTGAGTATTGGAAACTCCTTTCTTCTCCTGTTTGACTACTGAAGGTTTTAAGAATTTATTTTCATTGAATTTTGAATTTTATTTATTGCTGTTGACTCCCTATGATGGATTACAGATTGATTCTTTCGCTTCAGCAAACTTGGACAGTGATGAAGAGGCAAGCACATATTTCATTCGAGACATATTTACTTTCTCTCGTGTCCTTACTGTAATTTCTCATCTCCAATTCTTTTAGGTAAAGAAAGTTATTGATTGGTTTGCTATCGAAGTGCTTCAGTAGCGAGTTTGCTTGAACCATGCACTAGCTGAAAGAATTAAATAGAAGAAAATAAAGCAATTCACCACTTCCATTGGTACTAATATGAACGTTTTTGTGTCTGCAGTTATTTTAGAATTCTTCTCAGTCTTTTGACGTTAAGAAAGTTGTGTCCAAGTTAATTTGACAGATTATGTATGCCGTAGATTCATGTGATACAACATATGGGCAATGTATGTATGTCGTGTGTCGCATCATATAAACTATGTATGTTATGTGACACAACATGTAGCCTACATTAAACAACCATTTTCAGCTTCAGACAATTATTTCTCATTTAGGATCAATTCAATCTAAGTACTTACTTTACTGCAGTAAAATTGCGAAAAATTCGTGTTCGCATTCTATGTTATAATATGAGAATTTTTAGCCTGCACTAACTTATTTTAATATATCAACCCTGGATTAAAACTGAAATTCATATACAATCTGAATGCAATTATCTGTTCATCAGGTTTTAAACATCGTTTATATATTGAAGCAACACACAAATACTATTTACCAGTAAATGACAAACATAAATCAATTTTCCATCATGCTGCGACATAAAATGTTTTACAATAAAATTTAGATAGCTGTATTCCGAATGAAAACTAATTTTTATTCATCAAATTAACACAAGGTGATTATTCATATATTTAACTGTATCATCAATGAGTTTTGCTAGCTGGGAACCGTTTTTCTTGATGAATAAAAAACATGTGTATTGCTTATTGTTTGTCCAACCATCAAGAAACTCCACAGCGTTCAATTTGTCAGATCATTAAAAACCTTTGCACAAAATTTCTTCGTTAAAACTATTTGAAATTTCTCAAACTTGAAAATTTCACTGCATTTCACTTTTGCATCCAACCATCAAAAAACTTCACTGTGCGCAATTTGTCGATACAAAAAATTAGGAATTTGTTAAATCATCAAAACTTTCACTGCATCGAACTTGTCTAACTATCAAGAAATTTCAATGCATCCTACTGGCCTAACCGTTAAAAAACTTCACTGCACACAATTTGTCTATTAAAACTATTGGGAAGTTGTCCAACAATCAATAACTGTCACTGCAACCTTCAAGTCTAACCGTCAAAAAACTTCCCATTACAGCTATGACGTGCGGGAAGTTCCAGCAGGGAAACATTGGTACGACTCAGAGGTGCTGGATAACAGAGCATCCTTCCACCCTCACACTCGCTCGTCCACACGCATATCGGGGCCTGGAGCTCACCTCTTCCTGAAGCACCTCAAGCAGAGCGACGGCGGAGTCTACAAGTGTAGAGTGGACTTCCAAAAAGCACCGACCATGATAACAAGAGTCAATCTCACAGTTATCAGTGAGTTGTTAACGAATTCATTTTTCCATTTCTTCAAAAAAGCAGGTGGTATCATCAACGAAGTCAACCTCACCATAACCAATGGCTACTTGTGACATCTATGCTATATTCTTTATGAAAAGCTGTACATTATCGGAGTTAAGCAGCCTCAATCAGATATTCTGTAAGCGAAATTTTGGTGTTTTAGTAGTAATTTTGTTACTCCTATCATTTTATTTCAAGTTTTGTCACACCCTTTAAAACATTTTCATATTAGAATGCATTTTTATTGTTGTTTAGATCTAGTTTAAGCTTTCGAGTGTAATCAGAATTATATTTTAATTCGTTAATTTAATTTTCGTCAGCACATCAGCTTTGCTTCTGATACCCCTGCATTGTTTCTGTTATCAATAATAGTCCAGAGCATTTTGTCATGAAACTCATTGTAATGAGTGAAAAGGTGCATCATGTCTAAACATACGCGTAAATTCATGTGCTAAAAATAATTTCCAACATTCACCCTATATTTATCATTAATGACATCAGAAGTCACTTTCAAATATAACTAACGATCAAAGACATGAAAGCCACTTTCAAATATGGTAGACGAAGAAAATGTCCGTCTTGACTCACAAAAGTTTTCCTAGCAGCGTAAATATATGAAAAAATCGTTATTTATCAAAACATGTCTTCTACATCAAGGCCCTCTTTCCGATGTTTATTCTCGATTTTTCTGTGAAATCCGTTGGAAAAACGGTAATAATAACTGTCCTTCTCTTTAGCGCGCTCCACTGGTCCGACCCATAAATTTCCCTTGTATTTTTACTCCATAAAATCAAAGTAGGGTAAAAGAAAAAATTAACTTGGATTCGAAATAACTTGCTGTTGCCGCGCCTGCCTTTTTTTCAAGTCCTGGCGACGTTCCGGAATTCCGAGACGAAGTCAGTGCCTCATAACAGGAACCTCACATTCATCAAAATATTCTGAGCCAAGCGCAGTTTTCTTATGCATCTGTTCTACCTTGTGACCTCACTATATCTCAATATCTTACCACCAATGGAAGTTTTGGCACGAAAGCGACGTTTTCAGGCTCATGGCTGTTAATTTTATAAGTAGTTTTTTTTAGATTAATTTCCTCGAATTTATGAGCACATTGACAAATTTTTCTCATATAGATCAAATAATTTTTTTTCTTCAGAAACTGCCTTAAGTTGACCGATAATTTCATGTGAGACCTTACATTCCAAAGATACCGATTATATTGAGAATAAAATCATCTTTGAAGAAAAATGTCGCATTTTTTGAACGGATTTTTACCAGAAGCAAATTCCATGGCCTTTCAAAATTGATCAGCTTTATTCGAATCTCTTTAGCTAAGCCTTGCAATAACTGCTACGAGAATATTCAAGCTCCAATAATTTCAATAGTATCTAAAAATAAGGGCCTCGATTAATGATATGGAGTGTTTTGGAGGGAAAAAAATTGAATAAATTATCTCAGGTTGAATAATTTGAATAAATTATCCTTGCGAACGTCACGGAAATTGTGGTTCAAAAATATTCATTAGTTGTAAGGAACAAACAGAAATTCTTGGAGGCTGGGAATAAATTTATGAACAAAACGCAGTACAGTTTTGTGGAGGATACATGAGGATAAATAAAATCAGAACTTACGTTTTAAATTAATAACTTTTGTGGGCGTATTAATAGTGTTATAAGTGTTGAGCCGATTTGCTGTCCGTATTTTTGACCCCTGCGATGTTGATGCTACTTAACATTGTATGGGATCATGATTGCAGTCGTCTGAAAAATTATTTCTAGAAAAAATGAGTGATGTTTTGCGCTTTTTTGACTCCTGAGCTCAAGCAAACTTTGGAGCCCAGAACATCAAAAAATATCAGTCGAGTCTTCAAAGAAATAATGAAAGATATCAAGTTCAGCGGATGTGCAATATAAATAAATAACATTTTATGAATGCTTAAAAAGTGAATGAGCTCAAGCACTAAAACTCAATAACACAAACACTCCAAAGTAAGTGAAAGAACTTAGCCACCTTCAAACATGTTGAACACCAACGATGTAAAGTAAATTAACTATTTTAATTGCTGACACTTTCAACTCAGAGCAAATAAGTTAGTCTTAATCAAACATCCTCAGCATAAAAACCTGCTAAGTTAGAAGATTTGGGTTCGGTTACATAATTTCTTAGTGAAAGTTATTGCAGAGACTTAGTTGTTTTAGGAGAAGGACTACTATACTTAAAATCATAATGGCAACTTTGAGATCATTGGCATCTGGTTATGAACATAAATGATTATCTGTTCCGTAAAGGTGCTTCCATTGTGCATGGTAAGTAATAATACCCATTACTTTGACTGTATTTAATATTAACATTTTCTGAAATTTCATTTGATTGATTTTTTATTACAATATCGATTTGTCTACGCTAATGAGAGTATTTTTCACGGCATTCCTGGAATTTTAAAAATGTATTTGCACTTCGTCTTCTTTTAATACAGATGATAATCCTCTAGCATTTCTCCCACTGAAATATTTTCTGAAAAGTTCTCTATTTCTAGCTATTTACTATGAAATAAACGGATCAGGGGAGAAAAATTCATATATTAATGAACGTGAGACTCGTAAACAATAATTGTGGAAAGCCACGCTTCGATCAGAGCGTTTCTCAGAAGAAAAAAATCAGTTCAGGGAAGTCTTCATTTATTGTAAGGGCTCTTTGTACACTGTCCTTGAATATTTTTATGCTAAGAAATTGAGTGACGAAGGTACTACGCAAATTTATAGAATAGTATTCTCCATTCTTTTTGTAGGCAAAACGCGTTAAATTGAGCTGCACTTAGGGAAAAATTTATTCCTCTCAGATAGTGAATAGGTGTTTTATCAGGAGGGTAGTGAGGGTTTCTAATATCAGGAGTGTAACAATTAATTCTTTATCAGGAGTGTAACAAGTAGTTCTAAAATCAGGAGGGTAGCAAAGGATTCTAATATCAGGAGTGTAACAAGTAGTTCTAAAATCAGGAGGGTAGGAAAGGATTCTAATATCAGGAGTGTAACAAGTAATTCTAATAATAAGGGATTGACGAGTAATTCTAATATCAGAAGGGTAGCCAGTGTTAGGGAAGTTGATTCAGAAACACGCGATGCTAGTCCCACTGCTATGACTCTCTACATACTATATTGTTACATAACTTTAAGAACTGTGCGGTAGCGTCAGTATTTTTTCTATTAGTTTTGGCTGACTTTAACTCATAATTTAATGCTACAGTTATTACGTTACTTCTGCTGCTATAAAGCAAACATCTGAAAATTTAGCGTAGTTTCAATATTATGCTAATTATTAGTAATAATCTAAAAAACGAGAACATCATTTACTGAAGTGCTTGCAGGCTGATATCATTATGAGTTCGCCACCTTTTATTCTGTTGTATATGTACCATATCTGAATTTTGCGTCTTCACACCTATTAAAGACATGCCTGTATTTCCTGTAGAATACAGATGAAAAATGCCTCGATGTTACTGAACCTCGCGTGCTGCCCTCAGCACCGCCGACACGCGTGGAGCTGACGCAGCAGAACGAGAGAGTGGCGACTGTCTTGGGTCCAGTGAGAGAAGCGGCTAACATCACCGTCACCTGCACAGCCTACGATGGTAATTATACGCCACTTGTGAATAGACACTCTGCGAACATATGCTAGAGATTAATAAGCACTTGATAAAAATAAGTCGGTTGTAAATGCTCGTGAAAAATAAATAAATAAATGTAAACTTGGTAAATATTCGTCATGTAAGAATAAACTGCCGAGAAATGTACACCAGATTTAAATGGACGCATTAAGTATACGTCACATGTAAGTAGACACCATGTAAGTACAAGTTTACGTCAAAAGCAGACAGAGACCCAGGAAATATACATTCATTGTAAAAATACACTGTAAATAAACGTCAGATGTCAATAGATTTCTGTGATCACCACAGTTTGCGATGGATTTTCAAGTCTACAATAGTGGGAGATATTTGATAGGAAGGCATAGGCATCGCTTCATGGTACGGGTCTAGCTGTTTGCATACTACAACATTGCCTTTTTATTTTTTACGACAAACGTTAAAATCCCTTTAGTGCTAAATTACTAAAAAATGCGTAATGATATGTTGACAAATCGGCTGTTGTATCGGAATTGTTGGACTCGATATACGTAACTAATTCGTAGTCGCAAGTCATTTCAAAACTAAGTGATTAGATGTACGTACGTAACAAATTTGCCGTAGTGTGTTATTTCGGTATTAAACTAGATCTGATCAATATGCTGTAATGTTATTTCGAAACCATTGAACTGCATATCATGAATTCACTTTAGTAAGTTATTTTAAAAATGAGTATTTTGGATTCACCTTATGAAGATATTTCGAAACTATTGATCTGGATGTAGAAAATTGATCATTGCCCGTATAGTACGTATCCACCATTCTATTGGAATTGAGAGCTCAGTTCCATTATCCAGAGTACTCCTGAATTTACAGTCACCCTTCAAGGTCGTTCATGTGAAAATAACGATAAACCAAGAAATGTTTACGAGTTGTGGGAAATAACACAATTCTTCTCTTCAGACTTGCTTCAGCGAATCATTATAAAATTAACTGTTTATTTTTAAAAACCATTATTTCTTATAAATCACAAACTTCTTCGGCCATGCAGTTGAACAAAATAGTCATAAATAGGGAGGAAATTAATTGAGAACGTACACAAGAGCTAATAAAATTCAAAATTGTTTCCGTTTGTTATTCTATAATAAATTAGGTTATGGAAAATGAACTTAAAAGAAGATTACAATTTAGAAACATGGTACTTATTGCTGACGTCATGCATAAGAAACTTAGGTTACAAAAATTAACTTTAGAGGATTAAAGATTATTGTTTTTTATGTTATGTTGAATACTTTACTTGCGTAGACATTTTGTGCTCAGTGCTAGCAGCGCATTCTCACTCGTTTTTAAAACAAACTCAAAATAATATGTTTTTTACCTAGAAAAACCATGTGCAATTTATTTTAATTTCTAACGGGCTACAGGCATTTGTATAACTGATTTGAAGGTGGCAGATAAGGTTTTCGATGAAAAGAAAATATTCGATGCAGACCCACTATTTTTTATTAATGTTTGGTTAGTTGCATTGGTGAAACATTACTTGACACAAACAGAAAAACACGTTAATTTAAGTGAAGAGGCAAAAGTATTGTTTGGAAATTATCTTTCAATCCTGTTAGCATGGTTGCAAGCTGTTGTAGTAAGATTACTTAGTCTGATTCATAAGCTTTAAATCCCTGGAGTTTGAAAAAAAGCGTGCTCGGTTTATCGGATCTGGAATGAACATTACCTATTTAAGAAACATATTTAATCTTTAGCATTGCAATAAAGTCCGTACTCTCTAACACTGTCCTTCATAAATAGAATATTAAGTATCTGCCTCTCAATATTATTAGTGTTTTCGTACAAGATGCGGAAAATATGAATTGTTTGTTGACGTCATTGATTGATGAAGCTTGAAATATTTCAGCTTTAATACTACGATAAAATTAAGTGTACTTTAGGCAGTATTTCAGATATTTAATACTTTCAAGCCTTGGTTTTTCGCTGGTGTATACATAGATACGCACATAAAGGCGTATGGTAGATTAAGAATACATATAGCAGTGGGCTCAACAGATTTTTGTTGGTTGTTTTTCAGCAAACCAGCGTATAGCTCTTACAGAGGTACAGCTCTGCTGATTTATGCTACACAATGTGAAGGATGCAAGATGAGTGTCTGGCTCACACGAGAAATCCCAAGTCCCACTGCTGGGAACGAGAGAACTAAGTAGTGACTCTTGTAAGTTAAATACTCCTTTCGCAACGCAAGCGATGGTATTAAATGAAGGATTTGAACTCGAAGTCAGACGCTAAATACAGCATTTGAATCGCATAAGCAGTATTAAGATGAGTTTTCCAAGTTATCTTAAATGACAGAATAGCATCTAAGATCCTCTTTCATTTGTTCGTAGAGAAGAAAGCAATTAAAGGAAATTTTGTCTCGCACTTATTATTAGAAAAAATGTTCGTTACAAGTTACGGAGAAAATAGGGTAGAGATTTATGATGTTGATAAATTGAATGCACTACATGAGAAGAAGACGTAAAGTTTAAAAAAATTGCTAAAACAAATGCGGTCTGTATAGCTTGTATCATCTGCATAAGTTCACGCAAGAACAGGGCGAAATTCGCTCGGGCGAAACTGCAGAACTTTTTTCATTCTTAGCATGTACAGAAGTTGCAGAAACTTTGAAGCTTTGATAAGTTTTGGGTTGTAAAATCTGCACCAAGACCATAGATACGACAGCCCAAGAAAGACGTATCTCACGGACCAGGGAATTATTCTTCGGAGTTTACTCTCATTCAAGTCTTTTACTTCATGTGATAGCTCTTGGTGGAAATTATTGATTCAAATCTGTGGTTTTCAAGTTCATATGATTGTGCTTAGATCAGACTCATCAAAGTACGATATAAAATTTTCAAAGTGCTCAGCTTCTCCATTTCATTTTATTGAGAGAATATACTACCACTTTCTGTTTTTTTTCAGTCGATTCCGTATGAAAACTTCCAGCCTAAGGGTTTCCCTCAGTTATGTTTCCACTGCATCATAATCATTCCCAGCCTTAGATGCAGTATTTTTATTGGCCTAATAGCACCAATTTTTCAGAATAAATGAAAGTGTAAACATAAATAAGTCAATATTCTTGATATTCTTGTAGATTCAAGGGATCATTCAAATTCCAGTCACTTAAACGTCTTTGCTATTGATAATTACGAGATGTATTTATTATATTCTAGAACATTACATATCAAAGTACCATTTCATATCAACATTTGGTAAAGATATTTTCAGAATATTTGCCATTCTACTTCTTTTGAGACAAGGAAACCATATATTAGTTTAGAAATTCTGTCAAAGGTTTGGATTTCATTCATAGAGAAAATAATATCTAAGGGGATGATATACGTACATGGTATAAGGAACATAATGTTTGGTCATATAAATATAGTAAAACTGTTAAAAAATTGATATTAACATTGAATTTTACGAATATTTTAACTCGATTATTCACTATATTTTTTCATTCCATTTTAACAACAAAAGTAATAAAAACAAGTGTTTTCGATGCATAAAGGTCGTCGAAACTCCAGGACTTCGTCAATGTTGTTTGCTGTTTTCTAAATAATTGATCACATATAATAGCGTTTCTATACTATGAAACAAATATTAAGTAAATATTTAAAAGTGAATACACGTAGTTTTAGAAGAGAAATCTAAGAAATAAACTCAGCCTATGTTTGATTTTCAGGCACTGGCACTACTTCTATCCATTAAGAACTCATCACTCGTTGCTACAGTCACAAAAACCTCGCTGATTGCAGAGAGCGACAGCGGATATGTTTTAGAGTGCGTTTGTGTCACGCAGGAGAAGCTTTTTTCGTGTCGAATCCAAAATATGATGAAATTTTTACTTAGAGATTATTGCTTAGCACTGTAGACGAAAAGATTTTGTTTATTCAAAATAGCAGTTCCTGAGTACGACATAACTCAATGCTCAAAAGAGTTTATTTTCGGTAGAATTTCCGTAGATACTCTCATGTTGTAGTGACCAGTTAAAATTGGAAATGTTTTGTACAAAATGCACTGAAATTTACCCTTTGAAATTGAAACCAGTTGAAATTGAAAATAGTTCAGTTCGAAAACACGTTCAAATTGTCAAATGCCCGCTTTTGCTTCTCGTACCAGAAACTGATGCCATCGAAGAATTTTTTATGAAGGTAAGTTTGTGAGTTACCTTGAAGGTGCTGTTATTCAATAAAAACTTGAGCGCCTCTGCAAGGCGAGCGACTTGCTGCGGAATTGTCCTTCACGGAGAATCATTTATATTCCTTATTTTTTTCGTTCCAGGAATTCCTACGCCCAGGATCGAATGGCATTTGGACGGCGAACTTCTCCGAGACGACCAAAATCTTGACCCGAATAATATCAGAGCAATGAGATTGAAATCCGGCGCACAATTCAAATATTCTTTCTCTAAAAGCTCGGACACAAGTCGCTCCAGCCGAGAACATGACGACGGCGGGAAAAAGAATTTAGATAAGCGGAAAACAATCAAGACCCACCGGAAATTTGAGCAAACATTTGAAGTTAGAAGGATTAGTGAAAGTTTTTCATTTAATCACTCGAAAAAGGGATTTCCCAGCAAGTTACAATCGGTGACTCAAGGCTGGCTCACCATGTATGACGTAAGCCGAGCTCTGCTCATGACGAGAGTTCAGTGTTCCGCCGTGAACAGCAAGACTTTACCCAGCATCTCCACCTCCGCCACACTGGACATGAATTGTGAGTGAGCTGTTGAGTACAGTAGGTTGTATTGTACGTAGGTACAGTGGCTTGTATTGTACGTAGGTACAGTGGGTTGTATTGTACGTAGGTACATTGGGTTGTATTGTACGTAGGTACAGTAGGTTTTATTGTACTTTCGTACAGTGAGTTGTATTGTACGCAGGTACAGTGACTAGTATTATACGTAGGTACAGTAGGTTGTATTGTACGTAGGTACAGTGGGTTGTATTGTACGTAGGTACAGTAGGTTGTATTGTACGTAGGTACACAGGGTTGTATTGTACGTAGGTACAGTAGGTTCTATTGTATGTTCGTACAGTGGGTTGTATTGTACGCAGGTACAGTGGGTAGTATTGTACGTAGGTACAGTGGGTAGTATTGTACGTAGGTACATTTTGTAGCATTGTTCACAAATAAGTGCAATGGTTCTTCATTCTAACAAACTAAAGAAAAAAAATGCTTAAAATAATCTCGATCACCTTTGAAATACTTTTAATACCATCAATATTTTCGCACTACATTTTAATTACTTCTGTGTTTCTAGTGTCGCCAGTTGGAATTCGAATAGAGCAAAGTCCAAAGGATTTGATTGCTGGTCGGTCTGCTGACATCTCCTGTGTGTCGTGGGGCTCACGGCCACCAGCTGTCCTCACCTGGTGGAGTAACCTGACTAGGCTCACCGTGCCTAGCAGCCTGGTGAGCAAGAAAAAATAATACTAGCTACTCTCACTTCCCAAATACTTCCATGACAGCAAAAATTTTCTGGAAGTCATACATAATATAACCCTGGAACGACGAAGTGGGCCTGAGAGGCCCAATGTCAAAATTAACAAGTCAGTAAATTGTTATTAAATAATTTTAGTGATTGAAACTCTATGACGTTATTAGCATTTTATCTGTTTCTGTTACGTAGTTTGAAGTAAAAATAATTGAAAAGTGACTAGGCCTCATAAGCCCACCTAGTCTCCGATGCTGATTATTTTTATCCATCGTTCCAGGGATAAAACTCTTTAGAGAGCAAATTGCTGGGAAAGCTGAGATAGCCGTTGTGCCAAATTTTGTTGAGAAAAAACGAGTTTTATCACCGATTGAGTTGGAAGGAGATACTTCGTATGCTAATTTTGACTATTGTTTAGTATGTATAAGGTGTCCATCAGGTAGCTTTCAAATAAATTTTCCATTTACCCAACAATTCCTTCTCATTTGTTTAAACCTGTCTTCATTTTTGATGTTTCAACTCTCCTCATTGTTCTGGTGATTGTGAAGTGCTCTATGTATTGGTTTCGAATTTACACAGAAATTTGCTAGATATTATGTAGTTTCGCAGTTTTTTCATGAGTGTCAGTTTTAGTGCAACTGTCCCACAATACGCAATCTAATGTCAAAGCCAATCAACGTAAATTGCGATAAATTTTTGACAATCACGGTACAATGTATTGTAACTGAAGGAAACTTCTGTTTATTCTACTACAAAACGTCAGCTTGATTTGCCACACTTAATAAAAGGTTTAGTGTTGGCTCCACTGAACTCTAATAAATGAGTCTGACTTACTTAAATATAAGCTGAGTGGTGATAACTTAATGGAATGGCGTCATGAATAATCATGTGAATAGTTAGTTTTTAGTTGAATAGTTTTCAGTGTATAGTTTTTTCAAGTGCTTGACCTGTAATAAAGCATATTTTTTCATATAGTTAAAATTACACATGCCGACCATATAAAACCTACAGAAATTACTCGTCAGTTTTCGATAATCTACTTAACTACTTTGAGAGTAAAAGTTTAGGATTTTCCGTAGCATTGATGGATGAAAGCATCTTTCACATTGTGACGAAGTACACGTTCTGTGTGAATAAAGAACGGTATATTGAAGCTTTCACATTACTGCTCCGAAATGAGGCACATTTTTCAACTTTCCTTCTCTACTGTGAGCTGGCTTATATCTTTGGCTAGAATTTTGCAATCCAAATCAGGATTGGCTTTTGATTAGCTTTTGATCAATTCATTTTGATTCTAAAGATTACTAATGATGTCACTTAATTAATTTTTCTGGCATTCATTCCTAGTGCAATATTAAATAAAAATAGTGTATCCCGAACATGCGATCTCAATTCAAAATGTTTGATAATATTATAATATTTCACCTTCGCATGTGTTGATTATAGTTCAACTGCAGTAGATTTTGTTTCAGCTTCTATGCGCGTAAAATCTGAGATCATCAAAATTAAGGTACTTTGTCTTGGCAACTGAATTTGAGATCAATTATCTCGTTTTTCGGTGCCGGTGTGGCAGAAAGGCCTCAAGTCATTATTCTTTAACAGAGTTCGAGTTAATTTTACATCATAGTTTCAGAAGTGTTTACCAGCATCTTATGTGAAAATTGAGAGCTGCATAAACTCATATGAAAATTGAAAGCTAGAGCAGCTTATGTGGAATCCAGAGCTGCAGTTTCAATATAAGTAGTTTCTACTCAACCATGTCACAAATGTACACCTCAATAATGTTTCAACAAAGAACGCATAATATTGAAATTTTGACGCGACTACAGAAATTATTTTTAAATATTTTCAGGCAGCATAACAAAAAAGTACAGCCTAATAATTCCTCGAGTTAGCAGGGTTTTAAAAACAAGTACCAAAAATGTTGAGGATTTAGTGTTAAATCGTTCTTTAATTTCGCTCTATGTTATTCAGAAAGAGAGTTCACCATTTAAATGGGCTCTACCGAGGATTTCTTTCTTTTGAAACTGTCAGCTAATGACACCTTACTTTTGAAAGTAAAACCTCACCATATTTTTATCCTCACCATACTTTTTGAAAATAAAATCAGTATTCAAACTCAAGCTACAGTACTGACGTGTAAATATTTCAATGTCTTCTCCCCCATGCCAAAATGAGAAGTAGATAAATTTTAATTTTAAACTACGGTCGTTTGGTGGCATTCATACGGTCTATGAACATCACAATTTACGAGGGACGTCTTACATCAAATGATGTCTCATAATTTTCGAGCTTTCACGTGTGCTTCTCTTACTAGGTCTGGAGAGAAGGCAATGAATCAAAGGCCATTCTCCGCTGGAGCCTAAACGCGTCTCATGACGGGATGCCACTCACGTGTAAGGCGAGCAACGCAGCTTTACCTGACGAGGCACCCATCACCGCCAACACTGTCCTCTTTGTACGCTGTAAGTCACTAACTAGAGACTCATCTAAGGTCTGTCGCTGCAGGTCATGGCATAAAGTTTAGGATCATTAAGTCGGCTGAAGGTCAACTCTTGAAGACATGCCAGCCACCGCCAACACTGTCCTCTTCGCGCGCTATAAGTCACTGACTTGAGACTAATCTAAGGTCTGTCACTGCAGGTCATAGCATAAAGTTTAGGTTCATTAAGATGAATGCAAATTATTCAATTTAGTCCTTATTGAACTGTTTAGGATGTCTAAACTCACTGCAAGTTATGAAGTACAGTTTAGCACATGTAAATTGACTGTGAGTTTAAAGTTAAACGCTTACTAAGTTCCGAAGGCTAATATAAGTGTAACTTATATCAGTCCTTGTAATTATTCTTAATAAAGTCCTCAAATGAACTTGATGCTTTTTCAAAAGGCGGCGTTGATGTCAAGTATACAGTCTTTGACTATCTATGAATATTACTTAATTATTAATTATAATTAATGGTGGAGCATAATTAGGTCATTTTACGAACCACGAGAGAAGCGGCTCTGCATTAGCGACCAATGACAGTTTTTCGGTTAATTTTTTTGCTAATTCAAAACACGTTCTAAAAAAAGTTCATTTATCGTATAAAAGGAAGTGTAGTTTGGCTAAGTTCTTAAGAACAAGAAAGTTAGATCAACTTCCTTGAGCTGCAGACAGAGTAGCATTGTGTAAGCTACCACCTCTGATTGGACGTGTTGCTGAAAATTGCATTAAATATTCCGTTGTGTTGTCTATTTCTTTCATATCGAAAGGATGTGGGAGGGGATATGGGACTCGGAGACTAACAAATCTGCTGCAACACTTGTTGTTTCTTCCGGGCAGAATTCGGAATTTAAGGCAGAATGGCAAGAGTCTGTTTTGTGTTAGCCAAAAAGAGCATCTGTTTTTCCTCCCTCCAAATTTTCCTGAAAAACAAACGGACCTTGGGCTAACCTAAAAATTTTCCTACCCTCTCAATATTACACGAATATTTTCGAAGAATCATGCAAGTTCTCGCAGAAATTCTTATTCTGTAGGTTCTATTCTTACTCCTCTAAGCATAACGGGTCAATCGATTTCCTTGTTACAATTACATGTTTTCTCTGGGCGTACGACCCGAGATTGAGTTGGCACACTCGGGAATTTCCTTGTGTGTCTCTCTTGGACCAGTCAGGCGTGAATAATTTCCAGCAACGCTGTCGGCGAGAAGAGATGAACTGGATTCTGGTACCCTGTAAAGGCTATTTGTGACATGCCACGTGCGATGAGACGTAATCTCTGCTGTACGAAAAGAGCACTCGAGAATTTTCATTAATTTATTTCAGCAGCAACTATTAAATAGAAGATATATTTATATTAGGGGACATCTAAAACAAAACAGGGCTTTTCAAAACCATTCATTCCTCCACACTTAATAACAATTAATTAAAATTCCATGGAAGCAACACATGGATTGGATTTTTGAGGAAAGATGTCAGACTTTGGAGGACATCTTGAACACGCTATTGTGCATTTGTCATTCTTGGACGCATATTGCGCCTTGTAAACGTATTAGACGCCTTGTATTGCAGTTCAAGCGCGATCTGTCTTATCTTAAAGGGGTGTTGTTATAGAACTTTTCCATAAAATGTTCTTTTAAAAATAATCCATTGGTCCAGGTTTCAACTGTTGAATATTTCTTACATGTGTTATTCTCCAGTGAAGTTGTGTCCCTAACTTAAACAAGCGTAAAAAACTTAGATAGAGATTTGGTTTGTAGCTTCTGATAAATTGAAGAAACTTTGATACTTAATTGTTGAGAGTTCAACCATGATATTTTGAAAACACTTCGGAAATCTGGCTGTATCTCTGCATTGTTAAGTCAGTTTCGATGTTACCAATTACAGGCTACATGAAAAACACAGCTTAATAAGTTGTAGGCCAATTATGATACTATTACAAAGTTGATAACGCCTTCTTTTTGGTGCTCGATTGTTCGAGGGATTTTGAGCTGTGTTGTCTCGGACGCACTCAACGATGTGTGTCTTCAATTAGTAATATATGTATTCAATCCGTTGTTAAGTGGCGCATTTGTTTCTTACGAGTGACTTCCGTAGACTTTCTAGATGATTCAGCTATGGTTGATTGCAATACAATCTACATACAATGAGCATGAGGCACTTATTGCATAACCAGTTAATCGTTTTTTCGTGCTTGATGTTAGTAAATTAATATGTTGATAGATGCAAGCAGACTAATACCAGCAAGAATTCCTTGTGTTTACATACTGTTAATAATGAAATAATTTTTTCAAGATCACTGATCTTATAAAATAACACACAATTTTAAAGGGACTTGCTGCCGTTGACACATTTTTTCATTCAATTTTTTAAACGCACAAAATAAAGATTATGTAGACACATCTGTTTGTGCAAAAACTCGCACTCACTTGCGTGTTTTCCAACATTAATTTGATGTTGTACCTGAACATCAATCTTTTGACGAGCGAGCTGTGGTGTGAACGTCCTTTCTATTGCTGCAAAATTGAAGATACTAAAATACATGTCTTACACAAATTTTATTACTACTTTGGAATTCACAGCACAGAAGATTGATTTATCATGACGAAAAATTTAATCGAAACGTCTCCTTTACTTCGAAGATTAATTCAACTCACACTTTCTGATTGAATTAACTCATTTAAATTTTGACTGATTTGTAAGCTTGAAAGCACGTTACTCACCCCTGACTCATTGCAAAAATTAAATTGCTTGTTTATGTTAATGAATGTTACTTCACGTGCTTGTTAATGAAGGAAAATCTCCAAAGAAAACATTCCTATCAACTGTCCCTGCCTAATTCAAAATTTAACGTACTATGCAGACGCACCTTTGGTCTACCTCCGCCCCGGCCGTAACTTAGACCTCCTGAAGGTGCAGGAGGGCGACGACGTCTATTTTGACTGCTTCGTGCAATCCAATCCTCCAGTGAAAGGCAGGATCCAGTGGCGACATAACGTGAGTTTCCTCTCCGTTTCTCTTACGATAAAGCAGTACAATACAGCAGCGCAACTTTTTACCTTGCATACCATGCTACAATACTATGCACTAATCAAACAGTGTTAAAACTATTTTCAGTTATGCTACAGTCTATGGATCTTGTAATCAATCAACACTATATAATAAAACGCCAGATGTCTCCTTAAATAAATATATTTATTTCTTTTTTGTGCGTAATTCCTCCAATATTATTACAGTGGGAATCTTCCTTAAATACTGGTAGTCAAATCCGTACACTTTCAGGTATAAGAATTTTTAACTGCTGTAGTCAAATCCGTAAACTTTCTGATTAGGTCTGAGAGTTTGTGGCTTTAAATTCTTCCTTCAAATGTATACTAATTAAAAATTGTTTTTTTAACGGGGATAAACACTAGTAATATAATAATGTATAGGAATTGTCTTCTTTTTTCACCATGATACCGTAATTTGCAGTGATAATAAAGTTCAAATTTGGTCTGTTTCAAATAGCAATAGTTTACTTTGTGAATAAAATATACTCTGAGACCAAGATTTTTCACCAAACAAACGGATGTTTCGTTTTTAAGATAGGCTGGATGCTTATCTAGGGGCGTGTTCTTTCAGCAAAAATACATGTGTGAGTATATTGTAGGGTACTTCAATATTCGTACAGAATGTCGAAAACAGCATTGTGCTTCGCACCTCAAAACTCGAATTTTACGATATTTTTAGGAGATTGTGAATATGTTTTTGAGGTGGTATTGCACATGGCTACAAAAATGAGAAAACCTCAATTCCTGGAGACATATATTTATGTAACTATCTTTTTTAGATGTCTCTATTATCCTAAACTGCAAGGTATGTGTATTTTGGCTGTACGTTTCCCATCTCAAATGAAATATGATACAGAAATATTAGGTATTCACAATTTTTCCAAAAAAGCTATTTTCCTTGTGTTTGTGCACTTTCAATGTAGCTTATTGAATGTGTATTATTCGTTATATTATCAATTGATATCTGTAAAACTGAACGCAACATAAAATAAATTGAGAATTGACATGTCAAATTCTACAATAATTCATCTGTAAACTGAAATGCCGATAGTGTCACAGCCTTGTCCTAGCAAACCAATGAAAATCCGTTTACGTGCTCGTTATCTTTGCTAACTTCTCGGAGAAAGAAAGGTTTCACTTCTATATTTGCCCAAAGAAAAACATGTGGGTGCCAAAGGGTGTCTAACGGTCCATGCTATTTAGGTGAGGCAAAATTCTTCGGCATAATTCGCAGTACCGTCTTTTTGGCCTGTTTTGGGAATTGTACAGCCTATCCTAAGTGCCTTCGCCGGCTATAACCTACGCACCTAATGCTCCGAGAAAAAAAGATCGCTGGCGATCTGGAGGTACGGTTGTACAACGGACAGAACTCCATCAAAATTATTTGCGGTCGTTCTGCGATCGTAACGAGTGATATACGACTCAAGACCGTCAAGTTTTAATGGTCTCTTAATCTTATCTTAATTGAGGCTTTCTTCTTGATTTAATGTTCAAAATTTATTTATGGTTGTCTCTGATCTTTAAATCAACTCGTTAAATTGTTTCAGAAATCGCCAACAAAGAGCGTAATGTTAGCTGTCGTCAACTCCGAAGTATATATATATATCTATTTATATATTATTTTTTTCGTTTTGTTCTTCAGAAACTATTTTCTTCGAACGGGGATGGTAATAATTAATAAGAAATGTGTCTTAACTTTACAACGAGTAATTTGTCAGCGTTCTTATTTCAGAAGAGATTAACGCATTGAATGGTCAAAATAAATTCAAAATCATATACAGATCATCGAAGGTAAATTGCTAATGCAACGTTAGTGATGCAATGATTCAAAGAGGTAACAAAACTTATATTTTACGAACTTTTTCGTACGCTATTTTTGTTCTAAACGCCCACAAAGTTTTCTGGTAAATTTCCTTTGGTATCAATAACTGAGTGGAAAAAATATACCAACTATGTTTACTCGTACGGCAAAAAACAGTTTCAGGGCATAGTTGCCTGTATTTAAGTACCTTTTTATTTACTTAGGACCAACGTCCGATCAGGTTGAGTCATATTTTGAAGATTTATGCTTATAAAAATATGTTGATGGACTTTAACAATACTTTTCTTTAGGTTAAGTTAAAGTCATTGAAAAATGGTAAACTTTTTTAGTTTTGATATTTTCTTCAAACATTTTGCAGTTCCCAGGAATCGTTTTAGAATGTACATTTTTACGACGTAAGTAAATAACACAATACAATAAAATTGAGATACGTAACATTCATTTGCAAAAATTTACGTCATTTTTGACGATTTCTCTTGAATTCTCTGAAATTGGGATTTTTTCTACAATTCATGTGAAATGGAATTTTTTGATGTTGTGAGTAGTGATAAATTAGAGATATAGCTTGCAAAATCTTCGTTTGAATGAACGTAACATTTCTTCAAAGTCGTCACAAGTACGAGCAATTTATTTTGAGAAAATTGAGTGAATGAAAAATAATGTCGATGGTGAGTTTATCACACTGATTTCCATAAAAATACGGAAGTGTCCAGCTAGACTTTTTCGAGAGAGTTCGATATCATGAACCCAAAAAAACCATCTGTAGTTGAATCAATCCTAATGAATTAGAACTGGGTACAAGAATGGAATAGAATAGAATGAGGCTATAGGAACGAACCTTCGGGCCCATTCTTGGGTAGGATAATTACTACGATAATTATTCGGTTGTTTACCCAAGTCCCATGCCGTAATTCTAGCCGCGTCAACCATGTCGGCAGCGGGATTCGAACCCGGGTCTTTCCACTCGCAGGCAGACTCGCTCACCAGTCGACCAAGCTGGGTACAAGTAGCAAGTCTTCTCATAAGAAATTTTTTCTGGGTAGTTCAAAGTCGACACGAAAGTTTTCGATTCACGTCAACAAAGAATCCTTTTGAAGAGCTCACGTACTCCGTTCAACTAGTAATGTCGAACTTTATTTTTCCGTTTTTTAAGCTCTAGCCCTCATTTAAATAGTCTCAATAGTAACATGATTTGCCCACCATGTAATAGTTTCCCAAATTACCATTTAGCTCAATGGTAATTATACTCTGTTTAAATAGAAGCTTTCGTCCGATGCTTTGTGTTCTGTAAAACAATCGTTCTCTTTAGATGAAACGTAATCTGCACATTAATTCCGAAGTGCAAAACAGTCACAAGAGGAGAGAAGGTCCATATCGAATGCTTGCAGTGCATTTCAAGAGGTTCCGAAACGTGCTCCCATTACGTGCTTGTATGGACTACCCAAGAGTGATGCTAAGGATAACACCGAGAGTAACTTTGAAGGAAACTTTGAGAACTGCACTAATTGATACAAGGAGGGAAACACAGAGAAAAATACTGAAGAAAATATTGAGGAAAATGCTGTGGGTATTATTGAGGGAAAAATTGGACTTACACTGAGGGAAACACTGGTGGATATACTGAGGGTAACTCAGAGTTACCTAGTTCATAGTGAAAAAATTTCACAAAGGGCTATATAAATATAGGGTTTGTAAAACGGGAGTTATACGAACAGAGGGCTATTCAAACAGAGGGCTATAAGAATACAGGGTTGTACACACAGAGGGCTATAAGAATACAGGGTTGTACACACAGAGGGCTATAAGAATACAGGATTGTACACACAGAGGGCTATAAGAATACAGGGTTGTACACACAGAGGGCTATAAGAATACAGGGCTGTACACACAGAGGATTATTCCAACACAGTCTTATACAATCAGAGGGTCAAACAATCAACAGTTGTACATACAAGCATAGGGTTATAGAAATGGGTTATGTAAGCTGGGAATCATACATTAAATTATGCAATAGGTTGTGAGGAGGTTGTTTCAATGGATTGTTCGGGAGGTTTTACAGAGGGCTATACAGTAGTAAGTGCAGAGGGTTACACAAATAGTCGCTCAGTGTGTTCCACTGTGTGTTACAGTCCGTTACCCAGTCCGTTAGACTGTAACTAATACAGTATGTTACACAGTGTGTTGCTCAGAGTTTATCAGAGGCTAATCTTCAGAAGGTAACCTGGAGACCTGCACACAGGACTGCTCTCAGGATACATCACGGCAGGTATCAGTGTATGTCGCCACGTAAACATTGACCAGCAAACGGCAGCTGTTGTGTTTGCCTGATCTTTGATCTATATAAACAGGTCTTAAATACACAGAGAATGGGTAGTCAAATTAGTCATTCTCCTTGCTTTGGACTCAATGGAGACGTTTCAACGTCTCAGTAAGGTGCTCTCGGTGATTTATGCGAACCATGAATATTCTCAGCGGAATTTTTGGGTAACATGAAACATTACTTGCAAAATTTAATTTCTCGTGCATGTGTTCAGCTGCCTTGCATTCTACCGATAAATCAAGAATGCCGATCTGACTGGAATTCTAAACAATACTACGGTTAGCGATAAAATTATCTGCACACCCATCAATATTCTATAGTTTTAGTATTTTTAGATATTTATGATCGAAAGATTCCAAACTGTTTATATGATATTAAGTATATGACTATGAATTAAAAATTCAGTTTTTAAATGACAGATTTTATTTAATAGATTTGACAAAAACATCATGCAAAAAATGAATTGTCAAAAATCTTCAGACAATAAAAAATTTCTTTTTTAATACCCAAATTGCTAATTTTTGCGCAGAAGATTATAGAATATTTATTCAACTAATACTCTAGAAAGTCTCACTAAGGAACATAACGTGCTGTCATAAGCATCATTATTGTCATTTTCACTGTGACCGCAGGAGGTTAAAACAAAAGAACTCAACGTTGTATTCGAGGCAAAAGATTATTGACTTTCACAAGTTTTGTAATAGTTACGGAATTATTATGAAATGCTCTGCTATTCCTGGATATACTGACCAATATGTTATCTAGGAGTTTAACAAGTTTCAAACGACAGCGACTTCACGTGGGCGGAGAAAACCGTCGAAATTGTGCCCAGGAGTTGAGCATAACTCTGTTGCGAGGTTGATATGAATCCAAGAGTTGTGTTGAAAGACATCACCATACATGATACATGGATATGCAGCGTATCAGTGTAAATACTCGTACAATTCAACGTTTTTATATAGGTACTAGTGTGTATGCCTGTTAAAATAACTGGATTTAATATCATGCATATGAAGGAAGAACTTAGAGCAACAGATTGTCTGACCTAATCAGAAAGTTTTCTGATTTAACTCCAGCAGTTAAGAATCTATATACCTGAAAGTCTACAGATTTAACTACCAGTATTTAAGGGAGATTCCCATTGAACAACATGGGGGAAAATACGCACAAAATATATACATAAATTTATTGATTTGAGCACCCTGGCGTTTTATAATACAGTGTTGATTGATGGTTTACTTAGGCATACAGTAGACCACGACAGACGCTTTTTCACAAGCTAAATCATCATTCAGCAGGCTTAATTTTTTCAAAACTTGTAGAAAAATTACTGTAGAGTAATGGAAAAAATAGAGTTATTTGGAAATAACGTAAACAAGAATTAACATCAAGAAGGTGAGGCTTTTGCCCCCAAGAGCACAGCGCCAACAGGAGTCACTAATCCTGCAGATGGTCGCATGATGTTTAGGGGTTGTTTCAGCTCAAATGAGACTGATAATTTAATTGCAACCAAAGGAGTAATAAAATCTGATGACTACATTAAGATAATGCATGAAAACTTGACGTTATCGGCACAATATCTTACCTGCTGACCTTCCTTTCAAATTCCGGCAAGACAATGGCCTCAAATGTACGTTTATATTGGTGACACTGTTACTCATATGCAATAAAATTGCAGTTTTGTCATGGCCTACGATGAGTCCTGACTTGAATCCACTTGAAAATCTATACCAAAAATTATAAGTTCATATTCATTGTCCGGATCTGTTAAGCCTTATTAGGTTCAATCAGGCATGAGAAGATTAAGCTATTGAAACCTGGTATAATATCCCAGCACAAATATTCAAATTTGATTTAAAAACAATAAAACTGTTTGATAGAAGTTATTAAGATGAAAGGTCATACTATTGACCATTAATAGTGTTATTATGTTCGCTTGTTTCAAATGCACGATTTATTTCGTTAATTTAATTTTTGTGCGATGTTACTGATAAGTTTGGGAATTTAAATCTGTCGTTCTGAGAACTGTATTCTAAATCCCTTTTGATGTAAATAATAACTTATAACAAGTTTTGAATGAAACGAGCATTGAATATTAAGAAAAGGATAATAGTATTGAACAATGGTAGTTGTATGAATAATGTCGTCCCAAGCTGTACATAAATAACGTTTTTAAATCTGATTCTCGTTTCGTGCAAAGCAGAGCTCCCATGCTCATTATTGTCCTAATTTTATTTTGCACAGATTAAGTTGGAGCCTTCAGAGTTATTTAGCTGCCCAGGCTGTACCTCAATTAGTTTTGACTTAATTGGCTGCGTAGGTGATTAGCACTGCTGGATGAACTAGAAACACAGCAAATATTAGGAAAATCTGCCAAGAACTGCAACAAATTTAAATTTACTGGTCACCAACTTTGGCTCCTGTATGTGACCTTAATTTGTCTTGAAAATTAAATTTATAACTTGCGCACATGTAAAAAAATGCTTCAAAAATATCATGGAAAAGTTATTATTCATGCAAAGGTGTGGATTTTGATTGATTGAAGAATAGACTAGAATAGAGTATGGCAAACAGGAAAAGCCGTTTGGTCTATTCTTGGTCTGCTACCCAAATGCTGATGCTCACTGGTTGTGTATCTCCTAGTTGACATTAATATGGCTTGGGGCACTCAATAATTATGCGGCTCACAATACACAATTATTTCATGATTTGCAATACACAATTATTACACGACTCGCAATATACAATTATGAAATGACTCGCTATGCACAACTATCACAGGTCTCCCCATACTTATATTATTCACGGTACACGCACAAGGTAATAAAGAATTGGAAAGAATAATAATGAATAATTAGAATAAAAGCCATTGCATGAAAAATAGACATTCTCAGTAAATTTACCGATAAAGAACATCTTTCATTTACCCGCTGTGGAAACTCTACTTAGGACATTAATACTGCAATGATTACTGCATAAATTTAATAAAGTTTTTGATTTAAACTTATAGTTTCAATAATAACAGTCGTGAAAAACCGTACAGATATATTTTTCGACCGTAAAAAAATGATCATGGAAACATTTACCTTGAGTCAAGATGATAACAGTTACAGCCTGGATCCGAGAATAACTATCTACTCTGGGTTATGAGGGTAACTGATTACCCTGCGTCTTGAGGGTAACTGCTTACCCTACATCACGAGGGTAATTGTTCACTGCGAACTCTACAAAGAAAAAAAGGCTTGACAGTTATCTTGCTTCTGAGTTGTAATTAAGTTAAAAAGGAAAGCTCTAACGACATCCGTCTCGTAAATAAATAATTACCACAGCACAAAGGAATCAAACAGTAGAAACCTTTTGAAATACAATGCATCATTGTATCTTCAAAATAAGAACAATTTTGAAAGATATCAGTATGAATTTATACAATTTGCTCAATGTTTCACAAACGAATTCTCAAAATTCCGTATTGCGTACATGGCTGCATAGTGATGATATGATTTTCCATCATACTCATTTAAAACATTTTGTGAACTGTGACTGTTACACTCATACAATTTAATGCTATTTCGTGACTGATTCATTATTAAATGTATTGAAACCTAATTATTCTTTTCATTGAATATATTATTCAAGTTCATCGTGTTTAATGAATGATTGCAAACTTTAACAGCTGTTACTTCTTAACGTTTGTTTAAACTGCTGTAGCTATGGGATTTTTGGACTTGTATAAACTGTAGTAGCTATGGCGTTATTGAATGTTTGAACTCTATTAGCTATGGTGTTATTGAAGTGTTTGAACTGTAGTAGCTATTGGATTGCTGGGTTTTAAATAGATTTTCTATTTATGATGGCAAATCTATAAGCTTAATCTTGTTCAGTTGTGGGAAATGAGCGACGCAATTATTTGTGAGAGCAGCAGAACGTTTGTTTCTAAATTGAAGCAAGAAGTCTATCTGTCATGCCAGCAAAAAAAATCCAGCGATTTCTTCCATTGAAAGAGTTTTTGCAACTGAACATCGTCGCTGCAATGACGTTATCGAAATTCTGACAAATGGATTTTGTCGTATAATAAATGAGTGCAAGAAACACGCAAACAAACAAAGAATTCTTCGACGCGTGAAGGCAGTTCTTCTAATTTCTGCTGCTCTGAAATGAACAAAAAAAAAGACGCTCATGTTTTTGATTTTCCTGAAGCCACGTGGTGGTGTTAATTGAAAATTTAAGACGTATTTTCTAAGTGTTTAGAGAAAAGGATCTTCAGCGCTTGTGATGTTACTTAATTTAACTCATTTTCACGCCGAGTTTCTGTTTTCAAGCCAAGAATTCTGTATTTCTTTCATTTTACGCAGAGGATCTACTATTTATTGTATTTCATTCAGTTGTGATAGGAACATTGAAAATCTGGACTTAATTCTTAAAGGGGTGGAGAAATGAAACTTCTAAAAAAAGACACCTTCAAAGACTCCAATTGAAATTCTCATTGTAGACGAATTTACTCCGACGCTCGTAAAAGTTCTAGCTGAAAACAGTGGAATTTGTCAAATGCAAGTAACAGAATTCGATTCGGAAAGTCGATTTGGACAGATGCAGCAAAGTTTTCTGGAAAACATTTTTGTCGTAACATTCTAGCAAATACCGAAACTATTCCTATCGTTGACTTCGAAAAATATTTTTTCCAACAATGTTTTTTTCAGGATGGTGTCACATTTTCGGTACAATATCTTTTATTTTATCTGTGCCCAGGTTATGCTCTTTTTCAGTGTTGTATTCACCTTCAGAACATGGTTCATTCTCAGGGTAATGTTCATTTTCAGTGTAATTGTCCATTTGGAGATGATGATCCTTTTTGAGAAAATGATATTTTTCATGTTAATTTTATAAAACATTAACATGTACGATACGCTGTAAGCAAAACATATTGATTGCATACTACAGTAAGCGGGAACAAATTTCCACTCCTCGTGAAGGGTTAGTTTATAGAATGTTACACTAAGATATTTTCTTTTATTTTATGATCAAGCAGGTGTGACAAAATTTCCATAAATTTAGTGAATGCATTCTGCAGCTGCAAAAGGTTACTGGCAGCTCTAATTTACAAATGAAAGGTCGGCATCACAAACAGCCATTGTTGTAGTTAATTGTTCTATTTTCTGGAACCATTTTATTGAGTTTGTTTTGAATTCCCTTTACTTGCCCCGTTAATTTCAAGTTCACGAAATAAATTTCAATAAGGATGTATCTTTTCTCTCAAGTTTCTTGGCTTTGTAGTGTACATCAATGAGTCTGAAGTCTGTCTTAATTTAAGTTTAAATATAGTTTTAATGAAAGCTCCCTGAAGACAACCTGCAGAAACTGGCAGCATTTGTTCGAAAACAGCTATTCATCTGCTTTAAAAACACGTCTCTTGGCTGTGACACACAAAAGTCCCTATACACTTTTAAAAATAATAAAACAAAACTTGATAAAATCAAAAACGGGTGTTACGTATCAAATAAAAAAAACATTATCGAGTTTTATTTAATGGTTAATGTAATGATGCTGAGGATATTTTGAACCCAAAGAGTATTACTTCTAAGTAATTCAAAATGAAGAAATAGACCAGGGAACAGCGAACAACAATATTAAGTAGTTATTTTAAGTATAATGGAACTTCAGTTGCAGTGCAGAGGGACTTCATGACAATATTTAATCAACAATTAAATCTTTTCTGATACTGCGTTACTGCAATGATTTCAAGACCCAAAGAATCCTGGTCAATAGCTGATCTGGAACGCATTGACAGACTGTGAGCAGTACGAAATGTTGAACTAATTGAGATTTTTTATTTAACGTAATCATGAAGTTTCCTTGCGCTGCAACTTGAGAAAAAATCATATATGAAGTGGCTATCTATTGTTCTTGTTCGCTACTATTTGCCGCATTTTTTTATTTTAGGTTACATGATAATAGTAATGTTTTGGAGTAGAAAACATTCTTTGCATTATTACATTAGATACTTGACAAAACCCCAATATTTTTTCTTTCATATGATATCCGATTCATTTTTTAGTTTTGATCAAATTTTTTTTAAGTCATTTTCAAAGAAAATGACTCAACGAACAAAAATCTCTATCTAAAAATATCCAACAATTCAAATAGGTGAGCAAAGCATTGTACTGGCAGGGGAGCACAGTTGCAGAGGCGGTGTCTGCAGGAGTTCTACTGACAGAGAGGTCTCTGGTGCTGCAAGCCGTGTCACGGGACCAAGCAGGGGCGTACTCCTGTTCTGCAGCCAATCTTCAAGGGGAAACTGAATCTGTTCCTCTCATCCTCAACATCAGGTGTAAGTACACGTCCTTATTTTAGCTTTAGTGAAGAATATTATGCGTGTCATGGCTGCTGCAATGCTTGTGGTAAAACGTTTGTGTTCTGTTCTGTCAAAGACCAATTTGATTATTTCAGTTGTTTTACTTGTTATGTCTTGGTTATTTCGATTGCTTTATTTGATCTCATGAGAGCACAAATTCAATTAGCAATGCAGTGTTCAAGGGGAGATGGGGAGGTAGATAGCATTTTTTTCTAAATGCAGCTTTAATTCTATAATTGACTCATATGTTCATCATGCCTCATATTTTCAGCGTGCCTCATTTAAAAAATATGTTTCATATTCCCAATACTTCTGATATTGTCAGGACGTCTCATGTTTATTCTCTGCTTCATATGTTTAATACGTCTCATATTCTCAGTGGGCCTCATTTTAAAAGTAAGCCTCATGTTCTTAAAACTTCTCATATCCTCAATATTCCTAATATTTTCAGTATGTCACAGTCTATACTAAGCTTCATACTCTTAATACGCTATATATTCCTCATTTGCTTCAGATTCTCAGTACCTCATATTATTAATACACTGCATTTTCTTTTCCAGCAATGTTTTCTTATTCACTCCAAACCATTTTCTAATGATAAAAGAAATATGCCGCCAGATTGTCGGTGATACATTTTATTAAGAATTAAAATTACATCTTCGACTACAGTCAGCATTTTATTGGGCAATCATTTTTTACCACAGGACATGAATTTTAAACATCTTGCGCTGTGCTTTTTTTGAGTCTTCAACTCTTATAGAAATGACAGAGTCAGAGCGTCCTGAATGGCCTAAAGCGAAATATAATCTGGTCTCCACAGTCATCTCATAGGATAGAAAAATACCGTGGCTAAAGGTTAAGAAGATCCATGCACAGAAATTTACATTTCTCTTTTAGACAACTTGACGAAGTATTTGTAAAATGTTCTTCGTAGATCTGCATACAAGTAGGATAGTGAAAAACGTTGCAAACTAGTTTTATTGAAAGTGCATCCTCAGTGTTTTTTAATGGTATTTGTTGACTAAACACTTAGCAAATTAGAAAGGATCTGCAGCTACAGTAAAAAGCCTGACTGAAATAGAAGTTTAGCGTTTGACTGTGAAGACATGTTGATGTCATGTGCATTTGAACGATCGATCGGAGTGAAAGTTTAATTGATTGAACTTTGAATGTACAGGCCACAAGAACATTGAGATAGATACTAGCATTGAAATCTTGAAAAGTACGTTCCATGCGCTGAATTTATATTCTATTTGTTCTGTCATTTATTTGACTTCTCTATTACATGTGGCTAGTATCAACCTCATGTCCCCTATTTATAACGGCAAAGGTTTTAATTTTTTCTAGATTTTTGCAAGCTCCAGTTACATGATGTCTCAGAGCTGCCACCTGTTGGCCAATCTAGAACGTTAAAGGCTTTTTTTTAATTCTACACTGACGTAAAGACTTTAATTTAAAGAGCAGACAGCATCACTTCTCCTGTTAAAATATTGCACGCAAATCGATACCATTGGTGCAGTTTTTCCTCAATTTGCTGACTCAGCGGTTGCCGATATGAGCAGAATTTTGGGAACTAATGGTGAATATTAGACCTTTGATTTCACGCTCAGAGAAATATGGGGTCTTATTTGATGGTAGAAGCTCGAAGAAAGATGTGTCATTTTGAAACAATTATTACGATAAGTTCGTAATATGAATGAAAAATAACTTATAAGTTTAATACTTCTACCAAAGCAGATCTTAGTGTACATCGGAAGAAATTTAAAGTAACAGTGCTCTTATTTTTTATTTCTGTTTTCATGAAATTACGGTCGGAAAAAACATATGTAATTACTGGTAATTCATTATTTTGTTTGTGACACAACTGCTGTGAGTCATGTGTTGATAGTCTGATTTTTTCATTTGAAAATCTCAAGTTTTCATTCTTTAACTTTTTGATACATTTTACTTTCAATTTTGCTGGAATGCATGGCATTTAATTTTTGTTCTTCATCCTGAGCAACAAACTCAAAAATATGTAAGATCGCGATTATCTTTAATTCAGCTTAAATAAACGCGTATTTTCTCATTTTTGAAAAAAAAATCATGCACACCTAATGTTTCTTTAATTCATTACCATCAAATGCAATGAAATTTCTTGAAGCACAGTTTCTCGAACATGAAACTCGTCCTAACCTATGACCCCCAACGCCTCTCTGGAATTCTTACAACTTTGCAAAGGCTTCATTTTAATTTGAGTAGAATTTCTATCAAATGGCAGCATTTCCCTTCGTACAGCAGGTTAGAACTCTCATTAAGGGAAGTCAGTTATTTAAACCGACAAATGCAAAACTTCGTTTCGCTTAAATTTTAAGAGCGGGTAGTTAAAATATGCAATCCCATACCAGTGATGGAATTTGTTTTTGTCATTTAGGGCAGAACAGTGATGTATTGATATCACCATCATTAACTAATCAAAATGAAGTACTTTTCTCTGAAAATTCGATCGTCTCTGGCAATGAAAAGTTTGGTAAGTTCAATCGTGTCGAGTCTCGGTTTCAGTCTCACACCATATAATCTAAGGAAATGTATGGAAAAGTATGCCTCAAATTACGTTGATCAAGCCTCAAAAAAACTTAGGGTAAAAAATAAATAAAAAGAAGCTCCAGTACTAGATGTGTATTAAGGGGGCAGAAGGATGAAGAAACCATTTGTCCTGGAATGATTAGAATTACTAGCACTTTATCACAGGTTCGATAAAAACTCTTCAGTAGGCCACGAATCAAAATTGAGTTGCTATTGAAGCCATGAGTATATGAACTTAGCCCAGCAAACTCAACTACTACTCATACCTTAAAGCATTGTTAAACAAGATCGATGCATGTAAGACACAACCGAACTCTGCTGAACAATACGGTGCGTTGTCCAGCATAATTTTTTGAGAGGAATGAACACCAGAATTTTGTTTTTACCCTCCGTTAGATCCTCCAGTGTGCCGGAATGAAGTGACTGTGACATACGGGGTCTCTCTCATGGAAGAAGCGGTTATCACATGTCAGGTGGACGCTTATCCTCCAGTAAGTCATAAAAATAGTAAGATCTTTATTGCACTGAGTGTGAGATGAAAGTAAATATTCTGTTGAGGAATCCTTCACGCGTAATTGCAGGTTGATGTAAATTGAAAAAAATCATTAGGTGTTAGGATAACACATAAGGATCGTCGAGTGGCATTAGTAAAAGCGTAATTTAAAAGATTGATTTTAATTAGATTGTACGTTTATTTACACTTATTGTACTTCATTCAACTCTGATATTTATATTTTTTCAGTCATTCCCAATCTACCTCAATCTGAAGTTTAGTGATAAATCGTTGGAATATCTCAGTTAAAACAACTTTAAAATCATTTCCTTAATTCATAACAGCTCTTCTCCATGAGATAATATTTTTTCTAAACCGACTATCTAGTTTCTGAAGCTAGCACCCAACTGATTTTATATAAGTTTCACCTGTCCTAGTCTACATTATGATGCACTTAAACTAGGACATTTCCTCGTAACGTCCGAGGTAGTTTGATGGCTACTGAATTTTATGTTCGTGTGAGAAATTGAAGGTACGATAAACGTCTTGATTATCCAATGACATGCGAGGGGCATTAACAATGAACAAGGAAGAGGGAATGATGATACATTGGTTACTAATAAGCTTGGATGGGACTACATATGAATTTCATTATTGGCAACGCTCATAGCCATAACTTAAAAACGTCAACATTACTTAACTTGAATAATTGAAAGCTATCGCCCAAAATATGGATTAAGGAAATGTAAACTGGTGTTGAAAACTTTGTCGATCGTTTTCACTAGTCAAGAATTTGTAAGTTATTGGTTAGAGTTTATTCTGAAACTTGACAAGAATCTAATCAAATTTCACGATTAGGAGAGTTAGTGTGAGTGTCATCCTAATAGTGTGCAATTCAACAAAATACGTAGAATCCTAGAAAATAAAAATTATTTTCATGAAGCCCAGAGGCGATTCTCTGTACTCTGTGAGCCAGTTTCTTGAAGAAATCTTACGACTGAGCTCGAGCGTTGAATTGCACTGAATTTTTTCGACTGGCTTCAAGGCAGAGTCAAAAAACTCAGGTGATCTATGGAGGTGGTACTTAAGAAGGGCTCATCGGATCAAAAGGAAGGGAGCTTGTAAGATCCGCCGGTTTTTACGAAGACAATTTTTGACTCTTTGTTGAGAGATGCATTGTCTACGGCCGTAAGATATGTGGTTGGGACCAACAAAACGTTGTTTTACGCAGCTGAAAATTAAAATCTTTTCTTGGCAGCCTCAACATCACCTAAATTGAACGAAATCAACAAATCATGCACAACAGAAATGTCGGTTAGCAACAAGTGATTGTATTTGCGTTTATTTTTTTGGAGTTCTTTGGCATACATTATATTATAATTATAATACGCTACGATTTGAAAAAGTTTTGAGAAATCAACTATTGCCGACACAATGCTAAATTTTTGTATAGAGCATTTATTGGAACAATGAATGAATGTCACGATATGAAGCTTACACTAATGTGATATAGAACTATTGCAATATATTATGATATAATATAATATAAACGAACATAATATAGTATGTTCTAATATGATAAAACAAAATTTAATATATCTAACGTAGTAAAACAGTACACAGACAAAAACATAAAAAAGTGTAATATAAATTACATTATCATGATGATAATGTAGTGTCTGCCCCTGCCCACGCAAGGTGACGGGGTTCGTGTGGTGGTTCAACAACAGCGCAGACACGCTGGAGCTGCCGGGTGACACGGAGAGAGGTTCCAGTTTCCTGCACTATACGCCGGCCACTGACCTGGACTATGGAACACTCCTCTGTCTCGCCAGAAACGAAGTGGGCAAGCAACAAGAACCTTGTACTTTTCAGATTATTCCTGCAGGTGAGTTGATTGTTCTTTCCTTGATGTTTGTGTTATCTCTGATACTATTGTGTTGTTATTGGGTTATATATGATTTCTGTGTATCCAGTTTTTCAGAAGGCTATATGCTGTTGCTATTATTATTCAGTCATTGTACCATCTGTTATTCGTATAGAAGACATAACTTTTTTGCGTTAGTTTTTTATTGTACCATTACGTCGTTAGTATGTTCTACATTATTGCTGTTGCATTATATGATATTAGGGTTTGGACTACCGAAAAAGAATAAGTAGTCGTAGTATTATATGGCTATTACATTATTTGTTTCCACGGAGAGGAAACGACTGTTGTTTTTTCATGTTTGTTATTCCTGGTATTTTTTGTGACAATTATGTTAGTTATGATTCCTGCAGGAGTAGCTGTCAGTATTCTTTTGATATTTTCCTTGTTTCAAAATTCAAAGAGATTGTATAATTTTGTTGCATTCCGGGGCAATTTCAGGTTTCAGAATATTTTTCCCGGTCGTGTTGATGTTTCCACAAAGTACGTTTGTTTATTTTCCTTTTTGATATTGAACTAAGAATACGATGAAGCTAGAAAACTCGGTCACATAGCCTGTAGCTAGTAGATAAATGCCCGAATAATCGAATTCTGTGCATTGAATGTTTTGAAATTCAGTTTTATTTGATGAACAGAAACAATGACAAAAGAAACATGTCATGGTATTTCATAGTACTCACATTACGTCGCTCACATTAAAAGTTTCATGAAACCAAGTAGAGTAATTTGTTTTTTGCTTTATTTAATTGCAAATGAGAGTGAAGTTTTTAAAGGGACATACCTTAATTAGCAGAGGTGGAATCAGATTCAAAGTAATTAAAATTCAGGTGGAAAAAATTTTTGGTACAAAGCCTAATTAGTTTTCTCAGAAACTTTTCTCACTTTACTAATATGGAATGTTTCCTACAAAGTTATGTTTAAATGAATAGCAAAATTTCATAAAATATTAACAGTAATCACACAACTCAACACTATTACATCATTTAACCAACCCATCAGCTACAACATTGCACGCCAGTGCGCCATAAATCGTTTTTCCTCGGAAAAATGGAACGAGTGTTTTCATAAAACCATTGCCTTACCTCAAATGCGACAGCCTCGAAATGAATAGTGGAACATATTAATTGCGCTTTTTTTTGTGTCGACTGTGTTTATGCAGCGGCCAGAGTTGGATCGATGGAGAAGAGACCTTTCTCTCCATTCATTAGAATGGAATTCAAAGCATTGCGTATCAAGGTCTGTGAATGACAAATTAATGCATGTTGCAAATGACAGCCAGCGCCGACCTCTCGCCCATCCAAATCGCTATTGAGTGATGAATTTTTTTTAACGAGCGTTAAGTATTTTTCAAAAGGATTCAGTGGTCCATATTAGGGCGGTGAATATCAATGGCTAATTAATGCAGGCAGAGAAACGAACTATCGCTGGGATAAAGACTTTCATATTTATACATGGATATTGAAGGCAATATTATTTTACTGCATAATTGTTATTAAAGAAATATTTAATCAGGGTTTGGTTTCTTTAAACTGAGTGTTTTAAATATCGTCAACAAAAACTGAAATAATGAGGATAATAGAGCGAAAGAATGAGTAGTAACACGAGTTTTTTGTGGAGGTTTTCAAATGTATGCAACAAACAAAAATGAAAAGTATAGATTTGAATAATTTTTAATCATTGAAAATAATCATAGGTAATTAAAGCGTTGCATCTACATTATCAAAACTTTTTATTATATATAAAATAATTGGAAAAACCCTAATTGAACAAAAACAATGGCCATTTCGTTTCGCAAAGTGAGTCCGACAGAGAAGTGTTCATGAACAGGCTAAAGCAAGACATTCTACACTGGTTAGTTTTACGTAACGGCGTCATTTCCTTGTCGTTCTGATATCAATACGTAACACCTTTTAATTTCTCTCTCTTGGAATGTTCGCAGAAACAAGGTTTACCTCACAATGATTGATACTTTAGAGAAATTAACTTAAAAGATATTGAAAAAAGTCGACATTTCTATTAAGATGCCGAGTAAAGTATGTAATGAACAGAAGAGTTAGAAGAACACGTATCTGTTTAAACGACATGTGAGGTCACCCACTTAATATTATATAACACACTCAAAATCTTGATGAAAATTTAATATACTTGCCACCATTTTTAATGATTTAAAAATTTTGATTTTGTTTAGTGTTCTTATTCCTTTGGTCTCAAACAATCACGATATGAATGCACCACCTGGTGCTTTTAGGTCAGTACCCGGAAATTTGGAAAAGCTTAAGGCAAAGAAATACACACTCGTATCTCGTAGGCTATTACTCATGAGTTGTTTGTTCATTTCCTTATCATATTGACACTGAAAAACTTCTACTTCTGCAACGAATATACCTTTTCCAAATGATAGCTATTCTAGAAACAAAATTAAAATATTGAGATAATTTGCCATTTTTAATATAATTTTTTCTACTATAGCCGTTGTCATTGTCATGATCGCTATCATTGATCGTTGATTATTTGATTAATGTTTCACGTATTTGCTCAGTTTGTTTTTTCCCTACGCTTTCTCTAATTATAACTTCGTTATTACAACATTTTAGTTATTATCATTACAATAACGTCGAACATCGCCTTCATTAACAATTTATTTTTGTTCTCATCCTACTTTTTCTTTTCCCTCGTCTTATAATAACTATCATTCGTGGTATCTTACCAATATCTGAGCTACTTCTTTATTATTAGCTCTACCTGAGGCCCCCACCAACTGCACTCTGGCAAACGTCACCTCCAGCAGCGTGTCGGTGACTTGCTTATCAGGATTCGATGGGGGTCTCCCGCAGGTGTTTGTTCTGGAAGCCTACACCACCAAACCGCACCACCTCTTTGCGAACATATCGGCAAAAATACCCAAGTGAGTCCTTTTATTTCTCCTCCTCATATTTTTGATGTGTATACCCCTAAGGAAGAGTGACTCTGCCCTTGAGTTACACTGAGTGTTGAGGAGGATTTTAATGCAGACTCATCTCAAAGTACATTCACAAGCTGGAGTGAAATTATCTTAGTAATCAAATCACTGTTGTGGGCTCCACGTAATATCGTAAAAAAGACGCAGAAGTTAATTATCGAGTCTCAAGCACGGTTTTCCAATAACATTTCGAAGTTTCAAATGAAAAACAGTCAATATCGCAACAATATCGCAATATTCGAATGAGAAACGAATTTCTTCACACAATTAAATTCAAGAAAAAATAGGACTCGTTTGACTGAGATCTAACTATTCGTAGGTGCATAAAAAGGACAGGTAATTAGAACGATGTGTTAAATATTATCCTGTGCCCCTCCTAAAAAAATGGAAAAGTATTTGAAAAACAAAATCAGCCAGTAATTGATCTACGGTAACATCATTCTTATCTTCATACGTTGCCATGTAATTCAATGACCTCTTTTGTGGCAAAAGATGATCAGGCACAAGACAAATAATGAATGCTGGGTTCAGTATTACCTAATAACAACTATTTTCGTAAACATATTGCGAATTCTGGCTTCTAATACGTAATTTCTCACGTACCAAATTTTGACCATGGCCTCAATATGCTAAGCATCATTTTTAAAACTACAATGAAGTTTATTGTCACTTGTATAAAGGTATTTTCTGAATTAGAGGGAAACTTTGTTACATTAAACCCAAAATAATAACACGTAATCTTCTAACAAAGAGTTTTAAAGTTAATTTTTTTATCGCTTGTGGTATTTTTTTATTTTTGAGTATCAGAGTATGAGACTTCCTGGGCTTCTATCGGGTGAGGAAATTAGAAAAAACTTATGCCATACAACATTTTTAACACTCAGTGAGGTAATCAGTTTAAAAAGGGGTAGTACTGCAGAAAAGGAAGCCTCTCAGCTCTTTCGCTTCTATTGTCTCATCGCCATTACGCACAGTACTAGTTTCACATAATTTACCACTTAGATATTTGCGAATAGTTTTTGTTTAAATAAGTGGTATTAAATTTCATCAAGATTTGACAAATAATAATACTCTCATTCACGAGTCTAGAAGCAGCGAATGCTAAATAAATAATCCTTTTTTCCAGCATGACTTGTTTGTGCTAACCTGTCCTCGATAACGTAAAAAACATGTCATTGGATTAGCATGTATCCCAGAGAGTCATCGTATTCTTTTCAGTTTTCTCAACACTTCTCATCCGATGAGTTGGTGGCTCGTATCCATAAAACCATTTCTATACAGAACATCATTGGTTCAAAAGGCCATCCCATTACTGGGCTCCTGTCCATTCACATTCCCTTTATAAACAATTCATAAATTGTGTGAGTCAACGAAACTTTCGGCCCTGATGCGATAACGAAGAACGAGCGTCAGGACGCGAGAGGCCATCATTTAATATTCTATCGCTGCAAAGCTCTTCTATTCATCTGTCCGAGGTTCCAAGTATCGGGTCTGTCTGGAGAGACCGAGCTGCAACTAATCGTGTATTCTGGAAACGCGAAGGGCAGGAGTGGTGGAGTGGCTCGACTAGTGGCTAACACGCCTGAGCTCCCTGTGAAGCAGCTCGAGACCAGACTAGATACAGGTCAGTTATGGGGCATTTTTCCTCTATTTGTAAAACAGGGAAAACGTTTCCTGTGAATCTCTCTCGAAATAGGTTAGTTTTGATGTGTAGCAGGTTCTACAAAACGGATGCGGTGAAGGTGTGTTATTGTGTAACAAATTTCATTCAAGTGGTTTTATTTAGATCAGATCTATTAAAAATATTTTAGAAGTCGAATATAAAACAGGCTCGCTGAGTTCATAGTCTACTGAGCAGACGTGGTACAAGGTGGTAATGGTCTGTTAAGTCCTATAAATTTCACTTCAAATCGATTCAGTTTGAGTATAACAGTGTTTACAAATGTGAGATGGTAAAATTTAGTATTTGAATGCTAAATTCTATACCTACATTTCACAATAACTTCACTAGAGCCGTTTTGAATCTATCATAGACAAAGTGATTGTGGGTCCTAAAAGTTAAAATCCATCAACGTTAACGAGTCTGTCTGTTTACTGTCCATCAGCATTTATAGTATCCCAATTTTAATTTGTCTCAATTCATATTATACTGTTCATTATTTCTTAGTTCATAATTTCCGATTAATGCTTATTCCCCTGAATCAACTAAGGTAAAATCTGGCATAGCTTTTGCATGACTGACGGGACATGTAGTTGCCCCTCTCTATCACTGTCACTAAGTTGACCTGTTGCACCTAGACATCAAATCTCAAACTGTGCCTCTGCTGAAGTGAACTACGATTTATTTGTTATTTAATGGTAAGTTTTATTACTGTACTATAGCATATTAAAAATGGATTTGTGAGCTGATATATTTTACAACTTTAGTTTCTTCGTTTTTTCAGATTCATGTCAGTATAGGACTTGTATAAATCTGAGTGTGGGATATGAAAAAACCATTACTTGGAAAATGAGTTTTCTTCTTTATTGAACATAGTAACATTGAACACTCCCATGAACAAGGAATCAATGTTTGTTTCCAAACGAATTGAACTATCTTTACAATCATTCTGGAAAATCCAGAAAAGTATTTCTTGGCACGGTACGCAAGTTGCAACAGTTATTGTATACTCACTCTACATACTGAGGAAGAAATAATCCTGAATCACAATAAAGTTAAGAGTATTTGCTACAAGGGTACCAACTGTAGCACGAATCTTTCGTAATTGATTTTGTTGAAGAAGATAGTCAACGAGATTTAACAAGTCGCAGCATGTGAAAGACTGCAGCGAATAAAAGCCGTTCCTGGAACCAGAGAACTAACGAGCCTAATTTCATTTTTAATTTCAAAATTGCACTCTCAAGCACACAGCAAATAAAATTTATCATCAGAATCTTTTTGAAAATATTTTTCGCGGGTACGTTGCACTTTTATTATGCTATTTTAAGATTGAATTTTTTAGTTCATTGCTATACATTGAAGGCGTCGTATTTTATCATTACTAAACACTGCAGTTAAATGGAACGGAATCTAAGTACTGATTATTTAGTGACAAAATTCTTGATACCTGAGGTCCTAATTAAACTAACAAATGTGTCTTTTTCTTTGTACACGTGTATTTTGAAATTCTTCATGGAATTTATAGTTTTGGACATCACTTTAGCTTAGAATTAAGTTATCAATATCACCAAGACTGAGTACATGCAAATTGCTTATATTTAAGGAGCAGACAGCTGTCATAGTTCACTGCAATAAAACTCAATACCTGATGGCTAATGATTTTGAATATATCAAATACAAAATAATAGGAATGAAAAATAGAATTTTCACACAAATGAGATTTCAAGGATGTCGTATTGGTCATTTTGTCTCCACTGTACTCTGGAGGGGACAAAATTGAATAAAACTTTGAATCCTTTTTCTACGTTTGGCGATCAAAACATCAATTTATTTGCTAACATCATTGTTTAGAAAAAGATTGTAAATTACTTTATAGCAATAGAGATGACTGTAAAAATTCTAAATTGGAGGAGCTTGTTACGTAGAGACGTAGAGCAGAATCGACTTTAATTTTGCTTTTCACATGAACCTCTCATATGTAATCATCGAAACTATGTGTGCTTACTGTTAAAATATGAATTATATTATCTCAAACACACAATTTACTCACTGCATGAAAAAAGTACAGAGTCATATGGCTTCACTTGAAGTCATTTCTAAGTCGGAAAAAAACTCTCTCAAATATTAGGAAGTCAATGCTATATTTATTAAAACAAATAGCTATGCATATAACATGGAATCAGTCATCCACCAATCTAGACGAGACATCGAATAAATTCCTTTTCTGTTCACCTCAGAGCAAATACTAACATTCCCGTGCCAAAACCCCCGCCGACCTCAACAAATCTAAAGAATATTCCAAGCGCAATTCTCTCTTTAAAATCCACGGCAAAACTCCTGCGCATTAGACGAGTCAGTAAAACGGCAAGAGATCTCACCTCTTGAGAAGTTAGAGGATGCAGGGGTTGACACGACAGCAAAGTAAGGCTCTTGCTTACGAGAATTTTATTATTCAACAGACGCCGTGCCTCACTCAGCCCACTCACTGCTTGGAGTGCTAGCGGGCGTGGGCCTCATAGTCATCTTGCTGTGCGGAGTCTCACTGTCTGTAGCCAAGGTGAGCTCTGTATACACAAGGCTTTTATTCGTGAGTATCTCTCAGTACTTTTATTTGTACGTACCTCCACGCACGCTTATTTTTACGGGCCATCACGCACGTTTATTTGTGCGTACCTCCACGCAAGTTTATTCGTACTTACCTGCATTTCCATTCATAATAACAGTTTGCAAATAACAGTTCCATCTTGGATACTAGCCACTGGTTACAGTAAGCAAAATAGTTTAGCGCTTTCTAAAGAGACTTGACTACCACACGCACCCAAACTCGCCGTCACACGGATACTGAAAGCGAGTAACTGAGTTACACTGCTCAGCGCTAAAATTATCAAAATTTAGCACCCTTTAGCGTCAAAATACTGGTACTGCCTTCTCTATATTTTTATAAGATATTTAGAACATCTATTAAATAACCTACCGAAATGAAGACTAATGAAATATTTGCAATAAAAATGCGACCCAAACAAAGAAAGTTGGCCGGTGAAGGATTAAATTCCCTTTATTTATTTGAGGTTTTATTTAATTTTTATTTCCCTTTTCAGTTAGAAATCAGATTTTGTTCAAATGACCTAGGAAAATTATTCAGACTCCAATAAATTTTGGACATAATATCGGCGATGACCTAAAACATATGATACATACAGTAATAGCTTCAAAAGCCATAAAAGTATCGAAATTTATAATTGAACACTTGTGTTCTGTGCTACTACAAAAATGAATACTGTTGTACACACACTCAGCACCCGGTTTCCATTGAAACATTTATTCCTAATGGTGATCTGCTTTAGTCTTATATTAAATGAATAATACCAGAAACAAATCACATATGGATATTATTTATAATTACCAATTAGATTATAGTATTTCAAAACCTAATTTCGTCGTATAACCTCTTAAATGACAGAACTACTATAGGTGAAACATCAGTAAATTCCAGGCTCATACACTTAAGTCACGTGTTCATTTATTTCCAGTTGTTTTTCAACCTACAATATTTCAAAACAGAGTAAAATTTCAGAGCTTCCTGAATGAAACATGCAATGTCGGTGACAAACATGTCATCAGTAATGTCAAGAATCAGGCCTTTACCTTAGGTGCCGGAGCAGATGCACATGTTTTCAATAATCAATCATGTTATAATGTTTCAAAATCCAATTACGATATAAAGTCTTCTAAATGACACAAGAAGTATAGGTGAAACATACATCATCAATAAAGTTGAGGCTCATACACTTACGTCACGTGTCGGGGCAGGTTCAATGCAGAAAGCGCCGTCGCTTGCAACATACTTCAACTTCTGAAGAAAGTTTGAGGCAGTCTGACATCGACGCAGCCTGCGGCACCAGCTCTCAGGAAGCACCTTCTCAAATGGCTCCTGTATCGAAAAAGCCAGATTCAAGTCTGGCACAGACCCCAGCTCCAGACCTAACCTGCTTCGTGGAGATCCCCACAGCCAAGGACGCAAATCTGGTTTCTAAAGACATAAATAAGAAATACCTTATCAAAGCAGCTTCAACTTTTTCAATTCAGTGTCCGTTACCAGTCACCAGTGAGATTCCACTTAATGAAAGAGAATTTTGTCCAAAAAATGAACACCCTGGTCCCCACGACAGTATATGTAAAAATGTTACTTTGCGTATGCAACACAAACGACTTCCTTATGATTTGGCATCACCTACTCAACTGACTGGCCACTTGCTCGTAAGGCCAATGGATGATGGAGATAGCCATGAGACACATCGGGTCAACGACTTCCCAGAAAATACGAACATGAGACAGTTCCGAGGAACCTCAAATAAGCCTGTTCTTACGGGTATCCTCAAAACATGTAAGTATTCCCTCATCAACTTTCTAAATTATTCATGATTTATATGAAATCGATTGCACTTATAACTATTTTTTCTCTTTCCTTGTGGAAATCAAGTTATTCTTAAACTGGCGTTTTAATCTGTTCAGTAACACTTGAATTTTGCAGTAACTAATTTTTTATTTCAATGATGTTTTCCTTTTTGCTCTTCCCAGCACCTCTCTTGGATTCAACTTGCAAGTGCATTCCTCCAGCTCACTCAGTCGCTAAAGACGGCAGTAGGACGCGTGAAGTGCAGTCATATCACGACACGGAAATAGGAGGATATTCTTCGCATACGCTGCCAACGAGATCGTCATCCAGTGCTGCAGCAGAAGCTGCTGTTCAAACAAAAACAGATTGTACTTGCTTGCAGATCCAAGGCGCACAATGTGCACACAATGTTGCCTCAACTCCTAAAGAAACATTGCCTCATCGGTCTTACGGGCTTGCGGGAAAGCAACAGTCGCCACAAAAGAATTGCCAATCCATCTCAACGCTTGAGAAGTCTAGATTACGGAGCTTGTCGCTTAGGAGACCAAGAAATGAAGACCACTTTTTGAATTATCAGGTAAGTTTTCCATGAACCAAAGGATTGATAAATTTTAACTCCATAAAAATGGGAATTTTTTAAATCTATTGGTGTGTAAAGTTCCACATTCCGGTTTGTTGAAATGTTTTTCTATTAGTCATACATTCATATTGACTATTTTGATGAAACTGGAGCATATACATATTTAAGTCAGTAAAGATGTGTACAAATATTGTGAAATTTGTATTCATCCACAGGACGATGTGATAGCTCCAGCCGAAGAATTTCAAGATCCACAACCTCGTAGATGTAAGGAGTCAGAAAATAGTCTATAGTGCCAAACCAGGTTCCCCACCATGTAAATATAATGTTAATAAGTGTACAAAACTGTATTAATAAGGATTGTTTTTGTTGAAGCTTGTTCATAAAATCAACTCGAATCAAGAAATAATACGTTAACCAATGCTGTCTGTAGATTGTGTGTAAATTGATACCTTTCAGAAGCTGAGTTGGATTTCGTGCTGAAACATTTGTGCCAAAAATGAAATATTTTGAAGAGCACATGATTTTTTCTAAACGCTTTCCTTACTGCAGTTTTATTTAAATGTTGATATATGTCGATAAGTATTGAATGTTACTCCTTTTCAAAAAATGGCAGGTGGAAAAATGTTTACCAATCAATAGAAGGGACTAAGGAAGAAAGCTTCAATTAATTTGTTATCGTCAATATGTCAACGTATTGAGTGATTGAATAATTAAGTCAATAATAAATGAGGTATGAAACGTACCAAATATGTATTGTGTACTTTATATCGAATAACTCGTAACGTTTACTTATGATATTCAAACTATAAACATTTAGATCTAAATTGTGAAAGGAATTTTTTATCCCATGATCTGAATGCTCTAGGCTATATTTAAAAGTTTTTCAACAATTTTAAAATATTTCTTATATGTTGACATCCTATTTTACGAATTTTATCATAAAAATGATTATAAAGAACTAAAATTTAAAGCTATGGGAGCTTAAGTTCCTAAAAGAGAAATTTCAATGGGAGAAACCTGAATTCCAACACTGAAAGCCTAATAATGAACATATCGTTGTCATAGTCTTATTTCTACTGTCTCCGAATTAATAAAATACTTTAAAACTTCATATGCTCTTAGTATTATAAAGAACAAATAGGCTTTGAAGTGCAACTCGAATGTTTTTGTTGAGATAAGAAACATAGTTTATTGTTTGAATTAGCTTTAGCTTAATAGAAATTAGGGGTAACACAGTTTAAAATGAGACTTCGCGTTGTGCTGCGTCACTTTCTCATTAACCATTCAATTGAATAGGTGATCCTCAAAGCTCATTCTATGAGTAGATCATAAATAGTAATCAGTATTGCTCAGCTCAATACTTGGGTTGCGAAAAAATTAATATATATCAGCTCATATTTTATAACTGAAAATATCATGCTAATATTCATCAGTTTATGTTTCGACAATAAAAGTCAACATCATGAGGGTATACTGTACAGATTCAGAAAGGAAAGTTATTTAGCTCAACTATATGAATATATCAAGTTCAATATTATGAAACATTTTTCTGGATGAGTATTGACATACTATGTCATCATAATGGAATTCCTTTTCACGCCTTCTATGCATGGTTTATGTTATAGTTCTTGATACTTTCTGTCCATGAGTCAGATTGAGCTGATTATGCCCTGGAGATCAGCCTTAGCAGCCCTGAAATCGGCAACTGAATGAACTGTGCGAGTCTTGTGATCGGGTAAATCGTCTTGTGAAATACGGCATATTTCTTCTCTACGCAACATAAATAACAAGTATAAAATTAGGATGAACGTTGACTCTCATAGTCTCTGTTATTTGCATTAGATTTAAGATACAACACCACAGATTCTGAAGTGCTGCCTAGTGTTTGTGTTAAAAATGAAACATGGCGAGTATCAGGTTCCTCGGAAAGTCATGTCACTTTACATTACACTTCTATTGAAATAATTATTTGTTACACTGTTGATGTGTCCTACAACTGCCATCATCCAGAATGAGACAATTTTCATGAATAAGAATTTTATTGCAGTTAATAATATAATTATTTTAATATTGTTTTTAAGATGTTTTCACTATGGTTGTAATACTATTGAATATGATAGTCGGTGAATTGTTAATGATAATTATTATACTTAATTTTAAAATATATGTATATCGAATCTCTTATCGGAAAGTGATGCCTCATTTTCTGAAAGAGGAATAACTGATTAAAAGATTTTGTTTTAAGGTGCACAGTGTCAGATCAATAGAACACAGACAGCTAAAAAAAATCAGAATAACAATGCAATGTTGAGTTTAAATTTACGCAACTATAATATAAAACTGCACATACTGAGATGAGTACAGTGGATAGAATGAGTCTTTTAAAGGATGAAAGACTATTATTCGCAGCGTGTGATTTGTTTTCATGAAATAGACAAGTAATTGAATGAAGAATACCTAATGAAGTTGCGGATTTGGACTGTATACTTTCACTGCCATGGAATTCGACTTTGTTTTCACCCACAGGTCATTCAGCTTTACATATTACCTTCAATTGTGATTTAATTCAACTTAAATATTTCAACATCCTCATCCTCACAAGCATACTGTTGGTAAACATTGTCATATTCTGATAGATAATACATAATAATACATAAATACACAATACATTCATACATTCTTTCAAAAAGCTAACACTTGAGGAGCCTCGGAAAACAGTACATAAAATCACCGTTTTTATGGCTAGCACAATTATTAATTCTCATCCTAATTGGTCTACTACGGACAGTGCATCAACTCTGAAGCAGATTTCCATCATAATTGTGGCTGGAGTTAATGGTGCAGTTTTATATTTATATTTTAGCTCAAAATAGAACGATATTTTCCCAAAGACTAGACGGTCACGTTAGAAGTTTAACGAAAGCTCTTTTTTAAGTACATAAATGTAAATACATTGTAAGTAGTTCGTTTGAAATAATATTTTGCTAACATGTATGTAATTAACAAATCAAATTGTGTTGATGCCAGGTGTTAAATTGCTTTGCTCGTTGCATACGTGTAATACATATACATACATTTGGTGAAACGGAAAGAAATTCCCTCTATTTTCCTAGCCCTCTGTGTACCAACGCTGGACGAAGGGTTTCGGTTTGCTGAGAAGTTCCATTCTGAAAATTATCGAACAACGCTTTAATTTTTCCTGGAATTAAATTATTTTCACACTTCAGAAAATCACATGCTTGACAGTGGAGGCAAACCAACTCAAATCCTCTTGAAAACGTGGGAACCACTAAATCAAGATTGCATCTTGACTAACCTAAAATACAAATTCGGTTGGGACAAATAATATTGAGCGAAAAAATCGAGAACTCAGTGAAAATAAAACTAGAAAGGTTGAAATTAATAGTTTTTACCGAATGGCTTTAATTCTCTTAAATAAACGTTAGCAACTTTTATTTTTAAAAGGCCATTGCCTTAAATAGAGAACGCTCGCTGCTCCAGTTCCAAGGATTTTTGAAAACTTACCAGTAGTAAAATCAGAACTGTTCTATATTGAATGGCAGCCAGAACGCAACGAAGCACTTTTCAATTATTTATGCTGAGCAGATTCTGCGTCTTTCTGAATTTACTTTACAAATTCTATCACATAGAGAATTCGTTGTAGTATTACCTATAAGAAATTCAAGCACACAGGTTTGCAAAGAAAACATACAATTAAAATGTACATCCTATTAATGTTTAGATTCAGAATAGTTTTCTGACATAGATCCACACAATTTGAAAGAAAGGCGACATGATACCGAAGATAATGCTGGGATTGAATCCAATAAAAGTAAGTTAAATATTGGTAGTAAGCTCCGTAGACTTCTCATGTTTAGTGCACCTTTTAAAATTTGGGTATTAGTATATGTCAGTACATGATAATTTTAAGCTATATTTTACACCTTTGCCTACTTTTGTAATAGACAATGTTCTCCAAACTCAAAATAGAGCTAATACCTGGCACGTCAAGGTAATGAAGTAATGGTAGTTCAAATCACAGCACTGAAATTGGACTTTGGTAGCAACCCTAAAATGCACCAAACGCCTCCTTCCTGTCGGTATTTTACTTTATTCTGAAATTTAGGGGCATAACTAATCTGCATGCAGTTAGCAAAGGAAATTTTCAAATGATAGTGCAATAAATGATAGCATCTGTTCCTAGTAGTTAAGAGTCATACTTATACAAGCGAACAAGGGACTTTACACTTCGAAAAATAAAAGAAATTTTTGATTCAAAAAGAGAAATACATGAATAAACACAATTTCATAATTGTTACATAGTTAATATAAACCATTGTGATTGAAGTAACTATATTTCACAAGGTTAGGGCATTTAATATTTTTCTGTTGAATCATACTTTGCTCACTATTCCTATTCAGATCGAAGTGAATATGAAGGCATAATTACAGGTCGCATTGCATGGATCCTTTGAAAGATTTTTGAAAGCACATAGCCGAATTTGTCCCATCGAATAAATTGGAATACGATTCTTTTTGATTTTTTGACGACAAAAGAAATTAGAAGCAAGTTTGAAGCACGTGGAACCGAGTCACAGACTTGTGATTCTGCAGTGCCAGATGCAAACTGGTTTGAATATCATTATAACAAAGCAATAAAATATTGAAAATTTTTCCTGCCCCTCTGCACTATATGGAATAACCATAAATGCATAATTTTGATCCATTCTTCAACGACAAATGTTTTTATACGATATTAAAATGTTAATGAAGCAAACAACTGACAATAAAAAATGAAAGTGCTGTGCTAAGCATTATAAATATGTGAAATCCTCCTACATCCACCTACATCCATGTGGTTTTGCTAATATGTCATCTGAAACAACTGTGAATTATTAACGTAATAATTGTTATGCTCATACAAAAAATGCAATTTTCTAATTGTATGATTTAATTTTGAAATTTAGAGCATAATTAACTCATTCATAATACATTAGAATATTATGTTGTGGACCAGCAATCCTTGTTCTTTTCTGTTTTTTTTAACATGAGCCCGCCGTAATAAGCTTTCATGAGAGTATTGCAAAAATAATTCAAATCTTTATTATGGCTTGTTTTGTTTGGATTTGTACACATTCTCTGTGATTTAATTATTTGCTTAGTATATTTCTAAATACCAATAAAATCCTATAACTAAAAGACTTGTACAAACTTGTTTGCTTCTGACTAGGTAAAATATACGAGTATATTAACTATGCTTGAAAAGAAGCAGCTTACAGCGTTTTTCATTTCATGCGAAATATTTTTCCAACAAAAATCAGCGTAGCCTCGTTACTTCCAGACATCAAAGCCAAGTTTTCAATCAATAGACTGAGTGTGAAACTGAATTTTTATGATAAAATTGAGAGGGGATGCCCACTTTTAAGAAATGCTTTTATTCGATTGTTCTATTTCAGAATCTGAAGAAAAGTTCCATTATATTACAGGGGCCAATGTGACATGAACGTATAACATTAATATGGAAAATACTGCAGTATTGCATTCGATGCATTGCAGCTACCAATTGCAATACTCTGTGAATTAGAAGCCATTTATGCCTAAATGATTTGACACTAAGTAAATGTTGACAAATGTCCGTGTGAATAAGACTACCATGTTTGCTTTTCTATGTGGACACTGAGTCTAAAATGTTCGGAACACTTACACGAGTATGGTAGAAAGTAAAATTTGGTGTCATTCTTGTACCTGTTACTGACCTGACGTTACCTTATGCTTAGTTATTGATAAATTTTGAAATTCTGAAATAGCCCAAATTATCGCCATCTCAACGATAGTTCAAGATTGGTTTTCAATTTGTGTCAGAATAGAAACACTTGGAGCTCGCGTGGTTGCAGAAAATTGCAGCATTCTTTTGTATTCTCATCCGGACATATATAAATATTCTACATACATCATAAGACAGTAATTAGCAGCTCAGGGGATGCTACATTATATTATGTATGTATGTGAGGTTTTTTGCTAAAAACGAATGCATATTGATGGGAATTCATGAGTAATAAAGGCTAGATTTACAGGAAACATATTTTCTCATTATTGTTCAATAAGACTAACTGCTATAATGAAACAGGTCAGTAGAAAATATGAGGTACTATTCAGAAAGATGCAAAAACATTGCGTTAAAAAAGCTGTAACCACCATCGGCCAGTCCAGATTCTGTCTTCCTAAAAATGTAAACAAAAATATTTCTTATCCTTTGATTACAGTGCAACACTTATGGAAGTGAAGAAATTACGCTCACAAATTAAATAATCAGTTTGTGCTAATACCGTGAGAGAACAATAAAAACATCTGGTATTCTCTCGAAATTTTTACTTATTTCTTAGAATAAATTCGAGTGTGGTAAGATTTTAATGCTTTTCATTAGAATTAGATCATTTTAATGAGATTCTTCATAATGTTCATGATCGAAAACAGATTTTACGTGAAGTTTGTTAACCAAAATAAAGCTGACGACCAAACTGCCCAAAATCCTGCGAAAAAACGTTGTTTTAATTAATTTTTGTAATGATTACTAGATACGATCCAATTCCCTGGGGTTTATTTGTCGGAATGAATTTTTTCAAAATATATATTTTTTCATTCAGTGCAGTGAACAGTTGGTTAGAAAGCAAATTCAAAGACAGTGAAAAATTTTGCAATGTAATTGAAAGTACGAAAATAATAAGTTGAAGATCACAGCCTAAAAAATGAAGAAATAATGATTAGAGACAATGCGGAAAAACGAGCACTGACTGATTCTCTAAATTTAAGAAATGGCAATTTCAAAATTACTAAATCTATTACTATACCAAGTACTCGTATAGCCAATAGTTACAGCATACCATGTATGGTCCATTTCATCCATCCTGGGGATTCAATAACAAAGTAAAGGTTCTTAGGGGTCAAACCCAAAGGAACTTTATTCACTGCTTCATCAGTGAATTGGTGAAAGGAATTTTTCGTTTGTGGCTATGAATTTTTTTTACCGGAATTTTCAGGTGAAAATCTTACTTCTCAGCTGCTGCAAGAGCTGAGGGCCCCTTACCGTCATCTTAGTTCTAAATGTTATATGTGTTGTTGCATGTAGAATGCGACATCCTAGTTGCTGAATATTATCACTAACAACACCAATCATGCCTCATATGGCTTTCATTTCGCTTTCATTATCAGCTCATCAAAACTACAAACTACGCAACAGACTTTGCAGCTCTCGTATTTTTTGTGTCTTTTTACCTGCATTGCTATTTGTTCTTGTTGCTGCATTCTCATTTGGTAAAAGTTGCTGGATTGTATTTTTAGGTTATCCTATTTTAATTGCAGGATTTGTACGTTCTATTTTTCCTAGTTATTTCAGTTACACTCACGGCGTCTACGATCCTTGAAGTAGAATATTAAATAATTCTAACAAGAAAACTAATTTCTAACTACTCATTCGTTCACCTCATAGTGACTGTATCCCTAGAAATCTTTATTCCATCCCAGTATGAAAGAAAATTATTGTCATCGCTAATCCTATTTCTTCCTTGACGTTAGGGCTTGCAGGAGATTGTGCAGTAGTAATTTTGTTGCTGCCATCAAGGTTGACTGAGTGCAGGGGACTTGCAGAGTCTTGTTGCATGGAGGTCGAGTAACGCATTCAATAGGATTCAAACTTGCGTCTACATCTGCAAAATTCAAAAGATCGATACTAATGAACATTTGTTTTATTAATAATAAAATTGCACGATTGAATCGTACATTAATGTTGCATAATAAATTATTATTTTGTTTGAGAGGTGGTGGGACTGCTGTAGTACGAAATAGAATCTCTATGGGGGTAAATACAGAAAATGACACGTGCCATTGATGAAAAAACTCAAGTTTTGATGAGTGTGTTTAAGTTAACTGAATGAACAGGAAAGCCTATTTATTGCATGATGAACAGACTGCTCAAGAAAAAATAGTATACGTTAAAATTACATTTACATCTTCTTCATAGACTTGAGATAGTGATACTGACGATGCGTATTCATTGGAAACTTCTTTGTCACAAAGTAAACAGCGATTTTTTTTGCAGCATACGTTCATACCTGAAGCATTTGACACTCCGTAATCGGAAGTGCAAATGGAAATTAATGAATGATAATCCTAATATTCTAAAGGTTTTAAAATTAATAATTTATAATTTTGAAGGAGCTACTAAGCATCTCGCTGCTTTAGTTTCGAATGGAGTAGAAAGTAATTTGCTTTCATTTTCGAGAGAACGCACTGTACGAGAATTTCCGCTAATCGTTTGCCATCTTAATTCTTTATAATGGAAACAGTATCCTAAGGTATTCATCTCATAGTTAAGATCGTATTTTTCTAAATATGATAGAGGTATTACAGAAGAAGCGGTGTTCAAGCCCTCCAACTTCAGTTTTTTTACCAGAGTTATTTCACCTTGAGCGTGTAGCGTGACGCGGTCACTATTTTGTTTAGCTTTTTCTGCTGCTGAATGGTTTAGTTAAAAAGTACCAGAAAACAATTAAATATTTTTTTAAATCCAGGGTAAAGACCCGTTTCTCGATGCTGTTCTCCAGTTAGGTTTAAATAACTGCCACATTCATGCTCTCATGAAGCCCTGGTATGTGGGGCAGCAACAAAGATTAGGATCTAATAAGCTCAGTGTTAAATCCTGTTCTAAAACGTAAGTCCTCTTGCTATGTGTAGCACCTAGCACACTGTAGAGCCAACTACTTTGAGAAACACCGTTCGGGCAGCTTCAGATTCATTTCGTTTGGTCTCAGTCCATAATTGGGCAACTGTAAATTTCTCACCAGAAGTAAACATTGTGAAGCCTAAGAGAAGAAATTATGCTCCAAAATGTAGGAGTAACTTAGTTCTTCTGTTCAGACAAACTACACACATAGTTCCAGCTTCATAGTAAGCCAACCGAAAAGCATACTATTGCAATGGACCTCTTCTATGATCGGCTTAAAGAAGTCAAGTTATTCAGGAAACCATTTCATGTATTCAAACATAATTCTTAGAGTTCAAAGTTTTGGCTGAGGTTATGCAGTTAAGTGCAGATTATCCAAAAAATCCCAAAATACACAAGGTAGCACCAGGTCGTAGTCTGAATACGTAGGTCGTTTTAAAATTGTCTTCATTTAGTGACGAATTTAGCTCTTCGTTTATGTGTCATATAAAGTCGCTGTTATTTCTCAGTCGTCAAGTTTTGATTTTTTTTCTGTTTCGAGCGTTTGGAACTACGGCAAACCGATATGTAACAGCAAATATATTGTAGGTAATGTGTCTCCAGAGTTAGTGTGATCTCTACTTCATTACGGGACTTTTTGATACGCTAACTTAATCTCCAAGCTTATTAATACGCTAACTTTATTTCCAAGTTTATTGATACGCTAACTTTATCTCCAAGCTTATTGATACGCTAACTTAATCTCCAAGCTTATTAATACGCTAACTTTATTTCCAAGTTTATTGATACGCTAACTTTATCTCCAAGCTTATTGATACTCTAACTTTATTTCCAAGCTTATTGATACGCTAACTTTATCTCCGAGCTTATTGATACGTCAATTTCGCCTCGAAACTTGTTAGTACAGCACACTATCTCGAAACTTAATACGTCAATCTTATCTCGAGATCTGTTAGCCTGTCAACATTATTTCTAGAATTAATGATGTATCAACTACCGCCGTGATGACTTTCACCCCAATGGATCATTTACATCACTCAGAATTAAAAGCCTTTCACACGTCACTCATGTGGCAGCAGTATTGGAAATTATGCAGATGTCGATAGTAGTTCTAATTGAATAATAATTATCACGAGAAGCAAATACTATGAACATTTATTGTGAGAAATTAATTTTTCTCTAATTTTTCATCAATAGATACAAAAAATTTCCAACATATACCAAGAAATTCCCCAAAATATACTGATATGTTTTCAACTAAATATTACCAATAGAAATATAACACAAAATTAAGCTAAAATTTGTTCAGGCGTGTTGGACGCTTCAAATTTTTAATATTTGATTTTCCATGTTCATTGTTTTCAATTTTTTAATTTACCACTTGGATCTTCTCATAATAATGTCATGACATAGCCTTTCTAATATCAAAAATTCATTAAGTTAGTACATCTTACTTTATTGGTAAAATCTGTTAGCACTTTCAAAGTTTTGGTAATTTTATGACTAAGAGAATAAATTGAACGCGTGTAGGGACGCAATCTCATGATATACAAACAAATAAATTAGGTAAAGTGTAATTGATTGATCTATGATTAAAAAGAATGTTATTTTCTCAATGCTTTCTAACTTTGTGTATGTTTGAGATCATAAAAAATTGTAGCAGAAATGTTTGCCATGGTACATTTCAGGAAACATTTCATATGTCAGCTCTGGTTGTAATAAAAGTTAACTTTTGTGACTTCCTTCTTTCACTAAAAATCAGACATGATTATTAAATGTGTTTTATTTTGTTTTTCTGTAAGCATAAGAGTTGCATTTAAGTTTTGAACAGCTTCTATATTTGAGTTTGAATATTATGCTTGTATTAAGGATGTTCAGAAAGAGCTTTTCTGAAACTCTGTTGCTGCTTTCAAACAATGCGATCGAACTGCTTCCTCAATAAACGTTTGGTGGATGTGAAATCTCAATCTTCATCTCCTTCCACGGAATTGTAGAGAAAAATGAAGACACTGATATAGATTTCAGAGAATCAATCTGTTGGGTTGCCGATACCTGGCTGAAAATAAGAATTTTTTCAGTTATCTCGAACAAATAATGAGATATTTCTTCTAGTCTTAAATAATTTTTATAAGCAAAAAAGATTTGGAGTACTGACGAGAGATTTTTTTTAAAACAGCAACGATGTCAAATTTAGCAATTTTAACACCACTATGATAATTATGAAAGGAAATCTTGTGCTACAAAGCTCCCGATGCATTTCAATTGACATGGAAATAGATATTGAATGAAAAAATTCCAAAGTCATTTCATCCATGGAGAGGGATATTGTATCATCGTATTAGAATTCCAGGGGTAGTTAATAAAAAAATCAAAGTCCATTTAAAAAAAATATTTTTGCAACTACTCTTTAAATTTTACTAAACTACTTGCTTTTAGATAACTCACGAGAAATAAAGAACTCTAGACTCCATACAAAGTTTATTTCGCATTGGTACGAGCCAGAAAAGAATAGGGTATCGATAATGCGGTGACAAAACTGGTTATCCTCTAATTTGTGAGGTTTTTCCTGAGGAGCAACTGCAGATGACAGTGAAGGCTTGTGTGGTCGTGTGAGTAACTGGACACGACCTCTGGCTCTCACTCCTGTCACTCACAACTCCAGCAGCCTGGGCTGGACGTGGTCGCGAAATCGAGTACTGGAACGTGTGCGGGAAATTGAGTACTGGAACATGAGCGAGAAATTGAGTACTGGAACGTGTGCGGGAAATTGAGTACTGGACCGTGTGCGGAAATTGATTACTGGACCGTGTGCGGGAAATTGAGTACTGGAACATAAGCGAGAAATTGAGTACTGGAACGTGTGCGGGAAATTGAGTACTGGAACGTGTGCGGGAAATTGAGTACTGGAACGTGTGCGGGAAATTGAGTACTGGAACGTGTGCGGGAAATTGAGTACTGGGACACTTAGAAGACATGTGAAAAGATATGTATTTTCAGAGTTAGCGGTATTTTTATGTTGAAATAAATAATGACTGGCTTCAGCAGTATTTAATATATTCGTCATTTTGAAACGGCGCACTTCATCATTCTCTGTTTATAAGAAAATAACTCTCATTTGTAGGCAAACTTGATCACGGTGAGGAGCTTCAAGTACTTCCTCTGCAGACTCTTTTAAAGATTATGGAATGCACCATTAAAAACTATGTGCTAGCGTCTGCATTTCTTGCCTGCTTTTTGGAGTCTCAAACTGTTAAACTGCTGACCCTGAACATACAAGTAAGGCTACGACGAAATAGAAAAATTTATTTTAGAAGTGAATCTGTAACACACAAACAAGAAAACAGGAAATATTTTTAATTGATCGAATAAGAGAACAGAGCCATGAATCAATTTTACAAATAAAATTTTTAAACAATGTTTATACTATATAGATTCTTTATATTCGTTGTGTGATGAATTTAGAGGGAGAGAATATTGAGCGCTACTCAATCTATCGTTCACGTATGGGGGAAATCGCTCAAATTTCCACGCAAAATAAAATGTTCATTTCATCAATACTGAATCCTTTGAGAGAGTGCACAACATTGATCTGTGAATGATAGCTTTGCAACTGAAATAAAAGATTGTTTCCTCTAGTGCTTCAAAATAGAATGGTAATACGAACTCACTCAGTTGGACCCCGGGAGATTGATTTCTTTTGTATCATTGCTACCATTTGATTGATGGAGACCAGGCAATAATTCTTCACTGGATTCTAAAACTATTTTAATTACTCAGCGTCAATTTGGAAGATGGAAAAGCAACATACCCCACTGAAGCCCAGGTGCATATTCCTAGCATATATTTCTTGTTTAATTTAGATATTTACACAATATACAAAGGACTAAATCTGTTATATTAGACTTCTAGACGTTTAGACGTTTAATACAGGAAAGACACAAGGAATATAACCTACAATGCTGTTACTATATCGTTATACATAAAACAGCGTCTTTTCTCTGATGTTTTTTGAAAGCTAAAGGATTAATATACATTTCTTTCAGATTGGTTGAAAATATTGGCACAAAAGTTTGTTCTCGATGAAGAGCAAGCCTCTGCTCCTACTACCTCCACCGTGGACAGTCCTACACATCATTCTAGACTGCACTAACAGCCATGTGTAGGAAAGAGAATAATGTTGTGGTACATGGTACAAATTGAAAAATTACACCGTCTACCAGTATCTAAATTGATTTGTTGAAGGCCAAAAGTTTTTCTTCAAGTGAAGTGAAAATCCACAGCAAGGTGTTGTATGTAGAAACGTTACTATACGTCTCCATTTTTATTAATTGACTTACAAATGAAGTTAACAACAGCAAACTGGAACACACATTGAATTGCTTTGATTTTTTTCAATTATATATCTCTTTGTTTTTATAGTAAGCTGGAACTTATAATTTTCACTCTGAGTCTGAAGCTACAAACCTGGTTTCTTATTGGTACTAATTTCCATAACTGGTTCTACGGAGCCCTTTCACAATTAATAAATGCATAAATAGTTTCAAGACACACAAGTGAGTAACACACTTGTATTGAACTTTATCTAATAAAAATATAGAAACTGTGCACGGCGGTCCACAGCTTTTACCCAATTTCATTCACATCAATTTGATATGCTCGATAAAATCAAGCATGGAATTTCAAATAACCCTTTGAGCTTAAATCTGGTAATAAAGTGCTGACTACATCTTCAAAAAATGCGAACTCTTATATACTTGCCATGCATTTGAAATACATGAAATTTAAGCATTTGAGTTGAAAAGTTGCATTGGAGTTGAAAAGTTGCATTGGGGTCGAAAAGTTTCATTGGAGTCGAAAAGTTGCATTGAAGTTGAAAAGTTGCATTGGAGTTGAAAAGTTGCATTGGAGTTGAAAAGTTACATTTTCGTCAAAAAGGAGGAGTTGAAAAGTTTCACTGTACCTAAGCTAAAAAGTCTATGGTCTTAAAACGCATCGTCAGGAGATATTGAGGTTTGAATCACTGTACACTTTGTCTCATTGAATGCTTGCAATTCAAAATATGATACAACATGTTCTCTAAATTGACACTTTGAAACGATTGTGTTTGTACAAACAAGCTCTTTTTTCCCCTTCCTGAATATTTTTCTTTTAATTTTAGTGGGTAATCAAGAACTTGGATAGATAATAACAATGAACAGGTGATAATGATGAACAGATGATAATAATGTTGGACAAGTGAGGCTGATGAACAAATGAAGATAATCATCTTTAACGAATCACAACGAACATAAATCACGAATACAATTAGGACAAACATCAGCAAAATACAATGAATATCTTAGCAGCTAGCGCATATGAGGAATTTTTATGCACCTTTTTACTTGCAAGTGTTTAGTTCGTAGAGTATTTTTTGATAATGAATAACAGGAATTCGAAACGCTAGGTTCAAAACACATCGGTGATTCCAGTAGAAAAAAATATTTTGAAATGTTTTAAGTAGGTCAAGTAGAGTAACAGCATGAGTTTTGAAATGGAGAAATAAGTCAAACAAGGCTTGAAATTAACCCCTAACTTTCTATTCGGCATCTCTTGTATTGCTGGAACTAAGTGAATCCTATTAACTGAGATAAATTCTCACTGCTTCCGAGAAAAATCGAAAGTCTTCTCTTAAGTGCTCATCTAGACAGCAAGTACCATGACGCGTGATATAGATAGTGATTAACGTTAAGTAAACAGATGGTTTGCTGTGCCCTGAGTTTTTCGTCCAGATGATGAGGTTTGAAAGTTACGAAGCTCTGTGAGAAAAAGATCTCTTTGGCCAAAGGAAAAGTCGTCACTACACAATTTGCTTAGTACACTGGATACAAATCAAAAAGGTAATGAATGCAGGTTCAATTATTTTTAACTATTAATATTTTTGGATGAACAATCGTGAACGGCAACAAAAAGTTCAGGCTATTTATCTTCAATAATTTGTTAGTTTTTATATCTTACCAGTAGATCCACACGTGATAATTCACGTGTTTTTAACTGAATTTTCGCGTTTGATTTACCAGTGGACGCAAAGAAGTTTTGACATAGAAGGATGTGCCTTTAGTATTCGCAATACAATGTTTACAAAACATGTATACCCTACCCGATTTCCTCCTATCTAAATCCCTAAGAGCGTGATAGAGAGACGGACCAAACAAGCAAGCAAGCAATCAAACAAACAGACAGCAAACCGAGTATTAATATATAGTGGAATGATGTTTTCAATGCAAATATTTTAAGTTTTGATTTAGAACTACACTATCCCTTTTGAATAAATTGAGGAACATGAGCTATTTCTTTCTGAATATCGTCCCTCGGATCTTTCTTTCTTACTATTTTCTACTCATAAACTCTGATAGGTTTTTTACTTTATGCTGACGCCACAACATGAACTCTATTTTAAGATTATGGTATAAAAGTGTGTATGTTCGTTAAAAATAATGAGTTTTAATATCATGCATTTGAAGGAAGAACTTAAAGCGACAGATTCACAGACTTAATCAGAGAGTCTACTGATTTAACCCCAGCGGTTAAGAATCTATATATCTGAAAGTCTACGAATTTACCTACCAGTATTTAAGAGAGTCTCATTGTAATAATATAAGAGAAATAACGCACAAATATATCTATATATATATATATGTATATATATATATATAAATTTATTTATTTCAGGAGACACCTGGCGTTTTATTATATAGGGTTGATGTTTAGCATTATTAATAAAATTATTTTATGACGTGAGTTAAAGGGAAAAAATTATTTGAAGTTTTGACGATCTCCGACGTCGATCTCAATGAATATTAGTTCATCAAAAGTCCACCCTTAATTTTTTCTTCACACTTTTATTTAATAGAAACAAAACTTTCAAACTTCCAGTAAAGAAAACTTCAAAGATTTGTTTGTTCTCAAACTTTCATTACACTAAAACTTTAAAAAAGTTTAGAATCATAACTTTACAGGATTGTAGTACTAAATTTACGAATAAATCGTTTACTGACCACATATTTTGGAACATTTACTTTCATCAAATGAAACACATGATCATTTACACATGAATTCATTCGTTACACTCAAACATTTTGTTATTATTTTATGTAAAAATTATTGAGCTGAGGTTATACACGGTATCGAATATCTGTAACACAAAAACAATAATTGTTTTCAACGGAACAATGACTTCATTACGATGCATTTAACAACCCACAACTAACGTTGATGAGTCGCTGGCGGATAAAGTGCATTTTATTATACCAATAAACTAGGTTTTTCATTACCTGAAGTTCGAGCTTCAACTGATATCAATCACACTAATTGATCATTTCCATTGTGTTGGCGGTGTCAATGAAGTTCATGAATTGTGTTGGTGATGTCAAGAAATTCAGAATAATTCACTGCGTCAGCACAAAGATATCTGAAGACGTAATGCTGTGGAAGTTTTCGAACGCCTTTCACAATAAAAATAGTAGCATTCAACTTTAGTTTTTAGAAATAAAATTTCAGTTAATTACATCACTAATTTGAACTGTGCATTTTATGCAGTCATTTATATTATTCTTTATTTAAAACAAATCGTTTTGGAGTTATTCCGTACACAATGGGGGCATAGGAGCTTACACCTGTGCCTCTTACTAGAGATTGTTTTGTTAAAACGTTTCCGGTATCTTTTTCGTATGTAAATAAATTATATTTTTAGACTGTAAATGATACAAACAGAAATATTCTATTTTTACAACTGTCTTAAAAAAATCTAGGAACAATTTTTAAACATACTATTTTTCTCTGAGGTAAACCGCGTATGAAGAGAAGATAATAAGAGCTACAACTAAAGACAACTAAGATTTTGCCAGATAGCGAACAATTTTTTCTTTCAAAACTTAAAACACAATTGCAGTAACATATGCAGTTCTTCTGTTAGCCAGAAGTGATATGAACTCATGTACTCAAATTTCTGTAAGGCAAACTTATGGTTTTCTTTTCGAGTACTTAACGTAACTTTTGTTCAACGTACATGAAGAAAAATAAAGTAAAGTTTGTAAACACGGCCAGTAACAGAGTAGAAAAAGTGAACGTGAATGAAACATTATTTAATATTTCCTGTTCATCATGTCCACTATAGAAGACTTTTACAGCTCTACCCATCATACTCCCTAGTTTTCAGTAGATTTAAAAAATTCATCCAACTCGTACAGATGAATTCCTGTCAAATATTCTATTACATTTGATATTTATATGGCATTGTGTCATGATTATAAATCGAATATAAAATATACTCACTAGACATGAAAAGCTGAAGCAAAGGTTACGTGGGACGACCTTCATTCAAAAGATTGCTCACAGGAAACTGGCTTCGACTTAGGCTCAAATTAACTAAAGTTTGCAGGAATCCTGTCTCACTGATTACGTCAGGGTAACTTCGACACTCTGAAAGTCGTGACCACTTCTATTTGAACTCTTAAAACAGGAACTTGGTCTAGGCAATATAGAAATATCTTTCAATAATGCTATCATTTTTAACACAGGAGATGATGCACACGGTTTTCAGTAATTATCGTTATATTCGAATGTAAATTTAACTGTTTCTACTACCTAACATTCCGTTTTATTTACAGCTTCTAAGTATTAAAAAAATTTATGTTACCAGGTGCAATTTAGGGTATGGCAAATGAATTTCCCGCTTTATTTAGGTATCAATAAAAATGCTCTTATTCAAATAAAATAGAATAAAAATTATATCATTGTCTTTGCAGACCCTTTGGCTACTTTTTACTCGATAAAGCTGCACTCTGCCTCGATAACAGCCTCGATACGCCCTTGGAATCAACTACAGCTCTTCTTAACGACATCTCTTGAAAGATTGACAAAAACTACCTCGATACGTAGTTAGATACGTCAAATTTGTCTTTGTTTGTGCGTGGGGTTCAGTTGGTGTTCCGTTTGACTGCGTCGAGTACAAAAAAGTCCATAGGTTTGAGGTCGGGGAGTTGAGAAGACAGACATTAGGAGAGGTGTTGTGAATTCAGCATCCTTCGTGCACCCAGACCCCTTCGAATGATCCTGCCTAGCAACTGTTCCTTCAAAGTTGTAGTTGGAAGCAACTAGCGTCGAACCTTCCTGGCAAAGTTGTCATTAAAGTTGCGATATCAAAATTATGATGTCCGGCATGAATTGCCATCAGTACTACGTGCTTTCTCCATAGATCTGAGAATTTAAACCCTACTGCTGTGACCACGACAGCACGTGCAGTACAGACACTACCGATGGCCTGGTTCAATTATTACAGATTGAAGAGTGATAGCCTAACCACAGGACGTTCCAAAGAAAAGAGGTTATTTTCCAGCACACCCTGTATTTAATAATATTGCTGAATATTTAGACAAAGAATAGATATATGAATTCCAACAGATGGAAAAAATTCCAGTGGATATAACTAAAACTCTAAAAGTCTCCAGAGTGCTTGTCCGGAAAACGTTGAAGCGGTTCAAAGAGACTGGACAAGTAACAAAATAAACTTAGACGAGGTCGCGCACGAACTGCCAAAATTTCTAAGCTGTTAAAATTCACCAGAGAAATACTTAGCAGAAGCTCAAAAAGATCCCTCAGAAATCTGGCAAAGGAGGGGAATGTATTCATTGAAATCATGCTCACTATTCTCTAAAACGACGGACAATGTTATTATCGTCGAAAACAAGCGTCTTTCCGATGCTCAAATCCTTTTGGCTTGTATCTGCAAAATCCTGTTACTGAACTTGGACTCGTTGACGAAAGGAAATTTGATATCCAGCCAAAATTGAAGGTACACAATGATCGATTTTGGTCTGGGACTGGTGAGATTAATACTTCGGTAGTCACTTGAAAACAAGGGTCGGCGTCAGTGACGGATGGAGCCACGATCACTGAAATCGAAACAAATTTACTGCTGTGAGTGGAAAAGTGGTTAAAATTAGTCAAGAAATTACCACAGCATCTTGCAGAGTCATTTTAGTTTTCGGCTAAAAAACATTTGAAAAAGTGGTCATTTCAGCAAGACTCAGCACCCTCACATGAAGCTAATAAAACACAGGAGTAGTTGGCAGTCAATGTTTGCCACTTTATTACGAAGGAGTTAGCCTCCTTCATCGCTAGACCTTAATCTTCTCGAGTACGGCATTTCGTTCATACTGGAGAGAGTAAGATTTCAGCTACATCACCAAACTTTGTAGGTACAGAAGTCAAAACTCAAAAATGATCAATTAAAATCCATCAAAAAGTTCTTTATGATTCGTCAGGTCACTCTTTAAACGTCTTTTTTTTTGTAATCGACGGAAACGGTCATATATAATGAAATGTCTTAATTTCCAACTGGTAAATATTCAACTTTTATTTTCTTTTATTAACATTTGTATAGTCACGTATGCTGTTTAATAAACAGGGATCTAAAACTTTTAACAATAATTATTGAACACACTGTTGACTTTGGGTAAGGCATAACAGCACGAATCAGTAAGGATTCACATAGATATATGTATGTAAATACATAAAACCTATTTTAATATATGAAGACGTAGTATATACTTTAAATGCTCATGTTTCAATTCCCATGACCACCACAAACAAACAAACATATTATTTTGATTGTCATCTGATAGCTAAAGACTGCAAACAAGATACAATTTATTTGATGAACAGAAATAAAAAAAATACAACTCGTCACTTGATGGAATTTTCATCATATGATAATTTAAGCAACTGTAGCTCAGTGCTCAAAGCAAGAACAGATAATATTTCACCGACCTCTTCAACTCGATGACAATGTATATGTTTGGAAACTAAAATTTTAAAACTGAAAACCTTACACTAATATTAACTTATTCTGTGAAATCGAATGGGTGAATGTAAGTAGAAAGTCGAATGACTTTTCACTCCACCTTCTCTCGTAAACTATAATTCAAATTTTTACTTTTTTGACTCTCTCCACATAGAACAAACACTCAAACACTTGAAGAGGAATAGCCTGTGTCGTCTGATTCTTACCGTGTTTACTCTCCAGATGTATTTTCATTTTACCCTGCTTGCATAAATGCTCTTGATGCCGAATTCAATCACAAGTTTTGTGATTTCATTTCCAGAAACCTCAGTATGTGCTGCAAAATCATTCTTACTCGAAAGATTTCCTCCGAGAGTGTTCGCAAATTGGTCGATGTCATGCAAACTCCTCCGATTCTTTGTGGTTAAGAACCTTCAATTCACCTTCACGGAAATGTTTTCCTTGGATGCTCCAGTATTCATGTTCCTCGTTACATGACACTCCGCAAAAAGAAGGTCTTCAGTTCCAATTATTTTGAAAAGGAAGCACTTTGAGTTTACTGAACGATTATGTGCAATTTCAAGAATGAGGTGCGCGAAACTTCTCTGAATAATGAAAATACTCGAGCCAGTACTATGCAGCGCGTGCACGCTCTAAAGTGCCACCTCTCTTGATCAATAAAGACACACTGTACGTTATAATCACATTTACGACTGAAATTTTGCGTCTATTAAAAGTTTTGTGAGTTCTCATTTCGTGAAGCAGGTTAGAGGAAGATCAAAGGCCCTACTTAAGGACAGGAGATGAAAGCGAGGATTGGTGAAGAGTTTCCATTTTATGGCAGCGGCTAAAAAGGAATCACTTCTGCAGGACTTTCAGTGTCGCGAGGCAGCTGTGTGTCTCCACACGAGCACAGCAACGCAACTTCATTTGCATCTCGCCTGTTGATCTCCGTAATTATGTCGTAGGTTTTTTATAGCCTGCACAAGCTTGAAGCTGTCTGAGTACATCAGTAATAGATATAACACTTTATTTTAAGTTTCAGTTCAATAGTTGTTCTGAGAAGTATATGACATTTTGGTTCCGGTTTCCGGAAGCCTGCTTTGAGTTCTACTGTATAAGTTCATTTGGGATGAGCTTATATTTTATTGTAAACTGGAACGTTTTATTAAATAGGAACGTCTTATTTCTAATTGGAGCGTCATATTTCTAAAAGAAATAATATTTTCTTAGGGGAATATTATGTTTCATGGGAGAATACTATTAATGAAACATGGTTTCATACTATCATGTACATATGAATATCATTCAAAAATGTCGTATTGTCATACGGACGAATGTTTGAATATAGACAGAGTTTCATGGAGTTTCGTGCAATTTCAATTTTTAGTGAAAAAATATCATAGGGGTAAAGCTTTATGGTTTTCCAATAATTACATGGAAAATCATTGTCATTTATTTGCCTTAAAAATGATTCGAAGTGCATTAGGAAACACATTATATTAGACATTTACGTAGAACACAATTTGAAACGCAATATATTTAAGTTTACGTGACCCTACTTTTCACCGACAAAAGTTTTGCATTCGCTAGCAAAATATCAAAGACAGTTGGGCAAAAACTGATATGTTTTTCGTGATCTACGCATGAAAAATTGCATATAGACGCAGTTTTATTGAGTTTCGTGCACTTTCGAATTTTAGTGAAAAATATCATAAGGCTATAGCCCTATGTTTTTTCCAAAAATTATATGGAAAATATTTGTCATTTATTTGCAAAAAAATGAGTGTGGGTGCATCAGAAAATCCATTACGTCAGAGATTTATATAACACAGTTTAAAATGCGGTATTTTTCAGTTTATTTGAGCGTACTTTTTACCAAGAAGAGTTTTATGTACAATATACGAGTATACACGTTAGAGCCAAAATCTTCCACACACGACGTTGCATTTCAGTTCCAATGCTCATGCACATCAGTATCTAAGCTGCAAATTCCCTTGCCCATCAGTAACTGAACTGCGTTACCAGAACTCGAACTCTCACCAGCAACGTGCAATGTTCCACTATCTGTACTATGGGGCAGCTCAGATCAAAATTACCTTTTAAAATTGGACACTAAAACTGTAAATTGTAGGCACATTTACTTCATGTTCTATAAAAGTGCATTGTTTTCTTGTTCCTAAAACATTATGACAGAGAAGAAAACAGTTCTTGCTGCATTATTTGCATATTTTTCTAATAAAGCAATTCAATACCTAACGAGTCATGGTAATCTGCTGCGAGCAGACTTCGCTGACTCCTTGCAGAATTTTCCCTAAGAGTTCTCTTGTTTTTTGAAGCAATATTTGCTCTGGCAGGTGTATGAGACGACCGTCAATTTCATTTCACAACTTGGAGCTCAAGTTAGTTAAATTTGCTCAACACACTCCAACATTTTTAGGAGGAAATGTTTTACACGGTTATATATGAGGTTATAATTCTCTGTTACAACTGTTATTCACTCAAAAACTAAAGTTGCAACGATCACTGACAGAAAGAAAGTTGCAATTTTGACAAGCGCCGTTGCATGTTTTTCAAAGCATAATCTTTCTAAATTGAAAAAAATGTTCTTCAACGCATAAGTCTGACGTTCCAGAAACTTTTCAAACGTTATTATAATCAGTCAGGTTAGTTGGAATTTGGTTAGCTTAGTTAAAATTACATTAGATAATTCGTTACACTCGGTTAGTTATCATGGTCTTAAAGATATAGCCGGCTTATGTAAAATAATTTACAATGACATAATTGCTTGCATATGTACCACTCTTCGGATTCATATTCTTCGAATCATAGTTGTGTAGTTTACAACGCAACCCAAACGATTTATTTTTAGCTAAAAAAACGCCGAGGTAAATACAAGATTTGCGAGCCAAAAAAAAGAGCTAAGTAAAAAAGGAAAAATTTGCATCTCGCTTGAGACTATCCGTCTCATTTTTGTCGACTCCAAACTTTTCTCAAATTTGGATGCACTTTTTATTCAATATCATTTATCAAGAAAATTCATGTGATTGACGGTATACGAAATTCAAATATGTTTGAAACGAAAGTATGATGAACATAACGCAGAAACTACAGCAGACATAACTTCCTTTCTTCAAAGTAACTCGCTTTAAAAAAAGGAAGTTATGTTGTTGCACCCTGTAGAACAGGGAGAATGAATGGATTGATGCAAAGCATGATCAGGAATGGGTTTTTAATTCACTTTGAGGATGCACTTGGAATTATTAGGAAGCGGGAGAGCGACGGTCAATAATATTGCATTTGTAAAAAGGATTTAGCTAAAGTTTAAGCACTGAATTCGGGCGAAAATGAATGCATTGAAAACGGTCATAGTATTAATAATTAACTTATGTTATAGTATTATAATAAACTTAATTATTTTTGGGATTTCAAAATTGTGAATGTTCTGGATCAAAGACTGTTGAAGGGAAATGATCAGAATGTAAGGGAAGGAAAGTGAGTAATAAAAAACGATTGGCAAAATGGGTATGAACTATAGTGAAAGCTGAAATAAAACACGTTTTATGAATGATATTTTGAATACGTTAGTTTGTCCGTGAATTTGAGTGGAGGGTAGAAATAAATCGAAGTGTAAAACCTACTTGTATAAGCCGAGTCGCGCTAACCATCTGTGGCTAACAATACTCATTTGGGGCATATGGTGTAATACCTACATATTGCTGGGATCTGCAAGTAATATTTTAAGGAAGTGGTATTTCATTTCGGGCAATTTCGTAGAAATCAAGGTTAGGACTTCGTGCAAGGCCAAGTAATACTTGCAGAGCCAAGGAAGAGGTTACAGCCAGCTAGAAAGGCACGACTTCGCCGAAATTCTGTTCTCGCGTCAAAGAAACACTCAGTCTTTGATTTAGGAAGCCGGTGCTAGGCCTTTCACATGTGGACGTTGAAGTTCCTTTAGAGTGACCAGTGGGCATGATTGTTCAATTTAAACACGATGTAACGAACCGTATGGAACCCCCAAGTTATATAATACGCTACAGTTACGGCGTATGAGGACTTTGCGAACAAATCCGCACGGAACGCAGCTCGTCATTGTGACGAAAAGGAGTTACGTACAATGTCAGATGTCTGACACTAAACTGAGAATATTGTTCAATTTATCCTCTAAACATGTGCTTTTTTATTTTACCCTTATTTGATGCATTTGATAGGGAATTAGTTTTCATGTACTTATTTTGTAACACTCAAAACTTATTCGACCCCTAAGTGTTTCTTTCATTTTTTGCTTCGGAAAGATATGAGTGCTTTCCTTTTCGAACTTGAACCTTATTTTTTTAAATCGGCTTTCTAATTACCTTTGAATCCCAGCTTAGAAGTTTATCCTAAGGCTACCGAAATACCTCGGCACGCGTGAGGTCAAAAATAAGCAACTCCAAAGCAAAGTTCGGAGATGTGAGGGTAAACGATGAAGTCCTCGAGCCAAACTTTCAGGCCTAAAGACCAGGATTCCCATCGGAGGTTTAAGCTCAAAGCAACTTAATGGGTGAAACTTCTTACTTGCATTATTTTCTGGTCTCTGGTGCTAAGATCACGGCTTTAGCATATAGAGTTCATTTAAAAAGTCGGTGCACTATGTTTTAGACTAGGAATAAATATGGAAAGTAATAGGCTTCTGAGGATGAGAAAGCGTTGAAATTTTAGAAAAGTATGTTTCACAATTCAGGCGTTGTATTCCTTTTTTAAAAAAGCATCCAGAACCATGCGACTCCTTGCTTTTTGAAAATGGGAAACAAATGGTAGTTGTTTCTCATAACATACCTCAACAAACTTACTTAAAAAACAACCTCTGGTGAAGACGAAAAAACGTTCTGTTTTCATTCGTGATGAAGTGCTAGCCAGCAATGCTGCTAGCGCGATTCCATTCGGACGAAGAACGCAGTTTTCTTACGTCTTTCTTTACTTTCAGATCGTAAAATTTAACGGAGGATAAAACGAGAGAGTCACGACAAACAATACTTCTTGTGCGCTCCAGCGAGATGCTCTAACCTCTAACACTCGAGGATAAAAACGCAGACGCTCGCTTCCAGCGCAGTGAATATTTTAGAGCCGAAATCTGGAGCGTAGAGAAAGCTTCGTTAGAGCGTCCATACACATTTCTTGAGGAAATGTTGTTTATGGGAGAGAGCTGAACGATGTCCTGAAATAAAATCCTGTTATCGTCAGAATGTGATTTATCAAGTCAGTTTTCAAGCCCGCACCATTTAGTAGATTTTTAACGTTTATGAGGAACGCTTAGTGCATTACTCTATCATAGAACTGACTAGCTGTACTGAGTTATTGCTTTGAAAATAAATGCATCTTAGGTACTGGAAAAGTCACGATTGGAATGAGAGGTGCAGCACATGGGGTAATTCCAGATGGCTGATGGACCATTAAGGGTTGTAGCTATGAGTTTCCTTTACAGTGACTTTCTTTTACTATTGTTCTAAGCAATGAAGCAGAGGTAGCAGAGAATGTTTATGATGCGACTGGTATCCTAGTTCATCCTACTATCACTCCAATGTCGTTTCCTCTGTCCTTTTCACAGTGCTCGAGTACTTGTTAATTGGAGACTCCTTTGCTCCTAACGAGGTAATTACAACGCAGTGAACACGCGTCTAAAGAAGACACCTGCTCACGAAGCAGGTTGTTGTGGAATGAAGTAAACAGAGACTCTAGGAGACTTGAAACTGACGGAGCGATTTCAGAGAACTTGGCTGAATGAGCTCTGATTTCAGGCGGATTTTCCTCCCAGATTATCGCCTAAGTTGACAAGTCGCCGAAGAAAACGACGGCGGTTATCTTCAAAAGAGAGGTTTTCGGGTGAATAAAGAGGGAACTTTGAGCAAAGGAATCTTATATCGTGTCCTAAGTAGCACAGCACCAACTTTTCGGACGTGATGAGCTTGTTCAGCAAGAAAATTTTTGCTTCCACCCATGGAAAATGTAAGTTGAATTTTGCGCCAGTAACACGGACACTTTACGTGTACTTTGGATGCACAAATAGCTCATCAAAATTCTCAAACAGTACATAATTTGTTAAAAATCATTTTTAATTTGATTGATTATATACAGGTTACTTATATCCACTCGTGAAGAGTCTCAAGTTATTACGTAAACTTCTAGAAATGTAAGGTCACTAAGAATGATGATTTTCCCTCTCCTTGTTATTCTTTTTTATATATGTTGCATTAAGAGTAATAAAAAAAATCTAATATATGTGTCATTAACATTATTAATAATTATCTAATGTATGTGTCATTAAAATTAAGCACCAGGGAGGTTATATTTCGAGTTTGTTCACGTTTGCTATGCTTTACATTTTGCAAAAAGTTTTAGCTGAAGTTGGTGCTGTCTTCAACTAGTTCCAAATAATTGATCTTAAAATCTGTTAAAAATCTGTTACGCTCATACTGTTACGAATCTGTTGACAGTGTTTTTTTCAATGTTACGTTGGTTAGATTTACAGTTAATTTTGAATAACACTGCTTTCATAAATACCAAATTTAGAATGACACTTTCAGTTGCGAACATATGTTTTTACGTTTTTGATAGGGCGTTCAAAATCATTTGAAAGCTCAAGCATTACCTTGTGCTTTCATGTGGGGAGGTGGAAGCTCAACATGTGGGAAGGTGGAAGCTCAACATGTGGGGAGGTGGAAGCTCAACATGTGGGAAAGTGGAAGCTCAACATGTGGGAAAGTGGAAGCTCAACATGTGGGGAGGTGGAAGCTCAACATGTAGGG
>VCRD01000090.1:298855-507588 GCA_006783055.1 Trinorchestia longiramus
ATCATTGCAAAACAATTTTTAATGTCGTAGTTGCAATTCAAGCGAGAATAAACCCTCACTCATCTTAAAATAGTTAAGACGCGTGAGAAAGAGAAGTGAAAGTCTCTTCTCAGTTTCATAAACTGTTCTAGAATGGAAATTGCACACCAGTGAAAACTTCCCATTAGTGGCCTTTGGTATCCATAATACAACGCTCAGAATACATGCGTACCCGTTCTGATTTCAGTTCAATCATTTTTCTTCAGTAATAGATATGAAGTAATCGGACGGACACACGCAGATACAGAGAGAGATGGAGATACATTGTTTATTATTTATGTTCATTATATATATATATATATATATATATATATATATATATATATATATATATATATATATATATATATATATATATATATATATATATATATTAGTGGGCTACATAAAGGGTGTTCGGGAAAATGTAACTCAAAAATTTACTTCTATTCTGGATAGGTATACTACATACCTTCAACCCTCATACATACAAATATCAGTGTGTCATGAACAGATTCAAAACTAGTTTTTAGCTTGTAAACTAATCGAAAATATGTTTGCAGTTGATGCACTACTTTGATGACTTTCTTGGCAGAAATGCACACTTAGGAAAGCCAATTTTCTCTGAGCGCACGCGACGCATTTATTTTAGGAGTAATTTAGCAGCCGCCGGAGTAACGGAAGGAAGGACGAGGCCCACAAAGCTGTACCAGAACAGACCTCCGGAATTGTGCCTCAGCTGCAAATTGTAACTCCTTTTATCCAGAGTCCTGTATTTATTTCATAGCGCAAACTGTGAACCAGTATTTATTTTTCTTCAGAACAAGCTACAAAAACAGTTCTTTAACTTTTCATCAAAGAATTCTGAGCTTTGTAATCTCAATTCTGCTACTAATTTAAAATTCCTTGTAAAATTCGTGTATTTTGTGCGTACGCGCTTTCTGAATAGACACGACTGTATTTGGGGACATACATACCTCTCGTTTGCCTGAGCAACATTAGCGGCTGAATGTAGGCTCCCGTGGGGAAGTAGCTTCCCCTCCATGCAGAAGCAATCTTCGTCTAATTAGAAGCGGCAAGACTCTCCTTCTCCTAGAAATGTATTCGATACGCAATGCGAGCTTTGAATCGGTGCTGGCTTAGTACAACAGTGTACACAAACTAAGAGCATCCAGACATGGTATCCATTCACTAACGGTGATGAAGTCAGATGCAGCTTCAACGTGAGATCGAAGACTTGACTCATGTAAACTACAGATGAGTATGTTCTTTAACAGATACTTTCGGCAGGTTTGCTGTACGTAACTTTCAAAAACGTGTGTTTTTCTTGAGTATTAAGACATTTAACTAGCTCAGCTCTGGCTGACAGGTGAAGGTGAAGGTATTCGCTTTTCTACCTGGGATTCCAATCGAATTTCTGTCTCACTCGAGGAATAGAACTCAATCAACAAGTCTGCAAGATTGCGAAACACAAAAAAATTCACTTTTTCTACAAGTGTATCAACTTCATTAGATGCCAAGCGTTATACACGAATGAAGTATGCAAATGTGTTCTATTTCTATAAAAAAATAAAAGGAGTTCAAAGAACGATGCCTTTGCAACAACATAGTGATACTGAAAGCTTTTGATGAACTTTCGTTAACCTGTATTTCATTTTTACGAACCTTCCTTGTACAAACCGCTTTCTTTTCTTTGCTTAGTCACTATCTTGCCAGCGTTGTATTTGATAAAGTTAGAGGGGTGAGTGCTTTTTGCTTGTCATTGCTTAGTGTTCAATTGGGAATGAAAAACGTCGTATTCATCCTTCATGTTTGCTTTCTTGATTTTGGGAATTGGATTCTTATTTTGATCATTTATCATCCCTGAATGTGAGAAAACTCTTAAATTTGAACATTGTCATCCCTGTCTAAAAGAAAACAGAGCATGGCAAACATGAATTCAAGCTTTCTTTGCATTATCAATGCAATGCATGAGCATTTACATTGCAGACTTTGAAGAAAATATATTTTTATGCTTATTAGAAAAGCTCCAAAAAACAAAGTATTCTTTTGACCTTGGAGTTCTTTTGCCATTCTGTTATAAAGACCAATTCATTCCCTGCTTGCGCTTTGTCCGAGTGGAGGATGAAACTCTCTAGGCAATACTTGTCTTGATAGACTGAAGGCATGCTTGATGATAACGCTTGCTTTGTTTCTTTTTTATGTGACTCTACAGAAACTCTTTGGCAAGCAAATTCTGTTGCTGCTTTCAGCTATCTCGAAATGGCACTCCAGTTGCGCCTCTTTGTCTACATGCAAATAGCGGTTCTTCAAATCATGCATAATTAATCCGCAATCTTCCGTAACGAAAATCTTCCCGTCCAATGCAGCTTCCAATGTCCTACAATGGTGATATAGACATGCCTTTTTATGAACTTCATGTGACTCTATACAGTATCGTAAAACATGTTTACTTTCGTGAAAATATGACTTTCAGTGTCGTCGTTCCTAACCTTCATGGGAAACAACAGAAGCATGCATGGACTGTCGTCACATAATTCTGACTTTCATTATGAGTATATTGTAACACCTACACTACGATGTTGAAATCCTCTCAAAATAGCAATTTCTGTCCAACTCCGCTTTAATTGCAGAACTTCGAAATCCCAACCAGTTATTAGTTGTTCTTAAATGTCTTTCAACGGAAATTTGGAGCTGTTTTCTAGTGCAAAAACGTGACAAACTTAGAAATTATTTGTGAAGAAGCTAAAAGATTTTCTTCCACAACGTCAACTCAATTACAGTGTCTCCGACATTGGAAATGAATATAGAAAATTTGCGAAATTTGAGCTACTAACGAACAAAATGATTATAAATCTTTTATTGAATTCAAAGTGAGTGTATCATGGTAGATTAGTTCTATTTTGTTCCCTTAGTACAGATATTTTGAAATCTTAGGGCAGAGTGAAATTCCTGCTGCAAAATTTCTTGCATAACTTATACAATTCCAGTGGCTCTCATGCAGACCCTTTCAAAAGGCCGCAAAATATAAGCTCCTTCTTAAAGAAATTAAAGGATGCCATAATACATTAGGCTGAACCGTGAAAGAGTCAGACACAAAACGAAATGCAAAAATATGAAGAATTCTTCCTCACGATGATCTGTAGGATTTAAAGAAGTAGTCTCTCACAAACTCCTTTTAAAACCGAGACTAAAAAGAGGTCGTTTTTCAGTATATGCCTTCTCCAGTAGGCTCAAAGAATATGAATGCTAGAACAAAAAGATAAAGGACATAGAGCAAATCGAAAGCATGAATGTATTCATAGTTCGTACATAAAAGAATATTCATTTTCAAGGGGTTTGGGAGAGTCTTGGTACATGCAATTGTTTGTAAAGCCGAGTTTTTCAGGTCTGAAGGGTTGTGTATTGGCCTGGCCAGAACAACATAAATGTAAGGGAGTTTGAGGCTGTGGTAGTCGGACTTTTGTGCTTGGTGCATTCTCCACCAACAGCATCGTAGTAGCAGCAAAATGTGTGCAGGCACGCGAGAGGAAACTCCGAGGTTATGAAGAGATGCTCTGCGTCTCAGGGAAGGAAAGTGAAGATTGACAATGCAGTTCGTTGTAACTTATGTGATCACGCAACTCCGATGGCAAGGAAATTGACAAATTTACTCATGTTTGTCTTAGCAAAACATTCACGGAATACTGGTATATAAATTTAAAGATATAAGAAATACTGATACAGGTACAGTAAATGTATTTCTAGTTAAGCTTTTGTCGAATAATAGAAAATATTGAAAATGTGAAAAAATATATTCTACCCTCGGGATCAGTTTGAAATTGTAGGGAATTCCAGCGGCTAAAAGTTTAACTTCCTTTATTTTGTGAGAGAACAGAGGTGGAGACTTGGGAACTTCTTTACGGCATCCAATTTGAATTTCCATTTGTAATTAATGGGCGCAATTACCAATAATTGAGTTGCAAATTATAACTACATACTCGTTGTTGCACCGAGGATAATTGATTCTGAATAATCCTTGAGATTCATCCAGCCAATTTTTTTTTAAATATTGGACATCAAAAAGAATTTTGTAAATACTGCTTTAAAAAAAACAGTCAAAAATACTAGATGTGCATGAAAGACATCAAAACACACAATGACAAATTTTTCACTATTGATATGTCACAATGATTCAAACTCACCTAATGCGTTTCATCGCCAAAAAATTAGCTCTATGTGTATTTCAGTGTATATAGTATGTACGTAGGTAGAATAACTGTTATTGAATCTTATTAGGAAAGTACACTTTCATGTTTACATGACTACCAACCAGTACAACATCTCCATTGATCAGGGTGCAGTTTCATAACTTAATTTTTTCACAGTGCTTTATCTTGAATAAAAGAAAAATGTTGCTGCACCCTATATGTTTACAAATGTACATAGGTAAATGAACTGATGAACAGATGACTGATATCAAGCATTCATGTAAAGTGCGGCGATTCAAGTGTTTACGTCAAGGAGCCTGTATCCAAGATACCAGAAATGTTCCCAGTAATGTGTTGAATCTGAACTGCTCGAATACTATAAATGTGATCAATTTTTCTAGTCGTGCATTCATGTAAACAACTGTATTTGAAATGGTGTCCCATAACGATGATATAGAGACGGTCGTGTGGCAATAGAGGTTAAAATCAATTTCAGGAACAAATACATCGATCAATGCCGCTGGAATTTCCTTTCATCTGGAAACCATTGATCACTGTCATGATACCATCGAATCTGTTCTTCCCAATAAGTGGATCATCACGCAAGGTTCTTGTTTGCTTTTACTTCAACAGTTTAGAGTTAAATCGAGCTCAGTCACAAGAATTTCAGTCTTGTTGTCAATATTCTACTGTCTCAAAATAATTTTACTTTCAAAAATGTTGCTTTAGTAGCATGAATTTACGTCTAAACACAGATGGTATCTGCCCCGTGGCTTCAAAAAGTTTTTGCAAATAGCGAAGCATCACATTGTTTATCAAAAAAAAAGAAATTCAAACTAAGAGCTTGATTTTTACTCAATTTCAACACATTTCAATCATGAGGGAATTTTCCCTAACAACTAAATTTAATTACATTAGATTAATTGAAATGGTATATAAACTCCATAGAAGTAGCTGTTTAGTTATGAAAAAACAACTCATTTAACATCTTACACTTCATTTGTGGTCTGCCAGTTGAAATAAATGAAACCGTAGATTTTTTTACTATGAAAATGAGGTAACTGAAGTTGTGGAGGCCAGTCAACCTCATCATAATTTATAGAAAAAATCTTGAACATCCTTTTGTACTTCTGTGCAAGCTTTAGCTCCGAAATGAAGCTATGAAATGTTTAGATACTCGTATTAAATGAGAAAAAAATGTAATAAGCAACGATCTAATTGGATTACATTAACTTAATGTTGATACACATCTTCAGTGTTGACGTTGCAACTGAGCTTGATCAGGTTGAACTGTAGCCTGTTGAATACAACAAATATGGATCACAACTTTCGTAACTAACTAAATTAGAAGACATCATGAGTTTATTCCCCGGATTTTGAATGATATTGCTATTATTTCTCTTCCTTTTAAAGATTTGTAGGAGGAAGGAGAAGATGTGAATGAAGATGCAATTACAGAAGAAAGGCATCGGTCCAGGAATAATTGTACACGATAGTTGCATGTGTAATTGTACGACTCAGGTGTAGGTGTTGTTATAAATTTAGCTGGGATTGAATAAGGCAGGTGCAGGTTTACGTAAAAATGTAAGTATAATAGTAGACGGAAAAGTAGGTAGAGTCATTGAAAACAGGATGGATGTAGTCTTGAAGAGATGGAACAGTTATCCTATGAACAAACTCAGTCACGGACGAGCTACCTCCGACAGGTGATACTACAGTTAGTGCAAGTGTTAATACTACAGTTAGTGTGAGCATTAATGCTACAGTTAGTGTTAGGGTTAATACTACAGTAAGTGTGAGCGTTAATACTACAGTTAGTGTTAGGGTTAATACTACAGTTAGTGCAAGCGTTAATGCTACAGTTAGTGTGAGCGTTAATACTACAGTTAGTGTGAGCGTTAATACTACAGTTAGTGCAAGCGTTCATACTACAGTTAGTGTGAGCACTAACACTACAGTTGCAGTGAGTGCTAAAAATGTCCGAAATGAAGTTACTTTCCATCTAGTTTAGTATTCTCATTTTAATACTGTTCTGTTGAAGCAGACTGCCAATATCCAAACGCACTTAAGAAATAATAGGTCGCCATTTTTTTGTAAAAACATGGACCAATTAGGACTGAAAAGTTAGTGAAAACAGTTCTCTTTTAATTGGCTCATAAAGCTTTGATTTTACCGCCGTTCTTGAGTGTAGGCTCAAACACTCTAACGATGTCTATTTCAGGAACTTTAAATGAACCCTGCTCATAGACTACAACTATAACTCCAACTCCATAATCTTTTCAAATAAAATTCCATGACTTTTACTTCTTCAATACGGTTCTACTGTTTTATTCGACGAGTTTTGCGATCTTTTTAGAATGCCAATTTTTCAAATGCATGCCCATTCCTTAAAGTAGTTGTTTCGTTTAAATTTTGCTTCTAAAAATCCTTGCCTACCTCGCTCGCATTAAGTTCCATCCTCGCGTTTGATTAGCTGTAGTAATGGCAGCTGATGACTGCTAATTTACCCAATTCTTGGGGGAGGATTTCCAGAACCCACGAGAAGAGAATAACCTTCACTAGAAGGCAGTAAAAAATGGGAGTCGAAGCGAAAGTACACAAAGGCTGGGACACAGGAGGCAATTTAGAAAACCAATTGATCGAAGTAATATACACAGAGAGGCTGAATGTAAAAACAAGGTCTCACTAAACTAAACCCACACTTCATAATTTATTCTACCTTGAATAAGTGAAACGGGAAATAAATGTACTATATGAACTAGATAATTCAATTATTTAGTCAGAAATTCATGTTTTAAATACGCATCACGAACTGAATGATTTTCTATTGTTATGAGGAACCGTTATATGAGTAACTGGTTGTATATATCATCACTAAAATAAAACACAGTATTTATTTTTATTATCTTGTGTTTATGAAAGTTATTTTGGTGACTATGGAAGTCATGAAAGTCGTTTAGCTCATACTTATGTATCATAGATGGGTACACATGAGTTAGAGATACTTAAATCTCAGTAGCAAATCCCGTAGACTTTAAACAAAAAATATTGAAGCGGGAAAAAGAACACATAAAAATCTTCATAAAAAAATGTTTTTTTTTGTTACAGTTTATTCGTAAATTAGAAAACTGTTCAAAAAGAATTCCAAGGGATAACGCGATGCCGAAGTGCGCTATTAGGGGAATAAATTCCCTACACTATTAGCATGAAATTTATTAAGTATTTAGAAGCAAGTGCATTTAGAAAAAACCTTACATTCGTAGTTAATATCGAGATGTCCGTACAAATAATATGATTGCATAGGTGAGTGAGGTATTCTTAGACGCTCTCAAAACTTTTGTTCTTGGGTAAAGATTTTGTACAAACATTTCCTCTTTTTGTAGCAGTTTCAGTACAACCCAGAAAATAAATTAAAACAATATTTTCAATTTTTTCGATATTAGATGAAATATGGGGATAAAAATGCAGAAACGATAGAATTAATGAAGGAGAAGGCAGTCAAACATGAACAACTCTTTATGCTTGTTTTCTATTAAGCTTTTCGTGGAGAGCGATTTTATAATACAGAGAAAGTTTTGAACTGAAAGATACGCATAATAATGGACGTAAATTTGTTCTGCAGTAAAAAAATTAATAGGGTTTCATTTTTAAAAGTCGTTGTTGGAAATACGACACTGCGCATATTTTTAAAATCTTACACTTATATCAGAGAATAACTGATCAAAGAATCATGTATAATCTAATCATCTTTTACATCACTCCGCATTACTCTCACACAAATATTACTTCATCATTCCTTTGAATTTCATCAGCAAATTTTTCAATTTGTTTATGCCAATTTCTCCATGTATTCCAGTACTTTATAATTTTATCAGCATATAAACCTAATTCTGAACGTGCTATGAGCGGGGAAGTTACCTATAAAAAATAATTATCCTACCATGATGCAGCATTCTCTTTTATGGTAAGAAAGATATTCGAAGCAAAGGAAACACAAGCTCTCACTCTCAGTCCTTCCAACCACGTCTGCCCTAATATCCTTGCTAGGATCTCCTCGTCCTGTGCGATGAATCCTGCTACAGCCGCTCAACTCTCTCGTTCTGCAAGCCTTCATTTCCTTCTTCCCATAGAATATCACAGAGACACACTTCGTCCGCTTTCATATCGTTCTTACTACCAAGTCGTGGCCTAGATAAAAGTCCTTGGTTTTCTTGAGTCAAAGCGTATCCAATGTTGGATATTATACATGAGGCCGTAAAAGTGGGGAAAATGGTGTATTCAGTACACGGAAATTATCCATGATTACACTTTTTCTCAATTAATCTTTTGAACACGACTGTTCAGTATTTATATACAAACGCTGACAAACGCTTTTTGGTATTACTCTAATATAATATTAGTAGATGTGACCAGATATGCACAGTACATATTTGGTCAATTAGTAGTATATTTTTATCAATCTGTCATCCAAAGTTAAATTAGAAGGGACCAGTCAGGTATGTTCAGCTTAATCAGCAGATTCACATAATGTTATCTGGTAGAATCATAAAATATTTTTGCACACAGAATAATAAGCTGATGCTGTGGATCGATTTCCAGGAATAATTCTAACCCTTTCAGTAAGTTTAATGATCAGTTGAAATACAGGTCTCAAGGAGAAGCTTGTATTCCTGAAGAAGGTATGCACAAACGGTTCCTAGTTTCTCCAGATCACCGTAGAAGGAATCTGAATTGGCGAAAAAGGGAAATGGGCTCTACGCAGCCGATCAATGCTACTACGCTCGACGATTGGTGTTTTGTGTCTTATCTGATGCAAATAATGTGTCTTTGGGGCTCATACAAAGCGACAAACTGAATGCTAAAAGACGGGATGTTCTGTTGGCTTTGTAAACGATGCAAATGCTGCTCTCTAGAGATTGCACTGCGGCTACAGTCATATTGCATGACAAAATTTTGTAAGTCAAGTAGCTCTTGAATATCAAACTGAAATGAATATAAAATCCCAACAAGATCGTGGTGTAATAACTGTGTGAGTGGAAACCAATTCTAGACTAACATTCGTACGATTTGCTGTTTTATTAAACTAAGATGCACCCTTCGTCGGCTTTTCACGAATAACTATTTTGCCATCAAGTATATTTTAAAAAATCAGCGTAAATCTTGATGATAAGGCCTCTTCTGTCTATGTCCATCCATGATCAGGCACGGACATAAAGAGTGTGACTGATCCTGCTTGTTAGTTTAATGGGGCAACTTTTACTTGTCGTGTTCGTTTTGAAGGAAGTTGTGCAGAACTCTTAATTATAAGAGCGCCTGACACGAGCTGGCAATCGTTATTTTTTAACAATAAGAAGAACCGTCGACAAAGTATTCAGAGCTATTTTCTTTATTACGCCTAAAATATCCTTTTCTCCCAACTTGACTCATTGTGAACAGTTTAATAACCACGGGATGATTGTCTCGGACTCTGATAGATGAGGAGTCCTTATAACAACTCAATTCCTATTCGTAATTCTTTGAAAGCACAGACTTCAGAATAATCAGATTGGGTCTTGCATTTCGCATGGCAGTTTGAATTCTCGAAGCACAACCGAGGAATCTCATTTGGATGAAGTTCTCGGAACCACCTTGACGTCTTTGAGGCTCCAAGTTTCCAGAAGTTGCGTACCCAGAACAACAGTTCTTACATTTGTATGTATAGGACGCTTTTAAAAGTTGTTGCAGCAGGTGGCTGAGTAACCAGAACGCAGTAGAAAGAACTTTCAAGACTCACCCTCAGGAAGAGTTTTTTTGAACTTTTAATTGCCTCATTGCAGGGGGTCGTGATTATTCTAGGAACATCTGCGTCAACGTCAGAAGCCATTCGTAGGTATGAGGACAAAATCGAACCAGTCATTCAATATCGAGTTTTCAGTCATGGTTTCAGCCTCAGTCAACTGTAATTTAGAGTTTGAATACTCACTTCAAGAAACAACTCACTGAACTGCAAAATATGTAAACGGAGATGTCATCAGCACACTGAGAGGTAATTGCGATAGTAGGATAGTTAGATAGTATCTTGAAGTCCATCATTGGCATACTGAGCACCTGGGTGAGCACACCGAGTTTCAATTATTATTCTCAAATTGGTAATAGGCATACTGAGATCTAGGGTTAAAAAAAGACTTGTAGAGGCAAGAATTCTACTCGAAAACCTCGAAATCATAAAAACTAAGTTTGGTGTAATTTAAAACCTTTGTGTATTACCAAGTGTGGTCTAAAGAAGTGTCCAACCTTCTTTTTCATTTTTCCTGCCTCTTTCAGTCATTTCGACTAGGCTTCTCCTTCAGTTTTTCTAACTCTCTCGTTCACTTGTTTTACGTCTTCCTTTATTTTTCAACACCGACTTTCCGCCACACTTGAGAACCCTGTAACCACGTGATTCTGATTCCTCACATCACACTCTGTAATTCCATATCTGAAACTCTGATTTCGCGACCTCGACTCCACGATTCTGGCTCCATAGCTTTAGCGTTATGTTGTCGCCGAGAGAATTGTTTGCATGGTAAACTTCCAACAGTGAGTTCATTTTTGTTAATTTGGAGTCAAAGACAAAAATATAGTTTTCCAACGTCGTTCTGGTAAATTTGATGCAACATTCTCTTCCAAAACAGAATAATAATAGTAACACCGGATACTAATACTGAAACAAAAATTTTAGTTATCGTACAATTTTAGTAGAATGGGATGAGAGCAGATTATTTAAATCGGAAGATTTATTTTATAATTTAATCGCACCAGTTTTTATCGTGTGCATTGAACAGAACTTAAAATACAAGTATTAGTTTCCCGTAGTCTACGAGTAGCAGATGAAAAACTCAACGTTTCACATTAAGTTGTTCAACAAAATATATCTATGTAGAGTGCGTACAATTTTTACAATCCTTTGGTTGCTTAATTGGTGTAATAATATCCACCTGCCGGCATTTTTTATTTTCTTATTTCTCGACGGCAGTTTTTTAGCACGTATGTAATTTTTGAAATGTGATATTTTTTTACAATTAGCTTCTCTTTTAACTTCTCTCATTATGAGACTGGGTTTGCAGTTGTGGTCCAGTGGTGGTGAGGCCTTATTGGTTTGGTGCCAGTAAAAACACAGTCTAGAGTATGACAAATGGCTCTGTAATGTTGTAAAAGTAATTAAATTTTTGCCAGAGGCATAATTGTAGTCAGTAGAAGGCTACCACGACATCACTTAAGCAGCTAAGAAAATTTTCTGATTCGTCGGTGTTCCTACTTTCTACTCCTCCTCGAATTTATTTTTGGCCCTCATTTACCTCAACTCCCTAGACATGAGGGACAGTACATAAGGTTGCAACTTTCCTAGCCCTTAATAGGTACTAAGTTTTGTCTAAATGTCTTGTTGATGATACTGAGCTCGTAATTTTTTCATTTCATCAGATTACTTTCCTTCAAAAGCTGGAATACAAATGAACTAAGTATTTTCGTTATTGGTGGCAAAATGATTGTATTGAATGTATATGAACGCATAAAAAATTCCTTTCATTTTCTAGATGGTTCATCCAAAGCGATTTGATGGCAGGATTTGAAATGAAAACTTGTTAATACATTGTAACCTGAATCTTTATTCTATAGTGAAAAAAATGAGTAATGAATTTCATGCGTCCCAAAGTTGGTAAGAATATTCAAGATTTTTTTGAATCGATGTACACTATAAATTCTGGAGATTCACGCTAGCTGAGAGGAAAATTCTCATCGAGTGGCATTAGCTGCAGCTTTTGGTATGTGTCCTGGATTCCAATTGTTGTAGGGCAGTACTAGTTTCAGCTTTTGGCTGGTGCCGTACATTCCAGATCTTGGCAACCCCAACATGAAGACAAAAGTTTCAGTTTTTGGCTGGCGCCATGTGTTCCAGATCCTGGTAAGACGAACATATAGGCAAAAGTTCGACCCCCATCATACTTCAAGAAGTTTTCATTCATGATAAAAGTAAATAGCCCTGCATCTATCGAGAATATTTGTTGTATTCATCGCTCTAGGATAGCCAGAGCTGTGAGTTGCCAGAGCTGTCAGTACCCAGAGCTGTCAGTAGCCAGACCTGTCAGTACCCAGAACTGTCAGTAGCCAGAGCTGTCAGTACCCAGAACTGTCAGTAGCCAGAGCTGTCAGTAACTAGATCTGTCAGTAGCAAGAGCTGTCAGTATCCAGAACTGTCAGTAGCTAGAGCTGTCAGTAACTAGAGCTGTCAGTAGCCAGAGCTGTCAATGACCAGTTAGCTGTCACCAAATGCTGTCACTTTTTTACTTAAAATCAAATACTTCATACAAAAATACGATTGTTTTGCTATGTCTATCGAAACAATCATGTATAAGAACTGACTCTATATTATAACAGCCCTAGTATTGTTCAGCAGGAATGACCTTAAATCTACTGATAGCGTTAGAAGCTCATTTTTTTAAAAACATGTTCACTTCGAATGCAGAATTCCAGCTTGACAGAGAGAACCAGCTGCGCAACACAAAAAGATTATTTGTCAAGGTCTTTAGTAAGTTGCTGCTGTATGTTCATATATGTTGAAAGTTGCGTGCTTGTATTCATGCGGTACAACAAGTCACAGGACGCAACAAGGCACAGACGGCTTTTCAAGCCTGTTTGGGTCAAAGGTTTGCGCTTGTGAGGCTTACTGTCTTAACTTATGCACGAAATGTGGTCACAGACGCAAGAAGCCTAGGCAAAGTTGCTTCAGGTAAACATGCGCGTAACCTGGGCTTCAAATTTATTCAGAATGAGTTATGTGTCATGGAACTTCACCAGTGTTATTTATAAATGCTGTTCGTTATATTTTCTGACTGCTTTCCAACTCATCCATCCACGAAACGGTGGGGAGCCATGCTTCATAGGGTCTGGAGGGAAGAAAAATATTCTTGCATTTGCTCTGTGAGGAAGAGCCTTTCACAGACACAACTTACCCTGAAACCACATCCATTACTTTCAAGGATGCTTCTCACATGAAATGCACGATGTAAACGTGCCTTGGGCAATCAGCGTTCAGGGAAAATAATGACGAGCGTAGTATTAAAAATGACCCCTACTTGCCGGGACTACCTAAAATGAAGATTAAAACACTCCTCTGTTCTTGCCCGCACAGGTCCTTCCGGTGCAGCGTTTGTTTCTTTAGTGACATTGTTTGAAATTGGTAGCCTTTTGTCTCATGTTCGTATCCGCTTTTCTTCAAGACAGTCGAGGAAATAAATTCCACAGTTTAGGATTTGTTCATACATTAGAAACAATTGACTGTTCTGGTATAACTTACCTTACGAAAAGAGAAGAAAATTAACAAATTGGGTTTTTGAATGCCTTCAATGTTTGACACTATTCATAGTCTTTTACGTTAAAAGTACTATCAATGAATATGAAATCCATGTTTCACCTTTACAAGAGATGCAGTCATTCCCAACTGACGTTGAAGTGTTTCTATCTAACGGAAAATAAAATGAAAACTTATATGATATTTCTCTACTATATTTTCATAAAACACAAACACGTATTTTTTCAACCTGAACTTGCTACTATTCTCACTCACAGCAATTTCCAGCTCCGATACAAGAGTCCTTTTAGTGTGTTTTGCTCTTTAATATTACGCTTATAAAAGGAACTCGAGAAGAGCACCAAACTAAACTTGAAGGAAACGATGAATGAGGTCAGCCTAGTTTCGGAAAGTCGTAGAGCTGTTACAGAGACTCACTATGATCCGCGAACATTGTTGTGAACATGAAACTGGTTCCCAACTCCTGAACACGACCACACTGTGGAAATACATGGAAAGCGTCTCAAGGAGGAAACTTCAACACTGGAAATGATCGTAGTCTCCAAACTTGGTTACTTAAGCTGTGAAATATAATGAAATACGAACTGTCTTACTGTCCTATAAAGCTTCGCTATTGAAGATGAGTAGAGAATTCAACACTGAAAGGACGTTGTCGTGTATGAAACGGAGTGTGAACTTTCAGCTCAAGCTATTTTTAAAGCGATAGTTTTGTAATTTCCAGAGCTGCAGAAGAAAAGCCTTGCTCACTGAAGCATGGTTTGGTTATGGTTATTGGATTCAAGATTTGAATGCATTATGCAAACTATTATACTTGAGGCGCTAAGACACTCCATATATTGATTTACCCAGCACTACGTATGATATTTTCTAGTCGTTCTATATTGTATTTGAAAGAATAAATGAGAAGAATTAGAAGCATCGAAAGACAGTTATACTACTTTAATTATTACTAACGGAATATGGAACTGGTTGGGTAAAAATCAGGCTTCATTTTAACATTAGAATTGTTACTCTTTTATGTATTTCCCCAATAGAAAATTCGTACGTGGCTTCTAAAAACATGCATTTAAAAACGACGTCTCAATATTCAGTTGAAATAGAATACTAATTTTTCATAATACAATCGTATGATGCTGTGAGGTAGCGATTTAAAAAGTCACAATTAAAATTGAATGTGCAAGACTGAATCACGCAAAATATTCAAATATTAAATCAGATTAAAATCATGAATTGTTTATCACATTTTGTTTTTTTGAAAAATTCAGATTCAGGCAGTTTTAATTGGTACAAAGTTTACAGCATGGGCCACCGTGAAATTTATATTTAGCTTTTCGTCATTATTTCTGGTTCGTACGTTATCTCAGTCTTGAAAGCATTCTTTAGGTAACATCGTTACAGTTGTAGTCTCAATGAGCTGTCCTGGCATTCTTTTTTGTTCCAGGGAGATAAGTTCCAGCTGGTGAAGATGTCTTTCATAGTTCAGATGGCGGAGTTCAGGAATCACTTCCGTTGCTTTTCACTGAATATTCTCCATTTTAATATCCCTTCGTAGGGTCAGAATCAGATTTTCACTGTATGTTTTAGATGTGGTTGGACTATCGCTTTATAAAGCGGTAATATTATGTTTTTTTAATTTATATTCAAAGTTTTATGAAATGATGCCAAGGATTCTGCAAGTATTTTCGACACGTTTTTCTTCTCGTTTGTCATAGTTAAAATTTTTGGTGATAATGATACCAAGATCTTTTTGTTGCTGTACTGCTACAATAGGTATGTCACACATCGTTTTTTGGAAATGCCGGTTATTAGCACCAACGAACATTTTTGAATAGTTGTCAATATTGAAGCATATTTGCTTGATTTCGATTCACTGTAGTAGATGATTAAAGTCATTGAAAAATCATTCTGTCTCTTCCAATAAAAGCTCTCTGATAAAGTTTCATGTTGGTGGCTAATTTGTTCCCCTTTTTGATAATAGAAGTAATATCTAGCGGCTTTCAATTGCCTAGAACCATCAGTTTTGAAGCATTGATTGAAGAAGTTTGCTAAGGATTCTCTAATTACTTTGGCGGTTTCTTTGTTGAGTATTCGACGAATAAAGCCATCGGGTCCGATTACTTTATACGGGTCTAAAAGGCTTAACGGTTTTGCTAGCTCTCCTTCCATGAATATTTCGTCTGCCAAAACTTTCTGGTGGCTTAGGGCAAGAAGTTTTGGGATTTCAGTTATCTTTACAGATGAACACTGAAGGTATTTATTCATAATTCTGGCTTTGTATTTATTGTTCTTTTGAGTTGAGCCATCAGGGTCGATCAGCAGTCCAATAGTTTGTGTATTTGCTTGCGCTGTTTTCATAATTTCTTTATATCACTTTGCATGTCTTATCCTTCTTTTGACGGCTCTGCAGGTAGAAATATTTTCTTGAAGATAGGGCACTGTTTCCTATTTTTTAAATCTTATGTACGACTGTTGTCTTGCAGTCATAAGGCGCTTAATTTCTTGTGAAAACCAAAGTATTGGTTGGCATCATTTGTTTTCTTGGGAAATGATGCTCAGCGGCTGTTGCAATTTGTTCTTCGTGTCATGTGTCCTCATATGACACACTCGTGTATTATGCTTCCATTTAGTCGCATTTCTGTCAATACAAAATGAACCGAATGGTTTCGGCAGCTCTTTGTGTCGCTTTGATCTCGACAACAACTTCAAAGTAAATTTCCTTCTACCGAAGAAGTTTACATTCATGTTATTAAAGTGAAGCCCAAGGGTCGTATCTTTTCTAATGCTTGTTTTAGCAAAATTTGTGTGATCTATAAAACAACTCGTCAAAATGTTGGCAAAATGACACTCACCTTCTCTGGGGTTCAGAAGAATCGAGGCCCGACCCTGACCAGAAAATTGAGTTTCATACACAAGAAAACTTCTCGAAAACTTTCGTTAGAAAATCCGTTATTTTCGTTAAAAAAAACAGCTTTGTTCATTCACCGAGTGCTCTTCACATACACATGTCTTGATCGACAGCACAATGTTTCAACTGATCCTGTTTTTTAACGCATGTTTTAGATCTATGAATTGCCTGCGTTACACTTTGAATTTCAATAACGTTTTTAGTCCAATTGCCGACTGAAAATCTCTTTACTCCAGCAGTATATGTATATAAAATAATTGTAGAAATATGAATGTTTGATATTGCAACACTTTATTCCTTTCTCTTCGTGAAATTTTTTTCTTTACTTTGAATTAATTGAGTTTTATCCTATATACTCATATTGAATTGATATATTACTTACCACTTAAAAATATTAATTGCATTCGGATATATATATGTATATATATATATATATATATATATATATATATATATATATATATATATATATATATATATATATATATATACGACTTCAAGAAATTTACGAATGGTAAAATAACTTTAGCAAAAGAGATTAGAATTTATATGAATGAAAACGATAATAAAGAAGCATCAGCCCTCATGATATTTTTAAGAGTGAGTTCCCTGAAAAACAGTTCGTATTTAGTCTGTTTCAGCGCACCACGACGACATCAAGTTCAGATTCATCGGAGCAAAATATCATACTGCATATAAAACGCAATAAAGTTTTCAACATCTTTCCAGTGACAAAATACGCTTCAATGTATGTCTTAACTGAGCAGTCTAGGACAGACTACACGATAATATTCTTTTTCAAAAGTGACATCAAGAGCTTTTACAAGTAGCAATCGTGGGTGGTTGGACAAAATAGACGTATGTTTTTTAGCATTACATGATGTGAAACAAATCATGGAGGCAGCTAACATGACCTCATTACCTGAAGCACCGTCTTCATCAGAGCATCGCTCAGCGTGCAGGCAGGACGCAACTCATATGCAGGAATAATCATGGATTAATTATCCGGCTGTTAGTAGTAGTACTGGAGGGGCAGATAATGATTTCTCCGCTACTTAAAGGAAAATTCGTGAGTACCCTTCTGGTTAATGACAATCTCTAGAAGAGCACCTTCGCTCTGAACTTCGATTGACGTCACTACTGCGGTAAGCTCTAGAAAATGGTTGTTGTTTTGACTCAAATCAATGATTCGAGTAATAACTTTCACAACTGAAAGAAGTAATAAATCTGATAGCTCCTATTACATCTTTCATTCTTTCATTATGACATTTTTCTTTCTTTTTGACTCATGCAACTAATCAGTGTTATACCATTATTTCTCTTTCTAACTGCGATCAATTAAATTTAATTTATAAGGATTACACTGGTATTCACCAGACTGCGGTTTCCAGGTCAACGTTGTGTATCTTTGCATAACTATTGTACTCCTAATACATCTTCCTTGATATATATCCCTGGCACATGTTCCTACTGCGAGTATATCTTACTATATCTACCTTATACATCCTATTTCATCATCCCTAATATATATCACCAATATATTCCTAACATATCATAATATATCTTCATAACATATCGTAATATATGTTCATTATATATCCGAATATATGTTCAGGGTTGCAAAGTTGAGATATCACTTAGCAGACTCCAACTTTGTTTATTTTCTGACGTTGAGTTCCTGCTTCTGACCACATCCCAGCTGCAAGATCTAAAACCTATTCACATAACTAAGTAAATTACTATATATTGACATAACTCCTACATACTTCTTACAGTCATGTAAATGGAATGTAGATGGGTATCTCACATTGCTAAACAGTAGCAAAATCGTACATTAAATATTACTACCAATAAATTAACTAATATTACTACCAATAAATCAACTAATATTACTACCAATAAATCAACTAATATTACTACCAATAAATCAACTAATATTACTACCAATAAATCAACTAATGAGTGCACAAGTAATTTCATGACACTATTGAAAACCCCTGTACGCTTGAAGGCGTCCTGAATTAGTGTGAAATAAAGGAGCAGTCGCTGGGGTTGCAAGACTTTTTAGCGTCATAGGATCTTTTACTCATGATTTTACAGAGCAATATTTAAAACATCACACTGTAAAATAACAAAACGAATGTGTTAGTTGAACTATTAATGTTGCTGGAGAATGTTGACATCAAAAGTATTGTGACATTACTGTCGCATTCAATTTTTAGGTACAATAAATTTTCCCATGACGTCTGAGGGAATAGAGTCAAATTTCCTTTTGAATTTAAGTCAGTGAAGAAACAAATGCAGGCATCTATTTCTACATCAAATATGCCTAATTGGATTGTGTTTTCTGTGATTCCCATGTGGCTTAGTTTTCCACTGGTCATCATAGGCATTAATTCTCCTTATCTCTTAAGCTGAATGACAAATTTCCTTGTCTTCAATATTGTTTGAAGATTCACACTTTTTAAAGTTACATATAAACTTTTTCCTGAAGTTGTCTACTGCGTCATGATTGTTGTTTTTTCGAAATAAATTCACGCTCAATATTTATTCAGATGAAACGTTTGAAGTTTCGCACTGCGAGACGGTGCCGATGTCATTCTTTTGAATATTCACGACAAAAGCTATTGTGATGTGAGGAACAGACGTTTAGTTTTGCCGCAAATATCCCCATGACTTTGAACACAGAAAAACCAATGAATGTCTCTGACAACTGCAGCAGCAGCCTGACCAGGTCGTGGCTGCGAAATGGCGTTGGTTGTCCAGAACAGAACGTTATAAAAAGAATTTTCTGTGCATTTCTTGACAGGTGCAAAAAATAGGCGGTCTGCTTGTCTCTGTCTTCATCATTAGTAAAGCCAGAGCTATTTTAACTAGTATTACAATGATTATTGATAGAAAAATGAGCTTAAATGAACAGTTGCGATTTTGAATAACAAAATGGGTAATCTCGTGCTAGCAGGGCAGAGATACATCTTTAAGGAAAATCCGTCACAGTTAAACTGTGGCAATGTGATAATAAATTTGTGCTTGAATTCATTGCTGAAGAAATGAAATAATGAAACACAAAAATTGAAAAATAAAAATTGCTTTGGAGGTAACACTATTAAAATCTTATCCTAATTTTTTTTGGCAATATTTGTTAAATTTCATGAATCAGACCGGCTTACTACCACCCTAACAACAACATACTGACAAATATGACTGGTAATGCAGCATTATTGTGAGAATCACAGTTCGAGGCCATGCTAAACAATGGTTCACTAACCTTGTTTCTAAACCTTTTTCTGTTCTGTGCGTAAATAAGATGTTCCAACTTGTGACGGCTATCTGAGATGTTTGTTGCACAAATAGCTTGCAAAGAACGACAACAGCGTACATGAAACTGTTGTTCATTGTTCCTTGATGAGTTTTCTTTTAATGAATTTCTTGCTCAAGACAGACGACTGCCTAACACAAGTGGACAACGTAACTCCTCACTGCAGATAAATTGCTGTAATTTGTTCCAGCGGAAGAACATGGGAAACGCAGTAGTGATACTTTTTAGAAAAGTATGGGGCATATATATATTTATTAGAGCACCAATAGTATGTAAAACAACTGAAAAAAGGTTTACTTAGCCGTGCCAAAGGTATATGAATTAGGTAAAGTAATAAATAAATCATTTCAGCTAAAGTGTAGAAGTAAATGACAAAACCAATAATGAAAAGATCAACAAAAGTGTATATCTAATTTCAAGCCCTCCTACCAACGATGATAAAAATTAGGTAGACCATACCGAAATCTTGTTTTTTTCTCATTTCAATACTTTCTCTTCTCTTGAATGTTTCATTGACATCCAAGATTTAAAACCATTGATTTGTTTGCATATAAAAAGACTCTTTCCTGCACAGATCGTATACTCGTAATTATTCTTTTCTGCTACCGGCAAAATAACAACTTGTTGCTGACTCACAACTTCATGTTACGCTACATTTCTGTTCTTTCGCAGCCCTTCAAGACCATTACATGCTGGTGACAGCAACACAATGACACGTCATCCTGGCCGATGCCTACAGAGTAGCTCTTGTGATTGAGAGGGCTTCAGAAGCCTCCCTATGAATAGTGGTCGTGGCTGAGCGCCCAGTTTAGAAACTTTAAAGCCACATCTTCATGGAAACAACGACCGTTGCAACTGACCGCTTGGTCACGTTTCGCTTCTCGATAAAGAAATGAGCAATCCATGAAAGTTCTCCTTAGAATTAGAGTGAAAAACTGATTTTTTAAATCGTGGAAACAGGAATATCAACTCTCAGCCATAGTCGGTCGCTTGGTCACGTTCTACTTCTTGGTGGAGAAGTATGAATATTCGTACGTATTTCTTTCAAAAATACGAAGTGGACTTTTCAGCGTTGAAAACTGGGGTAAAAAATCTTTCAGCTATTGCTCACTCTTTTTACAGGGCCCTCCTATGGAGGAAGTATATGTGCTGTGAGTTTTTATTGCACATATTCTTACGCAAATCAGGAATTTTAAATCTAGCGATTAATATTAAGGGATTTATCGTTATTTCTTGCTACAGCAGAGCATGTCCTCCTGTTGCATAGCTTGCATCATTAACAGATTCTTTAATCCGTTAACGCTTATAAATAAAGTGCAAAGAAATTTTGTGTGAGACTACAGTATGGCAAAAGAAAAACATATATCCAAAGTGAAAAGGTAACTTTAAAATTAAAAATCTAGACTTTTCTGATGTATGTGATTCATGAAGTTTGATAGAATTATCTTTCTTGCTCACGCAAAGAGTTTATATACCAATCTTGAATTCTATACAATGAACAACTTATGAACTTTTTCTAAGATAACTTACTGCTATTGGTAAACATTTCCACTATCTTGCATTATTCAATGTTTCAACAGAAACAAAGTTTACCATAATGATTGAGTGTGCGATGAAGCGTCAATGTAGAGACAATCAGTTCACTGAATTTGGAACACTAGCAAATTTACTGTATATGTTAGTTTGTTAGAGTCTTTTCAATATCGCGTAAACTTAAACTTCCAAAGTCCTTTATATTTTCTTGTTAAACGATTTTAGAAACCAGGGACAAGAAGATAGCTCATTAAATTTCAATGGTAAAAACATGTGCTACTCGAATGTAAACTAGGAATGAAAATAACATCCAAAAGAACAAAAAGAAATTCAGAATTTAACACCAACATCTTACAGCACTGTAAATGAAAAAGAGCAGGAAAAAATCCCAAACATAGAAACTTAGTGAATTAATTACAAAAAAAGAGTGTATTCTGCTTTCAATGTAGAGTTACTCAACGGACATGCATCTGTTCCTTATTCATTCAGAGGCCACTTCACAAAATGCAAAACCAAGTCATAGAACTGAGCACTTTCTCTACCCAAAAGGCAATTTTCCCCATTGAAATTCTGATGGACATGTCAGGTATTTACATGTATAAAGTTTGAAAGAACTGAGAAAAGTAACTTTTTCCAAGACGTTCAAACGAGACAAAACGCATCACACTCTCTAGATTCATACTTCCCAGCAGTTTCCAGCGCTTAGATAGTGCATGGGTAAGTTTAATATTAAAACACGAATGCTGCATTTGTTTGCTGAATTTACACTGATTTTTTTCGTTATTTTTAGCCGAAGTATTGCACAAGAGATTTAACTTATACACCATCCTGCAGCGACTATGAAGTGCTTCCTTGACATATCGACACGGAATAAATTTATCTTTGAAGAGCCAGTGGATATCGCCCTCGTATTTTTGGCAGTCATAGAAAAAGTCATTGGTGAAATTTTCATTTCAGAAATATATTTTTTTCCGTGCCCCTGCTAGGGTATCTAGTCACTCAAGCTCTCCAACTGTTTTGGAAATTTTCATCACCAGCAACTATTTCGAGATTGAAGACATGCTTTTATCCATACTAAATTCACTTTTACTGCATTTTTTATAATAGAATCCAGCATTTACTTGAAAGAAGTGTCATGTTTGATATGAGGATTTGAAACAGTTTTTAACAATAATATTAAATTGTAATGAAATTTAGGAGACGGTATACTTTTTGATCAATAAAATATTTAGTTAAATTTATAAATGATTGACCTGAAAAAATATGATTGAAGCAGATTTTTTAATTGTTACGTTGAACTATCATGAGTTCGTAGAATGAAAGTGCAACAGTGTCAGCATTCAATTGTACAGTTAAAGTCTGAGGAACAGACTTGCAATAGAAAAAATTTGCGCTCTAGCATAGAACAACTTTTATTTGCCTGACCAATGATCCCCAAATGACAAAAGGTAATTCATGTGCTCCTAGTTACCGGAGTTAATTAACGCCTTTGATATTTACTACGCACATGGATTCACTCAGCTGATATATTTGAGACATTACCTAATGCAAGCACTGGTGCCTTTCTGCACATGGTTCAGAATTAGATAGAAAATGGTTTATTGCCTGCTGATGCTCATCTTTAATACGAGGAAGATTGTTTTTAGTCATGCATGCTGATGTATTGGCGATGTGTTGATGTAGGGGTCGTGGTCTTGATGTAGTGGTTGTATGATGATGTAGTGGTAGTGTATGTATGTATGACTTGTATGTTGATGTAGTAGTGGCGTTTTTACGTTGTAGTCGTATGTTGAGGCAGTTGTGTGTCGATTTAGGTCGAGTTTGGCTAATGGCGATGGGTTAATGAGCCCCCATTTTTTGCATTTGATAGTTTCTAGGAAAATTACTCTATAGAAAATAAAATTCAGAAATCCATGATTTTTCGAAGGTTTTGTTCTTGGAACTACTCTCAAAGTATTTTAGAATTCTGCACTGGAAAAATACAAAAAAGTGTTTACACTGCTAAGCAGTAAAAGCTTACCCCATGTAAATTTCCAGCCGTTCGTATATCATATTTTGAACCAAAAATTTGCAATGCGAGGCAATTTAAACAGTAAATGACATCCTTTCGTCGAACTCCAGGTTTCAATTCACTCTTCTTGTACCTTCAATTCCTACTACCAATACCGGTCGCTTTTGGTGAAAATTCTTCAATTTTTTTTGTCTTCGGTTAGGCATGAGCAATGCACAGAGCCGAGCTCACTACGGGCTTCCTAATGAACTCATAAATCAAAAAAGAGCAGCTTTATTGAAGCTCTCTCTCCTGAAAGACGTAGCCTCGCATGGATGGTCTCCACTCACCCATATTGATAAAGGACTGCTGCATTGTGATCATGTAAAAAGTTCCTATTTTTAGTACTTCGCAAGATTTTCTTAACTCTGCACTTCAAAGAACCATTTAGGTTTTACGAAGCTCACAGAAACTTTCAGGCCAAACTCTTTTTGCTAAATTTGAAAAGGGACGTATTTTGTTCCCTCAGTCCTCTGCTGAGTGAATATTTCAGATACGTGCTTAAAAATCAGACCCTATTTGTCATAGAGACGGACTGGTATGCAAATCGCCTGAAAAACTTTTTGGCAGGGCTTCATCATGATAATCTTGCAAAAAACTGCATAAATTTAAACATGAGCGTGTGCACTGAGTTTTGAGTGGCATATTTAAAGAAGAAAATCAGCTTGCATTGGGACACGTCAATAAAGGGCCACAGCAAAGCTTGCTTACGCGCTGCCGCTATTTCGTATTCTAAAAAGGCCTTCTGCGATCCAGAAAAACACTCGACAATCCAGCATCCAGCTTAAGGCCTGCCACTATTTTCAAGCTCGGCAGGAGAGAGCCAAAGAGCAAATCAAACTCACCGTATTATCGGCTTCTTAAATCCTCCGATTTGCCGATGTAAACCAGAATTTCAGCCTCAGTCTCTGGCGAGACCAAAATAAATACATACTCTTGAAGTTCCGAGATTTTTTCAGCAAACTTGTTGACAGAAAAGTTCATTCGATCTGAAAAGTCGATCCAGATAAATAAAATAGTGAGTCTTTTAAAAGCTACGATTTCCAGAATTAGTTCAAAAGAAATGCTCCTGAAAAGATTTAAGATTAGTTGAAAAGTATTTACTCGTTGACGGTTCCGTAATAACATATGGTACTTGCAATAAAACACTAATTTGATTCAAATTGATTAAGGACATCCAAGAAGAGAATTTCTCGAATAAATATTCATAATCACATGCCTATTCAGTCCCATTGATTGAAGAATATCCGAACGCACAATCTAGAGATCCTAATAGCTCTTGTACCAACGGTTATTCGACGACATTTCTTTTTTTAATGAGAACTACTAAAACGTCGTGGAGTTAAGAGCACTAAGCGATTCTGCGGCTAGACTGAACAGGGACATTGTCTGGGCTGTAAAGATGAGTAATGTTGGGATTTGAGCTACAATCAAACCTTAGTTATTGCTCTCAACAGAGGTCTTTTAGTGCAATAGGAAGCACACTCTCGGGAAGGGAGGAGGTCGCGCTGCTTTCATACGTACTTGCTATTCGCATCATACACCACACTAAGTATTATTTCTTTTTACCAGGGCCTGCTCCATAACATTCTTTTCATTCCTTTTACTGTTATTATTGTCGCAAATTTAGCAAGTTTCTTTTTGTATGTTTTTCTGGTCCTGCATCTTTCTCAAGTTTATGGCGCTGAAGTTTTCTGTTTTTTTCTGATTATTCTTACCGGAATCGAAAAAAAGAGGAGCAACGTAGCCTGGATACTGAACAATGAAAGATAAAAAACCACAATCTCATTTTTTATGTAGTCTGGGGGATACAAACTGCAACCCAAAGAAAAGGAAAATGAAAGGGAGGATTTTTAAATCATTTCACAAATAGTGGCATATTTTCTTGTTCAGTGAAAGATAAACATTGCAAGGAATACTTTTTCCGCCAAATAGTTGATGATAAGTTTTTTTAACTGAAAAATCTGTTTTACAAGATTAACGGGGTGTGGTTTAAACTATGCACATGAATATCATACAATTTTCTCATTGCCTGCCATAAGTTCAAAAAATATATCACTAGAATTTGTGCAAAAGTGTATTTTCAAATCTAATTGATGTGTAAATAGTGCATATAATTCTGCAAGATCCGGTCTCCATTAATATTTTTCTTGGTTCTACATAAAATTTGATTATTTTTCCCAATGTTTGAACAATACACAAGACAGACTTGAACCTGGTTATGTGTTCGAAATGGGACCGGAAGTTCCCGGGTCGCCCAATTGCCTGACTGGAATCCACGTTCTACAGTTTGAGAACCGATGTTCTAATTTTGCGATATCTTTTGACTTTCTGTTCGTTAGAGACTCGTAAAGACTTTGCTGTAAAATGTTTTAGAAGCTTCCATGCAATTTGCATACGAGACCACTGGACAATCAAGGTAACTGATTTACGAGTAGAAACCTTTCCCTTAAACTGTTTGACAAACTGCGTTCGATTGACCCTACACTTGTGTTTTCTTTGCCATTCTTCCTTTGTTTTTCTATCCTGCGTTAGCGCTGGTAATTCTACTAGATTGTAGTGATTAAATTATTAAATAAAATGAAAACTTTGACAACAATGAATTTGATCAACTAGTAGAAGTTAAATACATTTTCATTCAGGCTGTGTTTCTCTCTGGTCTGTGAAATTTGTTTCAGTGACACTTAGGCAAACAAAATTTGACAAAATTCTGCAAAAAGTGTATGGCAAAAAATTTTCCATGCTAGGAGAAAATTGTTCTTTTTGCCATGGCTGAACTCTGAGAACTAAAGCAAAACAATCAGGATAACACGAACAACAAGCATCACTTAAAAAGGATGAGCATAATTATTAGTTTACCAAAATGTATTCCTCAACAGTTTTAATCGTAAACTCGCAAGCACGGTACTGTAGGGAATGGACTACAATAAATCTCTTTGGACTAATGCTGATTTAGATCCAGTAATGGCCTTGGTTCTGCTTAATGGATAACTGATGACCAAAAATAGCTGATTCCTTTGGACTCTTTCAAAATTCAACGGAACAAAATTATGGCTAATTATAACTTTCATTAAATGCAGGGCCGAGAAATTCTTTTACTGCTGTCACTCGGAAGCCGTAAGCTCAAACTTTGCTACGAAAGGGGAAACCGCAAAAGAATTTAGATTCTGGTTTTCATATTTGTGTGTTTTCTCCAAGTTTAGTTTATGGTAACTCCTTTTGCAATGGAAATGGAATTTATACATGTTTTCCTCTTTTTTCCATTTGTTTCATGCGTGTGCTGGTAATGTTGTACACATGCGTTGATATAAAACAGAATGAAAAATTATTGATCTAATATTTTTGAAAAAAAACGTAAGGGGGTATCCTTATCATTTTTTATAAAATTCCAAATTGCACGAAACTCTATGAAATTTTGTTTCAAAGCAAATATTTGTGCGTAGATTACGAAAAACACATCAGTTTTTGCTCAAATGTCGCTCATTTTGCGCTAGCGAATCCCAAAGTTTTGTTGGTAAAAGTAATTTTACGTAAACTGTAAATTCTTGTATTTTAAACTGTGTGATACGGAAATTTCTGATCTAATGTTCACGATGTTCTTGAATGCTTGATCAAGATGGAGACACATTGATACAATTTTGTTCTGCTTTGAGAGTGAGGCTTCACACTTTTCAGTGCGTGAATAACAACTCACCACGCATACTAAAACGATATGCAAAGCTCTTTGACTGAAGTCTTACTTACGTTTAAGATAATATTTCGCACGAAAATAAAAATATCGTTCTGATACTTAATACATTAAATTAAATTTGATACATTGAACAAAATAAGAATTTACCACCCAAAACAAAGGGATGAAACATGTGTGGGTGTTTGCAGTCAGAGCGGCCAACAAAGACCGTCGTCGTGTTGATTTTCTTGACTCATTTAGCAGATATAATAATTTACGCATATAACAGAACCACAATACTGTGAGAAATAATGCATAAACTAAAACTGATTTGAATTGCCTTATGGTTCTTTTGTACCGTAGGTCACGCTCAAAAATGAAATACCGTTGATATTAAAAACTATACTAACGAGGATGATAGCAACCATAATCACACTAATGATAATATGATCCTAATACTTATTAGAGAAATTGCATTCACTTATGCAAGTACGTTGAAATGAACCCTTATAGAGGCATACGAGAGTTCCTGATAGGACTTTGGGTTACAATGGTAATCAAGTACATCAAAGTATACCCTGCACTCTGTCATCCACCACAAACCCGGTGCTTCCATCGCAAGTAGCTGGTAACCTAATCTTTCTAGGTAAGACTTCTTATGATGCTCATAGCCTCGATTGCCATTAGAATTGTGTTCAGCCATGTGATCAGACGAGACATTCTCTGTCATAACAAATGCTCTTTTATTTCTACGAGCATGGCATCGTCGCCCTCTGTCTCCTCCTTGTGTCCAGGTGCAGTTTGCCTGTAAGTATTTTGAAGTGGTAAGCATCATTCATGAAGGATAACAAAGAAGAACGTTAAAGCTAAGCTTGCTCCAGACAATAACATTTGATACTATTTATGCAGGCTGCATGTTCCGTGAAGTTAGGCCATGCATCAGCAGCAAGGAAAGTTAACTGCAATACATGCATAGCTAGAACTGTATGAGCAATACCAAGCAGGCTCTTCCATCTACACTGCTCATCATTTGAGTGTTCAGTGATTGCTTCTCTGTTTTCAGGGATCGCTCTCTTTTATTCGGTGATTACTTTCTATGTGTAGAAATTGCTTCCCTGTTTTCAAAGACTGATATTCTTGATTCGGTGAAAGCTGCGCTGTTTCACCTGTTATGCTCTTCATTTTTCCTGTGATTTCTTTTTTATATATTCGGGCTGAATTCCTTTATATTAATAGCTTTCTACATCATTTCAGTGACTGCATTTATTTTCCTATACTTGAGGCTATGTTTGTTCCTGCAATACTTTTCTGTAATAATCAAACGCTTCCAGAATCAACTTTTGGATTCTCTCTCTTTCGCTATTTGCAAAGTTTCTTTCAATTTTTTTCCTGTAAATCAATTCTCAAGTACCTCAGCTTTCTCGTCACTATTTTCAATCGACATTACCTGCCTTTCATTCCGATTAATTGAGGAAGAAAACCAAAATCCAGTTCTGCAAAATTCAGCACTCTCTCAGCTATTATATTTGATTTGTTTTTTTTTTCGCACGGATTTGTTTCATCCCAGGACGTGAGAAGACTGTGCGCGGTTTCATTATGTGATCCAGTTGTATAATCTTTTGCCTGTAACTTACGAGATATATGCATGGAATTAATTGAGGCCAATTAACTGAGGACAGACAGAAGTACGTTTATCAAGTAAGTGAAATTCCAATCACGCAGTTTTTAGCTGACTCTTTGCCGCACGTCTGTATATCAAAACCAGTCATTTTTAATTCAGTTTAGAGTTGGTCACGGCAGACAAGACTAGTCATTAATAACAGAACATAAACTGACCAACGACACCCTCCAAATGAAACGATTTGTATGACAATTTATTTGGCTGGGTATATTTTATTCGCATGATAATGACAGTTAATAAGTATAAAATTTCTCGAGTGATGAATAGTTCAAAGTGATCCATAAGTTATTCTGTGGCCATCAGAAAATTAAGCTTAAAAAGAAAAATAATTGCTTGCGAACAGGAATTATTTCAATATAAAGCAGATTTTTCTTCTAAAAATTGAATGGGTTATATTCTGTGTAAGAAACTCTTCGTACGAAAAAGACGATAATTAAATGAAAAAATATTCACTAAATAGCGATTCAAAGAAAATAAAGGCTGGTCTATTAACGCGGAATTTGTATTTTCTGTTCCCACAAATGGAATAAAGACTTTACTCATACGTATATCCTTAATACATTTTACAAAATTCTTGTCTGTCAATACAAAACGTTTTTATTGACCCAGAACTCCAGCACTCTCGAGAATTAAGCAGCACGTGAAGCACATCGAATATTTCTACAAGAAACTCGAGTTGTCTTAGACGTCCTTTCATCGTCATTTGCCTTTGAATGTTCCTCTTCCCGCTAGCAGACTCCGAGCAGCAGTACGGGTTCCTATACATAACTATAGAAACTCCTACGGATTCCCACTTACAGAATGGCTGATACTCGCAAGTGCAAGCTGCTGGGTACGAAGTTTAATCACTTATCTAGCACTAGAGGGTTAGTCGCACACCTTGCTGACTTAAGGCGGTCTAGCTGTGGTGTTGCTGCAAGCTTATCCTTCAACTTACTCCTATGATAATCCACCTGCATTTGTAAATTGTATGAAATAAGTGCATTTTTCATTCTACTGCTGTTTCTAATTTCATTTCTCAATTATTTTCTCATGCACTCTCTTTGTCAAACTGCCATTCAAATCTTTTCCGTACCATCTACGCACGGAGAGTTAGTGAAAGTTGATGCATGGTCTCACCTAAAAAGTTCTTGTAGGGATTTTTTAGTACCTGCGTCTTAGGTTTGAAGCACACCTCACACTTTGTTGTGTTAATGTGTGATTTCTGGAACCAGTTTTGAACCACTTTTCAAATTAGTTTGCGTTTTCCTTCTATTTCTTCAATCGATTTCAAAATCATTTGGTGTACCTTTTAATTTTAAAACCAAACTGAACATTATTTCATGTCTGTATGGTATTTCTCAAGTTAACTTGAAAATTATTGCATTCGCTCAGCTCGATAACTGTTATGAAGAGTTCACGGGCAATTATTGTAATACTATAAAACTGACGAGCCAATATATTCCAACTGAAATGGTATTTATCCCAAATAAAATTAAATTTCCTTCAAAGGAAATAAATTTCCTTCAAATAAATAAATTTCCAGGTGAAACTGAATTTCCTCTTAGTGAACCGCGTTTCCGGAAAATAAAATGGAATGCCCTTGAAGCAAAATTTAGTACAAAGGATATTAAAAATATATATTACTTGTCCTTACATGATATGAATTACATAAACAGCATTACATTACATTCCGAAGCAAACCTTCATTACACTCGTGCTATGACATTAAGATAATTAATTATGTTCATTAAAGATCGTAGTGCTTTTAAATCCGTTGATTGTTTACAGTGATTCAAGGACTTAATTGACTTATGTATACAGCAAGGTATTACCGAACCTATGTTCATTAGTGATAACACACCAGCTCATTGCAGGCTTGAAGAACTTATTAAAGATTATCATCACGTTCAGTTTCTCAGGTTGGGATAATACTCGTACAAACTCAATCCAATTGAAATTCTGTGGAGTGCATTCAAGAGTCATGCTAAGTTTGAGCTCAGGGAGAGAGGATGTTAGGAATATTAAATTTAGCAACTAGAAATGGCGTATCAATGGCAGAATTTAGGATGAAAAAATTAGAAATAGTATAAGGTAAGCAGGGGTGTACATCAGTTCTAATATGATACTTGGTTTTTGGAACAGGGCCGAAAAGTATTATTAAAAGTATTCCAAGAGTATTATGATTATTATTCTAAGAACTCTAACACAGAGTGGTCCTTGTATTGCCTGTATACAAACTCCAACACAGTGTAATCCATGCATTGCTTATATACGAACTCCAACACGGCGTGGGCTAAGCAATGCGCGAATATTCTCAAACTGCGAAGGTAGAAGGGAACTTTTGTAGAGCACAACAGAGCATCGGAGATGATCTCGAATCGACCAGGTTTTAATACCAGCGCAGGAGTACAGCACAACCAGCAGGAGTAATTCAGCTTTTTTACTTCCTTCAAAGACCTTTGGCCGCTCAAGTAGCTTCAATAAAATTCTCCCATTTCGTACTGGAGTTGCACTGCCATCAAATTGGCAAGAAAACTTGTAGCATTCTGCAACAGAATTGCCTCAACTCTGACTTTTCCTGCAACATCAGCCCGAATAAATTTATCCACCGCCGGCGATGATAGGTGAGTCTAGACGGAAAATTAGGCTTGTGGAAACTTTATCTTCGGAAGATTTTGGTACAAATGTTATTAGCATTCTTCTGTATTAAATCCACCGATAAACTTCAATTGACATTCTTGTCACGTGTCTTTACAGTTAGTATCACTAAAACAAGTTATTTGGGCCAGTAAACCTACAGTATCTGACGCAACAACCCTTTGGTACACAAAAGACGTTGAGAGGCTGGTATGTTCTGCTAAATAACTATTGCCAAGCCCACTTTGTAAAGCACTTGTTGCTAAGCGCACGATGCAACGTGCATGTTACTAAATTCACGATGCTAAGGGCATGCTGCAAGCAGCATGAAATCAAGTGTATGCAGCTAAATACATGATGATGTGCATGCTACTAGGCACATAATGCTGACCACACGTTGCTAAAAGCATTGAGGCTATTGGAATTGTTTGGAAGATTCATTCTCTGTTTTAGTATTTCTTCTTTTATCATGATAATCCCATCAATTTTCTTTTTGCTATCTTTTTAGGCAGATTTAGGTCCACTCTGACTGCTTAGATTTATCGAGATAACATTTGCTTCATGGACTTCAGAATGTACTTGAGGAATGACTAAAAAAAAGCTCAAGGAAGCAAGAGCTCCGAGTGCTCAGCAATCTTTCTTTGCCTCCAGTCGTGACAGTTTGAGGTCCTATTGAAAAATGTCAGAAACTTGGAGCTTTCCTTCCAGTTGCGTTACAACTTTTTTTGAGTCGAATGAAAAGCAAAGATATTAATATGCAGTTTCGAGCTATATAAAATTACTTTTCCTTTTTTGTTTGTTATTTACCACACAAAAATGTAAGTCACCTCTAGAACTGTCCTTATAATTAAAAATTTAATTATCACCAGCTTGAATGGATTAACAAATTTAAATATTCGTAAAAATTTCGAGTATGAAGCTTCATTTTAGTGAACATATTAAACTAGTCTGCATACAACTAGGTTAATGTTTTGAATCATTTATTTACTAGCTCAATAGCAATGGAAGCAAAGCACTGGTTAAAAAATTTAGAATCTCATTTTTGTTCAATGTTGCTCCCTCCCAAGTTAGTGAGATCTTACCCTCTGATAACAGTTTTCTAGTCATTTTATTTAATATTTTCCAAGTTTGGTTCGAGTTTCCTCCAGTTGAAATAATCTTCCTTTGACAATAATATTTACGATATCTACGTAAAAGAAAAACAAGTAAATTGCAAAAAAATGTATTGGTAACAGCACTCTACGTTGCAGAACAAACAATCTCTGTTTCTTGAGAATAACAACTCCTATGTCTTTCGACAGCCACTCTGGCTTTCTACTCCACTTTGCATGGCTTCCTCAGACTGACGGAATTTACGAATACGGTATATAATTTAGAGACAATCTCCTCGGTTGCACTATTTTTGCCAGTCAGAGATAACACATCATTGAAGAGTATATTGGACACTAGAAGTCGGAATTTATCAAGGCTAATAGGATCACAAAGCTCGTAATATAAAATGGAAGCATCAATATTAGGTTCAGTATCAGTAATAAAATAAATGAAGATATGGTCAGAATTGTATTACCCACCGATCTCAGAAGATCTGTGGGTGGTATGATTAAATAGAATCGTAGATAGTGTAACTATTAAAGAGTAATAATTGTAGCATGTTAACGATTTTAAGAAACTAAATAATCAGGTTGAGGTTAAATGGATTGAAAAAATTAACATTAAAGTTTCTGCATCCAACAGAATTATGATTTTTAATTTGTGGTCGTACTTTATATTTAAATCAATTAAAGACGTAACTGATTCGAGTCAGGGCAGATACTAGCACACAAAAGTAAAGGAAAAAAATTTAAGTAACAATCCACGTCAACATTTCCGTATCATCTCTCACAATTGTTAAAATGTTTCTTTTGCTTGTTGGCCAAGTAACAAGGCCTGATATAAATGGAAAATCTTTATCAAATGTTTTTCGATACAGGCTCAGTTTTTACATTCATCAATATCACACAAGCAATCTGTGTCCTCGGTTAGCGAAGTTTCTGTTAAAGAGATGCCATCAAATCTAACAGCTATATTCACTAAAAACGCAGGTAAGGTAAACATATTTATCATTGAGCTTCTGACATTAAGATGTATAAGTGAAAAATAACAGCCATTACATGTTTGAATCAGAGACGGAAGAGTCCCAGAATAGCCAAAAAACCAACGGACACATTTCATGTCAATGTGGGCAGGAAAAAGTATTGTTGCTGTCAGACAGAAATAAGAAGCCATGCAATCGATATTAAATGGCAGAGCGACTCCCAGCTTAGGCTTTGTAAATGGTCGTCCAGGATCTCGTCTGCACAGAAGCATCCAGTTGAGATGTGACAGTAGACGGCATGTGTTCTCTGTCCAGCAGATATCTTCTTTCCAGCGCTCCAAGGCATTCCTCGTCAGTGAGTGATACTCAGAAGTTTTTTAGCATTTTTAAATTTGTGGAATAAGTTGCACCCTAAAGCTATATATGGAAGTGTAATTGCTCATCGTAATTATTATATAGGGTGCGGTACAATGATTTGCATCATTTGTATGCAGATTGAATTTGATAACGAACACCATATTTTAATTATTTTGTATCATCAATTACGACGGGCCAACATTTAAAAAACAGATCGGGGGTAAGATGCGCTTTTCATAACATCCTGCAGAATTCTAGAACAGTAATCACTTTAATGTTGGACTGAATGCCAAAGACATTTCAAGTAAACTGACGGTTAACTTTTAGGTACTAGTTCATGAATACATTTTTCCGGAGGAGAATGATAGTAGAGGAACATAAGTCTGTGGAATAAAGCCGTTCACTGAAACCTGAGTGAAGGTGGACAAACTCACCCAGAATAAGCAAATTCAATTATTGAATTCAGCAGCATGAAATCAGACAAGCCAGTTCAATCAAACTATGTCTAGAATTCCATGAATATATTTATTTTGTTTCATCAGGAAATGCTCAAATCCAATTGGAAAAATTACGTTCTTAAAGATTCGATGGCCTGTTTAAGCTATAAGAAAATAAAGAAATGCAAAAAGGAACAATGTACTGATGGAGCGCAGAATAAACCACTCAAAATATTCAAGACTTATAATAAGGGTAAAAAATGAAGAGTAAAACTAATTTGTATGCCAACAAAAACAACAGCTGTTTCTCATATTTAATTGATATTGTTAATTCTTTTTGTTGCTGCAAATCGTGACATCAAACTGCCTAGATTTGATCGTTGTTGACATTCCGTAAAAAGTTGAATTAAATTCTGCACATTCGTAATAGAATACGTAAAAGGAATTTCTTACAGTGTAGGCAATCCACACATTTTTTTGAACATCTACTATTTTAATAACGATGAACAGCACACCTTTCCTTTAGAATTTTTTGTTCAATATACACCTGAACTCATTTCCATTCATGCAATTAAGTACTAGTATAAGTAGGCATGCGAGCCTACATGATCAATAAATGGAAGGTAGGAAACAAAGTAAGCTCGTAAGCAAAGCCTCAATTGCCACCAGATGCAAAGTTCTATCCTCGGGAAAGTCTTATTTCGATATTCGGAACACGCCGTCTTTTAAATTTGTGTCCCGCGGGTTGCCAAAGAGCAGTTTGTTTTGACTTTCCAATAACAAACCATCTGCGACTTATAAGAAAAATGTACGCTACACGGTACGTCTGGAAAGCAAATCATGCCCGGTCCATTACTGAAATGTTCCAGGTTTCAGTTTCCTAAAATGCAGTTTTGCAGACACCGTGCATTCTGAGCTTCAAGGAAGCTATGTGAGTTAATATTTTGGATACCCTAAAGTTTTCTTTTGATGCATCGTATTGCATATTAAGTATCAAAACCTGACGATAATATTACAGAATGAATTAAACATCAGCTCATATTATCGCTGGAAAAAATATTCCAGACTTATACTGTACAATAAAAAATATATTATAGAGGATGTGTAAGCTATATGTCAGTTACTATTATTGATTGCTGATGGGATATTTTAAATAGTTGCAATACACAATGAACATCAACATCTGAAAGTAAATTCCTCCCAATAGAACCAAAATTTATCATTTTCAACACTTATTTTCTGTGCTCTATGTGTACAAATTGAATCTGCACACAAATTATTGATAATGGCTGATATATTTTGAAAGATTTCTTTGATTATAGATCTCTAAGAACGCTGCCCTCGATGTAAGTTGCTGTTTAGAAAATATACAGAAAGAAAAGTCTCATTACCTGGATTATCATCGAAACTGCATTTCATTTATATTCAAAAATCACGTGACAAATTTTTCACTAAAAATTTGTAACTAATAAGTCTTAACTATTGTTAATCGCAAACTCCTCATGAAATTTCATTGAAACTATCACTGCGTTGTTAGCTTCTACATATTTCAAGTAGTATATATGTATTATACATGTTTCTTTTAAATTGTTCGTACATTTTCGCTTGCACCACTGATTTTTGACTCGTATTTCTTTGTGCAGTATTTTTCTTCCTTTTCTTACTGGCCTGTTTGCTTACCCATTCTTTTGTTGATTTTCTTAGTTCGACTTCACAGAATTTTTTCATGTTGCCTCGAAAATCTAGTCTTTGTTTTTACTGCAAGTTCACGTGAAGTTTTTTGGTTATAACTTTTTGCCAATTTCTTGATCGTGATTGTTTTACTTCTGACTCACACGAATAATGTCCCCTTTTCATGTATTTGTAATGCCTCGATATTCAGACATATTGATTTAAGGATGCAATATAAAATTTCTTCCCCTGATGTAATAGCTAATCCCTTTGACGATGGAGGTCTTTTGACCAAAATTGATTAATGGGAATCTGCTAATTGGGTCTTGGCCATAAATGAAAAGCAATCCAGTAGAAGACGAGACTTGAGCAGTGCGTCAAGGGGACAGCTGGTCGTCACTGATAGAGCATTTTTGTGTGCCGTGTGGACAGAAAGCAAGACGGCAGAATCTTTCAAAAAGTCAAGATGAGCTATGAGACCGAACAACAGTTGTATCATTGGTGACCTACAGTAGGAAGCAGAGGAAGAAACGAAGAGCAAATTAACATTGGAGCAAAGAAACATCAAGATCACAAAAAAGAAAATTATAACAAGAATTTGTAAGCTTGACCTCCAGGTAGTTATTTACACAACATATGAAGGGTGGGTGCCTGTAGTCTTTATTCAAAATTTTTATCCGCAATCGAAAGAATCAGTAAGTCTTAATTTGTGCCTCTTAAGTAACCCAAATGATAAACTCATTTATTTTTATTCATTTGCAAATGAAATGACGCGTTTAGGCTAGAAATGAAACGACACAACTTATCGAGTTATATAAATATTTTGCAAAGTTAACCTAGGAAAAAAATCAAGGACAACTTTCAACCTCATTTATTGACTGAAAATTAAACAAAGAATCCTAAAAAATATACTTATATTTCGATCTTCAAAATCATTTTCAATATATATATATATATATATATATATATATATATATATATATATATATATATATATATATATTTCAGGGCTCGCTGTTTAAATTTTAGTCAATAAAATGATCAGGTTGAAAGTGGTTGTCTTGTTCTTTAGTTTTTAGTATTCAAATAATATTTTATTCCGCAGCTGAATTGAAAACAATTTTTTGCAGGGAAGAATAAAAGAGAACTATTAATACAATTCCATTGAGCGTTACACATGAACTTCAAATACTTTTTTCCTTTCCAGAAGCCCAGACGAAATTTCCCTCCCGGAAATGAGACCGGAAATGAAATTTAAATTCTCGTTTAAAAATTTATCCTCAGTTAGTCATGAAAATGAGGAGTGGAATTAATAAATATTCGGTCCCATCGATTAAATTATCTATCGAATGTGTTCCCAATAGTCGTGGTAGCACTGCGTCCCTGCAACCGACATAGTAAGAAATGCTCTATTGTTTTTAGTCAATGCAAGATGAAAATTAATTATTTCCAGCTCGAATAACAACAACTTTTATCTTGTAAATGAAATGAATTAGCAATTACCTTTGAACTTATTTGGGGCTCATCTACTGATTATGAGAATATTTATTCACCACCCTAATTACAGCAGAAATGTACTATTGCTTGAAAAAGTTATATGTTTGAATGGTTCTTTGTGTAGACGTGAAACTATTTAAGTATTTTACAGAAATCTCTTAATTTGGCAAGTTTGATCAATTAATCGGATAGTATAAGTTTCAATAATAGAAGGCGTATGTTTGATTTTTGAATGAAGCTGTATTTTAAAACTGGTGGAGCTTAATTTGAACATGAATTCTGTCAAGTTTATACATTGAAAAAGCTGTTTGACTGTAGAAGGGAGCCTCATTTTCTGAATTGTGAAAATAAACTTTAACATTTATTTTACCTGTGCTTGGTTAGTTTGTCCTCAATATTTGATAATTTGATGCTTCAAACTAAGTTGAAGTGTTTTTTATGTATTAAAAAATTGCTGAATGGTGAAAGCATTTGCCTCAGAAATAAATTCTTATCGCTCTTCTAAACATTCTAATCACTAAAATGGGATTTTAGATCAAGAATCAAATTTAGATCAAGAACCTACGATAAATTTTAAATACAGTAATTCTGTATCACAGAAATGTCCTAAAATTTAGTGATCGTTTATGTTTGTGAAATAATACAGAGTGCAGCAACATAACTTTTTTTTGCCTTCCAAATATCAATGAAAAAAGGAAGTTATGTTATCGTACCCTGTATTTTCTGCAACTTTGCTTCATAACAGCTTTGCTTACGATTAGAATTATCGTTTTCAACCCACTACACAGAAAAAAAATTGCAACCTTATACGCATGAATATTTACATAGAAAATTCACTATTTGAGGACAAAAAGTTAAGTTTTTATGCGAGCGTTCAAACAGAATTTGCTGATGGTTTGAATCCCAAACTTTACTTTATGATACACCTGCTTAAACTGAATAAAATTATTAATAATAGTATGAATGGTAGAGAAATCTTAGTAAGAAGATAGTAATTTTTCTACAACAAATTCAGTGTAACTGAAGGCTGTCATTGTAAATGTTCTCATATCGTAGAAATTTCAGCTAAATGCTCAAAAACCTTTTCCTCATAATCTCAATCAACATGACTGCCGATTGCACGAACGGTTTTCCCTTGCAACCATGATCCGAGCTAACGTGATGTTGCTGAAGCTGCGCGGTAGATATTTTAGCAGTTGAGTAAAAAATTATTTTTAAAATCGCATGCAACACGACTAATGATTACTGCACTAGTAGGCTACAGTACAACAAACATTTTTCATTGAATGGCAACCTGGATTCCCAGAAGACACAGTTTGAATGAGCTCCTATTTACCACACTACAGGCACGTTCCAGATACATGACATCATAGTCAGATGCATGACTACGGCTGTAAATTCTGACGCACGTCCTTTTCAATCTGCCTTGTCCGGCCAAACGTAAGTCCCTGTCAGGGTCAAAAAAAAGCAACTCCATGCAATTTAGATTTGTGACTGAATTCAAATTCAGATCTGGAACTATATTCATCTTTCACAGTTCGTGACGTTGATGATTTTCCATGAAAAACGGAGAAGTGCTTTTAGTAAGAAAAAAGAGCAGCGTTCTCTAGACTCAAAAATGTTATCCATCAAAGTCTTCTATTATCTCCATCATTTGGGATCCATACGCGCTCATACATCATAAAACATAAGAAAAACATAGCATAACTTGTTTTGTAGATCCATATGGTGATTTATTTATTGTATAACAGTCTGGCAAACATTCGTCTGGGTGAAATTTACGGAAAATAACTTTCAGAATTAAAAACTGAATTATGTTGGTAAAAATAAAATTCACATAATAACCTCATTAAATTTTCCAGCTTATTATTTGCCCTCAAAAAAGAAATTCATTATAAAACACGTCATTACGTTACACGTCAATTGATTGCAGTACAAAAACTCATCTAGCATAAAAACCACTTGAAATGAATATTACCCAAGATTCATTTTACAGCAGAAATTGAAAAAGAACAATAAGGGATTAGAATAAATCGTGGTCGTACAAAAAAGAACCTCCTTAAAATCAAACGTTATTTCTGGTACTGAAAAATCATACTTCAATTGCCATACACGAGTGTAGAGCCATGAGTTGGAAGATAATTAATTCTTGTGAATTATTTATTTTGTTTAAACTGGTCAAATCCTATTCAAAGATCTCCTGCAAGAGCCTCCATGGGAAGCCCGTCTGCTGGCGGCAATAGTGCATAACTTCTACACCAACCGCAGAGATTCGTAATTTTTCTGTTTACAATACGTGAAATTTGCTAAAAAAATAACATATGCCTTTTATTATACTAGTGTGTTCATAAAATATCCTATTCCTACACAAAATTTTATAGGAGTTGGGCAGTAGTATAAAGTATTATAACATTAAGTGTAAGAAAATTATGTAGGAATAAAAACTAACGGTCATCGCAGATCACAAATTGGGCTGAGCAAAAAATACATTTCAAATTGAACATCTGGTCAAAGCGGAACTTCCCTTCAAGGAGGTTGAACGGAAAAGGAAAAAAAAGTAGTAACATAAGTTCCTTTATTTTATTCCCTATATTAACTCTGGCTGTCGATTAATATCTCGCGTTTTTCGTGGCTGTCAGGGATTTTTTTGCTGCTGAAAGGCTAAAAATCTCATGAATTTAGAAAAGCTGATCCAATCGCTGCCGTGTCTCCTATTTTTTCAATAAATGGTTAATAAGTCCAGAGGACTGTTCCACTTTTTTTCGCTCGGGAACTACAGGTCGCACCAAACAACTTTCATTCCAAAAGTTACGACGTTCTGGCAGGCTCTAAAAAATTGCGAGTTTAAATTAATAAGCAATGCACGCAGGGCCAATTTGATGAGATACGTGAGTGTAGAAAGAACTCTTTGAAAAATTATATCCTGTGGAGATTTCAAACAGTTTTAGCACTAAAAGTTTAATAAGTCTGCCAATTTAAAGTTAATTTAAACTGGTATATTTTGTTTTAGCAGAAATTTAATGAAAACACCTAATTTATTTGCATTATCTTCTTTGCAAAACTCAGCAGCAAATATTAGCCATGATCAACTATTTGGTTTCTTTTGTCAAGAAAAAAATTTATTGATGAGGAATTAATGCTTTTAAATTGTTCCACATAGAGGCACAACCGAAGTAATGTTCGTATGAGTGAATGGCGAAAAAAACCTTCTTCTAATTACTGAAAAATAATTTGAAAAAATAGAAAATATACCGAGCGAACTGTGTTTCGATATTTCGTAAATGATCAACACCTGAAAGAATGTAAATGCAGTAGCCTAGTTCATTTCCATAACCATACTGTAAAACAATAGATAGAATTTTAAGTTAATCTAGATTTGAATGCTATACCTATTCCCTCCAAAAATCTCATCTCTAATTGAGCATTTCTCCTGAGCATATTTGACATACTCTAACTCATCTCAATTATTCGTAAGTTATATTCGAATAATACTTGATTACATGGTTTTGCAAAAATTTAAATTTTTAAAATTATTGTGAACTAATATTCCTTTTATATTTTCAGCTGTATTGATCCCTCGCTATGAAGCAAAATTAGCAACATGATAAACTTGAGTGACTGTAACATATGTCGATTTTTTGTGTTATATAATCACAGTATAAGTTGCACAATGCTATAAGGAACTGAAAAATAAACAATATTATTATCCTCCAATATTCCCTACACGGGTAAAACGATATAATAAACATATAATGATATGTTTAATGATCACAGAGAGAACACCATGGCGCACAAGCATTTCTAGTTCATGTTCATGTTTTTCTAATTCTTTGGACTTGGGAAAATCCCGAGCCGCTTGAGCAACTAAAAGGTCATCCACCTTCTATGTTATGACTGTCGAATTTTTGCTGCTCAGATTTACTCGCTCCCTAGATTTTGAAAAACTTACCCCAACTCACTAATTTTGTTTCCTATCGAGAATGAAGGCAGAAAATTTCATGACTGAACATTATCCAAATCCACAAATTATGTCTAATAAATCCATTATTTAAGGGTTTTACAAAATAAAACGACGTATTTGTAACTTAAATAGATGGGAAATAGAGTAAAGTACAAAAATAGATAAGGAAAGAAAAAAGAAAAATTATAAAAACTGTGCATTTTGAAAATCTAATCACATTTTTCGTTCTTTACTCTATTTCGTTTTCATGGAGCCTGCAAAAAATATCACATCATTTTCTGCATCCTGTATTGATCATACAGAAAAGTGTGTGTACATTCATATACAGTATACACGCACAGTGTGACCCATAAATTTCATCCCATTTTTTGAATATTCATGTTTATGTTAACAATTTTTTTGTTATTTTGTCGCTATTTTTTTCTTTCCGAGACTTTTTTCGTATTAAAAATGAGTTAGATAGTTTATAATAAAATTAACACTGCACATGAACGTTCTGCAGTTAAAATTAACATAATGCACCGACTTTTCCCTACAATTTTGATTTAACTTAATTACAATAAAAAGCCAATGCAACGCTTGACCTGACAGTCGCACATCAGCTCCAGCTAGTGTAGCCGAGCGCTGGTAATGTGAGCATTATCTGTTGAAGGCAAAACTCGCACTACTTTCCGCAAACCATTCGAAATTTTTGTCAGCTTAGCCAGCTGCATCCTAAAAAACAGTAAATACGTGTTTGCGATTAAATGTCGACTAAATCGTGCTCATGATCGCTTATAATAAGAACTGAAGTACTGATGGCTGCACGGCCGTCAGAATTTTTTTCATGACTCATGGTAAACAGCGAACAAATTGAGAGATCTCCCTATTTTTAAATACAAGTAATGATCACAAAATTATTCTTGCTGTAAGAAAACGGACTAGAGTGAAAGAACAGATTTAACATTTATTTAAACGTCTCCAAATTCAAAGTTAGATAATGAGAATTATTACAATGAATGGGTATCGATTTAAACAAATATTGAAGCATTGATTGCATTTGGTACACATCTTTTATGCAAAGAATGGGGTTCAAATACAAAAACTACATTTTCCTAAATAAGCTAGACGTCAAATATTTCTATTACTGAGGTTTCAAACATTCCTACTCAACCTGCACACCAGTTTGTCAAATGCTATTATAATAGAAGAAAGGAAAAGCTACGAGGTGTTCCGAGAGTTGTGGACCTTCAACTCAACAAATAGAGCCCGAGGAAAAAACAGGCAGAGAGGAGATCCAGAGGATTCTGATGCACTTTTTGAGGGATCTAGACAAACAGTCAGATGAAGGGAAAAAATGGAGAGGTAAACCTAAAAACATCTCGTAAAGCAATGCCCTCGCATCAGTCAAAAAAAAAGGTTTTGGCCAAGTTCTTTTGAAAATTTTTATTTTGAATCTATGTCTTCTAAAAGTCTTTCATGTTGATCAAATACGGTCTTTTCATTAACATAAATTTGATTAATGTTACTGATAAAAAGGACATTAGCTGTAATTCAACACATATGTGTCACAACTCTATTCATCATGACGTAAGAACTATGATAAATATTCAACTCATGATAAAAATTCTAACTCAAACACTAAATTACGTCGAAACGATGGGAGAGCTCGTTCTATATATTCACATTGATGAAGAGTTAAAAATAAATGCAAATTATCCTGATGCCGAGAACTTTAAACCTCAAGTTTCATGCTGATGTTTGGAGCTAGGCATTCCAAAGGACCAATACAAATTGAGGAATCAATTTAAGCTATCCTTCTTGTCTGTAAATTCCTTGTACAAAATCGCACACAATACTTCAAACAAATTACAATTGGTTCTCGTAACTGTACGGAATTGAATATGAAACAGTCAGTGGCTTCACTTCGGGCAATAAATTCTTCATTCTGACAGCCTCAAGCACGAGACTTTGATCTTGGTCAGATGACAGCACGCACAAAATTTAGGAAAAAAATTATTTTCAGTGATTTCTTTATCAAGGATTGATCGGCTTAATAATACATCTCAAATAAAGGTTATCATCCTGTTAGAGGGTAAAATATCATGTTAGGAAATAAGCATGGACTTAAACTTATGAACGAGAACAATACTTGCATTAAATATTTTAAGCAGTGTTCATCTGTTGCAAAAAATGAAAAATGAAAACTCATAGCCATTAGTATACAGTTTTAGATGTTTGAAAAATTTGCATTCACAAATTGTGTTTCCTTCAGACAGTATTTTTTCGATGGTGATTTCAAGACTAGCAAACTTTATAAACAATTTGTCAGTCAAATATACATACGTTTCATTTTGATAAATCTTCAAACCATGAACGCAGAAGGTAGGGATTAGGAACACCAAGTAAAATTTGAATTGAAATAAAGATGCATGATTTCTAGAAATCGAAATTTTGCACGCACTTATGGTCCAGAAGAGGCTTGCATCAAGTCACTTTGTTAGTATCATTAATGGATGTTTTTTCTTCTCAGGGATAACCTCAGAGAAGCAGCATTTTAACTTTAATCATGATTTTCATCTCTAGAAGTCAATTATCACCGTACCTTCGTGTATCAAGTTAACATCTTGTGATTGCATTGCTTTGTGACTTAGCCTCTATGGTTTCATAGTATTTCCAGTTGTCCTGTTGAAAATAAGCTAGCTTGAATATTGCAAGTAAACATATCTTGTAATATTCATGCTTTTTCAATGTATGGCTGACATTTTATTTGTTGTGTGTTATTTTACCTAAAAAATATGTTAACTATAAAATGAATAACTTGTTGTTTGTAGTTTTGCTTCAGTTAAAGTTTGGTATAAGTTTAAAGAACGTCTGCGGTATGAAGTAGTTATTATTTTATTTGTTTTCCATTGTTTAAAGGCTCAAGTACATTTATCTCCATGTTTTCTGAATTTCGAGAACTTGAAACACGAACATTCAATGCACTCAGTCAGTATCAATATCTCCGTGCTTTCGGGTATTTTAACAATGCAATGCCACAGAAAAGATAAATTTAAGGGAAAACAAAAACCTTTTAAAATAAAGACAATGCACAAGTAGGGGTTGTGTTTTTTGCTTCATAAGCTAATTTTCTCTCGAGCTTTAACATATTGTCATGTCATACAGTCAACGGTGTCAATTAACGGCATCTGACGACTTCTAAGAGCGTTGATGCCCATTTACCATTGAAATTCATGCATCGTTGTTAATATTTTGTTTTAGGATTTCAGTTAAGGATTTCCGTAAAATTTAAAATGCTTTTAAATGATTTAAGCTCTTTTTTTGTCAATTGCCGTACTTCAATTGAAAAGGAAAATAACGAGTGTGTTTACTTCTATTAACATTCATCCTTTGAAGTCAGAAACTTAATTTGATACACACAGAAATTCTCTTTTCACTCTAGAAAAATATATTTATAAAATCATAGCGAAAACTATCAAAAATCCGGCCACTGTTTCCAGGTTTTCCAATTGCCGACATATTCTTCTTTCCAATACTTGAAAGCACTGTTGTTGTATTTTATTTATAACAATTCTAGGTCATAAAACGTCAGTGAGTATTTGCTTTCGAGTTCTCGCACGCTGAGCTCCAACATCTCTTTTATTCGAACGTGGAGAACATAACTGACTTCCAGAGGGTGCTGGCAGTAGTTAACCTTTTTCACTGCCGAGTCTGGCTTCTATATTTTATTCTCGTTTTTCGTACATTTTAGGAAACCAAGTAAGGTGGCATTCATACGAATTTAAATGGCAAATAACGAAAAAAATATATATTTTTACTACAAGTTTATCATGTTCAATAACTATTTTCCTTTTGAAAAATATACTTTCAGCTGCTTGGATTTCTTTTTTGCTGTATTTCAATGAATATGAGATTGTTACTTCAAACTCTATTTTCTCACAGTGGACAAAAACATTTTTTTCATAATTCTCTTTGGCGCTTTTTCTTTCCCTCTCGATGTATCAAGTTGATTGAATTTTAAGCAAAATTTGCAAGCTGGGTAGATTCCCCTGAAATTGAGCTACAACTTAAAGCACGTGATCCAAAATGCAGGATCCAAATTCATGCGATCTAAATTAAAAGATAGTTTAACTCTGACTCCATCGCCTGTTTCTTTGCGCTTAAAATCTGACATTTCTCGAATGCACATGATTTTTCAGTATTTGCCCTCACTTTTCAAATATTATATCTTCGAGGTTTTTTCCAGCTACTTTGTGAGTGTTTCTTCGTAAATGCCTTCGTATGGCAGAGAAATCTGTCTTCACACTGACAGCAACAGTCCGGCTTGATTACAGTACGTATTTGCATCCAGTTCGGAAGCCAAAGTTCTCCGCACGGTCCGCTAAGTTCAGAATTGGCTCCTGGTGTTTGAATGCAAATGAGAGTTTTAGTAACAACAGAGCATTTACATTTCTAGAACTAGCTTGTTACTCTGAGATACGAGAGCTGTGAAATTCGATGTAATTGAGACGCGAATGCTAACCTGAAAAGTTAAATGAACGCCAGTTTAATAGAAGCTTTTTATACGAACTGGGAAGAGGTCAAGGTCACTTTAACACATCAACTGAAACACTTAGGAAATAACAATATGAATTAACTGTAACATATTAGATGTAACGCAATGATGGAAAGTGAAAATGAAATAAACTAAACTATCATACGGACCAACATACTAAACGTACACAACTTCCATAATAGCCACCCAAGCCTTCCCCGGTAAGGCAGTTCCGTCTTGCTGGCTGTACTTCATATCATTTGTACTAATTTCTCTCCAGCAGTTGTCTTCACACTGATGTAATATTCTTTTTTATGAGCTTGTTAATTTCTCGACACGTGATAACTATGCAGAAAAGAGCCAGCCGTCGGTGTTTCTGAGCGTTGCAAGGATTTATACAGTGACCGTTGCGTCCTTCTAGGATTATTGCATTCTAGATTTGCTTGCTAAATTTTTGTATCCCAATATTTTTCAAACCCAACGGAGCATCAATAAATTGATTTTTAGACATGGAAAGTTTAGAATCTATTCAACAACAAATTGTGTTGTGTATCCATGCTGAAATTGTCCCTTGAAAATGGCCCAATACCACATTGCATTGGTTCAATGACCGCCCTAGGGTTCTTAAATGTCCTGAGAAACTCCCTATGTACTTAAAAGAATGTTCAATGCTTTTAAAAAGATTTCAAAACTGAAAGATGTTTCTGTACAACGCACACGTTTCGAGTATCTCGAAAAGTTTCGGAACCTACAAATGATATCAAGAACCCTAGAAGGTTATACATATAACGCAAAGACACATTCCAGAAACTTTGAAAAATTCTTTAATATCTGAAAATGAGTTTACGATCATAGAAATGGTACCACTCTACCTGCAAAATGTTCCATGAACTTTGTAAGCTCTCTTACTCCTTGGAAATACTTTTAAAAAACCCAAATTGTTACTACGCCTTCTGATTAGAGTATCACGAATTTTTAAAGATTCTTGACCGCGCTAGCTATCGTTCTGTGCAACTGCCATCGCCCACGAACTCCTTTTGAGAACCACTGAAATAATTATAGCTCAAGGTGAAACGTTGCTCTGTCTGTCTAAACTCAAGCATAGGCATCTTGTGAATTAATATGGAGCCTGTCAGACACCTCTCACAGGAGGGACGTTTGATGTGTACGCCTTGATCAAGAGCTTGTCTTTGTCTCCCCATAGGTTTGAGAGATAGCAATTAATTTTCATAATACGTAATGTGTTTTTCTATAGACTTGCCGGGTACTAATGAATACAAATTATGTTTTGAGTAATTCACTGCAAAAGTTGAATATATTTTGAAGACTATTCGTATATCTCTGGCTTTCTGATCATGATTAATACGTCATTGAGTTTTTCTGTTTTCAGTCATATAAGGACATTGAGATATTGTGACATGTGTATGATTAAAGTATTAAGTATTTATTGTGTAAACAAATCCCTAACACCTCTTTTGTTGGTTTTCTAAACCTGCGGTCTTCCCATTAGGCACTTCAGTGTCTTTCAGGTATGATCAACAATGTCTGTCTCCTTTAATTAAGAGCTTCTACTTCCTTCAATTATAATCCCAAATTTGTTTTCTTTTAATTATGACCTTGAACACTTTGTTTTCCCAAATAGGACCTCACATACATTGAAGTATTTGAGGTTCTATTATCCATTAGGGGCTGCTAGTTGCATGGAGAACTAGCAGCCCCTGCTATGATCGTTGATGGTTTCGTTATGTGACCGTGCACAGATTGATTCCACTCCTGATTTACATGAAAAACTACAATGAAAAAGGTAACTTCATTTTCAAATCGCAAGCGACTTTTATTCTGTGATAATAATTTACCATAAAAAATGTTTCCTCTATTGCACAAAAGTGTAGCCAATTAGAGCTAATTACAGCATGAAACGAATTTCTTAGAGACGACACACAGATCTTTCATGATCAGATTCAAGAAAAGCTTCGATGTAATCAAGCGGTATTGAACTGTCTCGTTAAAAAGAACATGTAGCAAAACACTAACGAAAGTATGAGTTTAAATTTAACAGAATTGGAAAGAGCATTAGGATATGAGATTGGAAACGATTTGAAAAAAATAAAACGATTTGACAGTGCAGAAAACCATAGAAAGCAAGATGATATAAGAATTACACAGATTTAAAGAGAATACAACTATTTTAAAATGTTAGAGGAGTAAAACAAATGCAACTGTTTAAGAATTGCAACCACTGAAAACAAGGTCAGTACCTCATCAGCAGACCAAGTACAGCAGTAATGTTAGCTTGTTCTTCAAACCCGACTTACACCCCTGAGATTAGCTTCAATTTAACGCCTATCTGCGATTACAATTTTTTTCTATTATACTTCTTGCCTCTAATTCACAAATCTAATGCCGGTCTATTTACAGTTATTAACGTGCAGCGTACTAAGAACAACTGTAGCTTAAGAAACTCAAGTCAATTTCTACTTGGAAACGATCAAGTTTGATATGATGTTGTGATGTTCGACAGCGAGAAATGATGAATTTGAGAACCATTTTTTGAATGGTAATACTAGTTCACCCTGCAGCTTTCAGTAAATAATATCCCTGAATCGGAATCTTAAAGCAAGGTATAAATATGACTTGTATTAAGGTGAAGTTTTCGTGAAGCCATTTTATAGGAAATGTTAGTACGTGTCGTACCTGCCTGAATGTCATGCAGGAAAAAGTGTAAGCAAGTATTTTGACAAGCGTATAATCATGTAATTCCCTTACACACTATCATAACGACATTGATATGCCAACCTTAAGCACCGTGGTTGTCATGAAACGAACGTATATTGATCGATCACTCAAACTACTAATAATACGATAAGTATTTAACAAAAAAGATTTGAATTCTCTACGATTTAAATCACATCTAACTTTTTTTCACAAAATTTCATCTGCGTGTCATTTATGACATCTAGAACATTCTGGAGACAAACATACATTTGAATCCACACCAACAGCTGCAAATATTGTTCCAGGATCACAAAATGCAGTGAAATTAGTTATTGATGGAAGCTCCTCAAGAATTAAATAGAATGGAGTGGCATGTTATTTTACTTCAAAAACCTGAAAAATTTAATCTAAGTTAGAATATGGTAGTTTTCCATCATAGGTGTTTGAGCTGTGATAGAATAATATAACGGCGATTGTATAACGAACGTCCGATAAATATAATGAAAAACTAGTATTGATGTTCGATATTGATTCCAGCTGAATAATCTGCACTGGTTTCCTTCGTTGCAAAATTCGACCTAAAGACTATCAGGTCTCGGTTTCTTGTCATCGCTTTAAAAACATGAATATAAAAACAGATTTCTTCGATTTCATCCGACCATTACCCAGTTGATGAAATATTTACTAAAAATATTTGAAGCGGTATAAGGGTCTCAGTGCAACTGAGAATATTTTTCATTATTCATTACTTTTATTGAACACTTCACAGACACCAAGATGATTAAAATCAAATGAATTTTTCGAAGCTTGAACAGAACAAAAAACTGTGCTTCTGTTATGTAATTTAATATAATATGAGCCATGTTAACAATTTAATTAACATAACTGATATTTTTCCGTCAGACTTTGCAGCTTCGACCATACAGGCAGACACTAACGTTATCTAAGCAGTAAATATGAGTATCTTCACCCATTCAAATTATTTTCTAACGTTCAACGCATCACACGCTCATCTATAAAATTCACATCTTTCTCCCACGTAATTTCAAATGCAATTAAAAAAGTAAAAATTCTGATAAATTCTCATACAAAAACTTAGATTTTTGTTAGTGGTCATGAGAGTTGATGAAAATATGATTTTTTCTGAGTTTACCCTAAGACGCTCCTGGATTAAGGTTGAAATTTGGATATCTTCTTCCAAATTGACCGCTCGATTTTTTCCAGCTCTCCTCGACCGTATTACAATAATGCCCAGCTGCTTTCGAAAGCCAGGCTTTCTTATGAATATATTAGAATGCAGGAACCTTTATCGCGTGAAAATCATGTTCATTTGTTTTGTTTGTTTACTAAGAAACACCGGAGCTAAACAGAGGCAAGAAATTCGACAGCGTTGAAACCCGAGATCTTGCATGTGCCCCTGAGAGCACGGGCAGAAAATAACGTTCTCTGATGTTCATAAAACTTTTCAAACACGGTTTGCCTTGAAGAAAATTATGAACATTTAACTCTTAATTTAACTACTCTTGATTGCTCTTACCTTCTTTTAACTGCTCTGGAATAGCAATATTTATTCTTAAATGTTAACAATTATTAATTATCCATTGTTAACTTTTTTATGGCATTCTTGTAATAGTAAGACTTCGAAATAACATTTCTTCTCTTTATAAGTTCCTCCATTCGTTATTACGTCCAAATTAAGTTTAAATTTTTTTATTATTATTTTGGAGAAGTTGGTCCAAACTAAAAGTCAATTTTGAATTGAATTGAGAATTTTTAATATGATCAGTGAAGATCAGTACACTACGCAAATAATCCTCACATTAGATTGATAGACTCTGGAAACAACGGGAAGCCAATTATACAAAAATACATTGAAGATATTTTATAGGCAAATATGATCTTCACTCAGTATGAGATGGCAGATAAAATATTTATTAGCGACATAAAAATTGAATGAGGGCTCTTGTGACAGCCATACGTCAGCTCGTAGAATAGCTGTTGATAGGAAACACTTCTATTGCAAAATTTCTGCAATAGAAATGTAGCATTATTCTTCCATTAGCAACTCGGCTTGATTACGCCGTTAGCGATTCTGCTTCATCACTCCGTTAATAACTTACCAATCTAATATTTTTCTGTCATGAAACCAAGTAATTCAATATTGTCTCTTGTCAGCCACTTAGCAATGTGATATTATCCTGTCGGCAACGTAACTATTCAATATTGTCTTGCTAACAGTTTAGTAACGCAATATTGTACTGTTAGAAACTTAGCCATGAAATATTGTTCTGTTAGCAAGTTAGAAATGCAATATTTATGGGTTAGCAACTCTCATGCATGTGCTCACGCACAAAGAATGTTTATGCCATTGTTTTCCGTTCAATTAAGTTCTCTGAAAGCGATAAGAGGGCGGTAGAGACCAAGAAAATGTTTACTACACCAGGAATTCTGCATTTTTGGTCCATTGAACTCCCTCATATGCATCACTAGTGTACCATGGCTCAAAAACTTGGCATTTCTACCTAGCTCATTTCGAGCCAAAATAAATCTTCCTCATTCCTCAAAGATGTTTTTCAGGCTCGTTACAAATAACATCTGGAGGAATCTAAGTGGCTTCGCTCCATGAAAACTGGTGGTAAGTCCGTATATTTGTTTTGCTTTACTTCATCTCATTGCATTTAAACTCACTTGTAGACGACTGTTTTCATTTTAAAGATTGAATAAGTGCTTTAATTTCTTAATTTCAATTGAACAAATATTTTATTGCATTTCGCGAGGTTTAAGGAATACGGGAACAAAAACTCTGGAAATCGTTTCCTTTGCACTATTATTCGAAATTAATATCTCTGAATATTTTATCTTATTTTTGCTAACCTATTGGAAGTCTGGTAGGTATCACTCAATAATAAATGAAATGACTTCGAATCTAATTGAGAATATAACATCCGTAAAAAAATTCATGATGAACAAAATAGCTTGGAATTAATGTTCAGAACACAATATTTGCATACATAGCTTATGAACCAAATGAGTGTCATATCTTAAATGCAAATCCAATCTGAAAAAAGAATATTAACAAAAAATATTTTTATGGAATGGGCGTGGTTTAGCATTAAATCAGGGGTCGGCAAAGAGGTCGATATCGACCCCTGGGGGTCGAGGACAGAACTCAAGGGGTCGATAGATTTATGGGGGTCAGAAGGGGGTCGATTAAGGATATAAAGGTTGAAGCTGGTTTTAGCCATACGAATGCGATTCTAACAGAGCAAATAAATAGACTAAACATGGAAAACCGTGGTGATTTACGGTTAAAGCTTACCAATTTTAAACCAAATATCAATAGCCTTGCTGCCGCTTGTCAAGCTCATCCATCTCATTAATATCAAGTTTATTGATAAATAGGTAAGTTAATGTATTTTCCATTATTCTGTTTTGATAAAAAGCATAGTGCGTATTTCCATGGCAGTTAATATTATTGTCAAGTAGCACATTTGTTTTATATAATTAAGTTCATATCAATTTTTCAACGATAAGTATTGTTAGATTTCGAAACAGTCAAAATTCTCTATACGTAGGTAAACTTCTATTCATTTCTTTTTTACTTCAAATCAGTGAAGGCTGCCTCTTTCTCTTAATATATATCTTAAAACATTGTATAGGGTACAACATAAGATCGGTTTGGTTTATAACATTTCTCTAAATATTTGGGCATCAAAAATGTCAATAATGGTTTGATATTTTTTTCAGCTATTTGTATGTGTGTATGCATGGAGGGGGTCAATGTAAATACAAATATCCTACGAAGGGGTAGACGGGTAAAAAAGTTTGCCGACCCCTGCACTAGATCACGGCCAGAGACGTGTGGTGGAGATACTTAAATCTCAGTAGTAATATCCGTAGATTTTTATTTTTCTCTGATGTTTAGGTGTAAATTTCGTGAAATATCATACTTGTACTATTTTCAATGAAAACTAATTCGTTCCAAATTTTCTTGCCAGTACCATGAAGTTATTTATTAATTTCATTCTGAACTTAAGACGTGTGAATTTTTCAACACAAAGCCTCAAACATTTGGGTATGCGAAAACTAAATAATTCTAATTAGTGGATAATTAGTGGAAATGTAGCGCCCCACGTTAAACTGAATTATAATTCAGCAATATTTGAGTGTCTGATTTATGAAGAAAATATCGACTATGAATGGCATTTTGTGTGCATAATTTCATTTGCATTTATTTCCTTACGCCCTCCTCTTGAAAAAAGATTTTATCTTCATTCTCACTGAAATGGCTGAGCCATGCTTTTATGCCTTGGTTTTCATTTTTCAGACTGCATAAGCTCCAGCAACATCCAGGAAATGCAAAACATTTTGCAATTAAAATAAACGTCATTATCTTGATTACTTTTAGGGCCTATGTAACAATATCGTGGAGAAAATGGGTTACAATGAAATTTTCAAGCATCTAAGTCTAAGTGAAGCCATAAATACATGAGAATCTTTTTGACGGTTGTTCACAGAAGCTGAAAACAACGCTTGGTTTACTATCATGGGTTCATGTTACCTACATGACTTTTATTTAAGTGTTTGTTACTGTTTATTTGGAAAAAATTGTTCGCAAGTGTACTAAATGTATAAAAAAATGTACAATCAATTTTATCGTCATGTTGAGACTTCAAAGAATTTCCCCGCACAAATCTAGGAAAGTGAAAGAAAAATTCAATAAATACGAATTGCAATGACCAGAAAAATATCAGAATGCATATAGGACTTTTGTGTTCATAAATTTAAGAAAATTCACAGCAATATCCTTATAATTTCTTAATCGGCAATAAAATAGAACCCTTAAGATTGATATTACATAGAAGTGATGATATCTCCGGTAGTTCATGAGGGTCAATATCACTATCGAATTATTTGACCCCAGGTCTTAAACTTTTTTGACATAATAAAGATCAAAATGTGTTTAAATTTTTATTTTTTATTTCCGCTATTCATGAACACTGTGTTTTTTCATTTTTACTGCACTTGCATTCACGGCTATGTACAAACAATCAAAGCTGTGGCTACGCACGTTCATATTCTCTATTACTTGATGCGGTGACATAACTTACTTTTTTTGAGGGGAACTTTTTATTTGGCAAAAAAAGAAGTTATGTTGCCGCACCCTGTATATACGAGCACATTTTTTGCTATGGTGGTTCATATTCCCGGCTACGCACACATACTTCTACACTCCTACTTCGTTCATCCAAATTAATGACGTGCATCTTGGACTCATTAGTGACATTTCTATTCATTCGATTGAATTGTGTTTTTGCCTGCTGTTTTAAGAACAATTTTTTTAAAAAAGTACATAAAGAATTTTCGACTGTTAACAACATATATCCTTTTCCGCGCTACAATCGAGTTTGCATATGAATATATTTTTCATTTGACTTCCCCAGTTCTCGCTGAACATTGCACGAAGATTTAGCACAATAAATATTCCTCAATAAACGAATTCATATTTTATGAAGCCTTCATTTTCGTTGGAAATAAAATATGTTCAGTCATGAATAACAAATTATTGGACGTTGCTACAATGAAACTATTAAAAAAGTTATGCATAAAATTTACGGGCACAAATTGAAACTTAAGAAGTTCCCACTTAAAAATCGTGGTTCACTGAATTTGTGACGAAATATTCAACTACTTTCTGTTTTTAGTTAGAAGAATCGAAAACTGTTTTTTTATTCTTGTGTTAGCAAGAATGATTGAACTTTTCATGTGCGTCAATATTCAGAGAACCCACTTAAATCTAATAAAATTAAACACCACAATACTGCAAATTTTTTATCAGCAAAATGAAGAACTATGGCTTGTAAAAATACATTATTGTTTGGTGAAATAATGTATCACAACGAGATATTGTCTCGGAGACCCATCTTGACCGTCTTTCTTTAAGCACGTGCCCTTGAGAAATTTATTCAATTTTTTGCTGGTGATTTCTTTTAGAGGCTTCAGATTTCTGCGAACATTGGAACAAGCCTGAAACTTCATTGGACCGAAAATTCTGAAGGGTTGTTGAAAAGAATTATCACGCTATGCAATTGTGCTGGGAAGGAAAAAATTTAAATTTGTAATTTTTTCATTGAGAGAAGTGGAATAACGGCCATGTTTCATTTGAAAATGAGATGAGGGGCTTCCAGTTAGCCTAAATTGGTCGAAGAAACAAAGTCACTCAACAACTCAACAGAACACTTTCCCGGAAGCTGAAAATTGAAAATCCTCACCTTATCTCAAAGTTACACAACGGTGCGCTGAAATAAGACTTTTCACTAGCAGCCTCCTTGATAATATAAACGGATTGGTTATGATGTCTGTTAATTAATAGATATAATGAGGATGTATCGTAATTTTTACCCTACATTAATTTTTACCGAATCGTCAAGATTTAAGCCCACTGGCTGAAAACGAGTCAGTAAATCTGTTCAGAAGAGAAAAATCTTTCCTAATCCCTAGATTTCTTTGACTTTCCGAAGAGCTTTGCGAACTTTTGTACAGCCCAGTGGAAACAGGGCTAGTTTTTAAAATTAATCTTTCTTTTTGAGTTTCGCTCTTGTCGCCAGAATCTTTCGGTTTAATTGATGATTTTCGGGCGAAGTTTTGTGAGGTGTTGCAAAAGAAGTTTCAAACTTGATCCATCACTCAAGGTCTCGCCACGACTTGCTGTCTGCCCAACTTTGTGATTTACTGGTAATTAATGTTGTATGAAAATTTGCACGCCTTGATCATATTAAATGTAGAGAGCATTATTTACTCTGGTAATATTGACATGCATTATTCGCATATAATTAGTGAGAAATGTCTGGTATTAGAAACAATGATACAATAAATGGAACACATATTTTGGCACGCCATGATGGGGTACTGTGTTGGCAGCACAGGTGTTGGCAGCACAGGCGTGGGTGCAGTACAGGTGTTGGCAGCACAGGTGTGTGCAGCACAGGTGTTGGCAGCACAGGTGTTGGCAGCACAGGTGTTGGCAGCACAGGTGTTGGCAGCACAGGTGTGGGCAGCACAGGTGTGTGCAGCACAGGTGTTGGCAGCACAGGTGTTGGCAGCACAGGTGTTGGCAGCACAGTCCAGCTTCTAACGTCGGAAAGTTCCGATAGAGAGGAGCAATTTTTATCTTGTTCTTTGGGAGGTCGTTTTTTTTAGTCTTTAATTTTAGGATGTAAAGAATAATTTGGTTTTGATTTTACTCAAAAATGAAGAGAAATAAAGCAGCTCTAAGCTTTTTCCATGAAAGAAAGGAAATATTAGTAGCTACATCTAATATAAATGTCCTGCAGTTTAGAAATCGAAAAATTATCTTGAAGGGGGATTATATTGTAGTCTTCAGACAGCACATGAATATTCATGAATTTAAAATATATTGACAATCGTAAATAAATTGAAAGATTCCCATTGTGTTCTGGACGACAATGAAAAACATGGTGAATTATACGATCAAGATTCATGCATCTGGTATTAAGTACAGTTTGATAAAAGGATTTAGCATCATACTTAGATAATATCGGTACTAAGTACAAACTAATTCGAAAATATACACTTAAATGCAATATATTTATTAGAAGTACAGTACAACAAAACGATTTAGTTTCTTCGGATTTGATGTTAAAAGTGTTATGGGCAGCACAGAGAGAAATACAGTGGAAATAAGATAGGATTCTTTTTTCAATTTTAGCATGCGATTAGTAAATTACATTTAAAGAAAATATCACCCCATGCATTTCATGACGACTATCTTAATTCTACAAACTATATCCTACAATCACACCACAATGCCTGACACATATGCTGCTCCTGACATCACAATTTTGTAGGTGAGCAAAAGAAGCATACTGTGCACAACACATGGCCCTAAAAATTATGTGACATCAGACGGACTGCAGAGTCCTGAGAGACTCAAGTCCTCGGCATCTCTTCCAAAGATGGGTTCGAGTGTCGGAATTTTTGATGCCGGTCTCCATTATAAAGAGTCAAGGATCCAGTCGATGCTACATCTATTCCTGCGTTGCACTTCACGTGGCAATAAATAGTCTTCTGTTGTTAAAAGAATCTGCTGAACAATGTTTATGCTAGAATAAAAAACTTTATCTATTATTGTTGTTGCTTCAGTTGGATTTAGTTTCAAGTTTTTGCTGAATGTTTCGAAAATTTTTTCAAACGTTGCTGAAAAACATTTTTTCAGATGGCATGAACAATTTCACGTTTCGTTATCAAACTACCTCTTCCACAAGGACATTTCATAACAATGAATCCATTTCCATGACATAATTAACAAATAATTTTGGTTATTCCATAGCAAATGTGTGCAGATATTCCATAATAGAAGGATTTGTGAAGTATTTTTCTTTCATTCAAATTAATGAAGTGGATCTTGCACTCATTAGTGACATTTCTATCCATTCAACTGAGTTGTGTTTTTGCCTGCTGTTTTAAGAACAAATTCTCTGAAAAGTACCTATGAAAGAATTATGAAACATAAATAGAGTGCAAAAATAGATACAATGTAGTTGAAATGGTAGACTCTTCTGAGTATGCTTCGTTTTAGCACTCGTCGAATAATCTCAAGCAGCTCAGAAAAGGGAATTTATTTTATTTATTAGCAATTTTCTTTTTATTTGGCCTCGAGCTCTGGAAGTCAACACTGACTCTAAAAAGAACGCATTTTTAAATATATTTTTCATGAATACATATATACTGTAAATATCTAGCTCTAAATTGACCTATTTATTTTGTTCTAATGTCTGTGTATTCATTGAGTGTTCCGCTAGTATTTATTTGCTTTCGTAGTACTGATGTGCACAACAGCACACCATCTAAGAGACGAGGGCAGTGAAGATGTAATGGTTGAATGAAAAATTTATTTATAAATTTTCAAAATTTTATAAAATAAAACCATTTCAGGGATGGAAAAATATGTAAAAATTCTAATTTACAACACAAAGAATTGCAATATTGCAGGATGACATCATTTTCATTAGTTGCGCCTTAAAATAACGTTAAAACTTTTAAAAGGCAATCACAGGATCATTGTGGAGCTCACAAAACTTAATTCAAATGCATACTACTCTACTTTGTTCTTCTTCCATTTGAATTTGATAGGACAGTAACTAATTTACTTGATGGAGAGACTTTATGTGTAAAATTTTCAGTTCAACTTATTGTATTTTAATAGAAATAAAAGTTTAACAGTTTCAGAGGTTCAGTAATTCCAACTGAAGCTCATTGAATTACTTCACTTTATGTCTAAGTCCCATGAACATAAAATCGATTACTTTAACATGAAAAAAGTACAAATAAGCACAGAAGGTTACATTGTGTCTAATTTAGGGGTTTACTTTGATTACCAATTACATCACCAGCTTGGTCGACTGGTGAGCGAATCTGCTTGCGAGCGGGAAGACCCGGGTTCGAATCCCGCTGCCGACATGGTTAACGCGGCTAGAAATACGGCATGGGACTTGGGTAAAACAACCGAATAATTATCGAAGTAATTATCCGACCCAAGAATGGGCCCGAAGGTTCGTTCCTATAGAATAGAATAGAATAAGGCAATAGGAACGAGCCGTTTGGCCCATTCTTGATTCAATACCGAAGTCCCATGCCGTATCAATACCGAAGTCCCATGCCGTAATACCGAAGTCCCATGCCTCATTCTATTCTATTATTACAATAGGTGAAAGAATCTTTTGACGTACCAGTGACACGTTGCCAGAGCCTCGAAATTCTTCCATTTGACGTCATTCAATGAAGACAATGAGAAGCCATGGGGCAATTTTCTTCTATTAAAATAGTTATAATGAGCTTCAGAGTCCCATATTTCAGAATTTTTAAACAAAGCTGGCAGTGATGATAAAGACCCTAATGATAATACTTATAGTATTATTATTTACAGTGAAAACAATAATCACAATCTTAATAATACTAAATAATCGAAAGACACAATCATTAGAGATATGTGAGTGCTGTCATTAAAACTTTCAGGCACCAAGCAATACATGAATTCAGTCATTCAAGCACTCAGGCATTGAAACATTCAGTCATTCAAGCATTCAGTCATTCAAGCATTCAGTCATTCAAACATTCAGTCATTCAAGCATTCATTCATTTAGACACTCAAGTATTCATTAGTTCAGATATTGAGTGATTCACACTTTCAAGAGCTCATTGGATGCGGTTGAGACGAGAAGCTACGACCACTGAAGAGTGAAACCACTCACACGGTAGGCAATCCCATGTTTCAGTCTCCTCTTCTGTACTACGCTTCCAGTAAGTTTGTAAACATTAATACTCCATTCCAAAACTTAACGTTATTGGCCTTTGGTCTCAATTAACAATATTTGATTAAAATTTGTTAGATTTCAGTAAGGATTTTTTACGTCATTGTTATTTTCTTCCTACGAGTATCATTATAGTCGGATTTCAGCCTTCTGACTGTCGGGATAAGTTAACGTCTATAGAAAGTCTATACGGAAAGTACTGCATAGTTTTTTCATGTATGCAAAACATCATTAGTGTTATTGAAGTCTATTTATGATATGTCTGATATAACAACTGCTCTTTAGCTATAAAGAGCACGTGATAGAGCATCTACTCTTACCGTCCTTATGAACATGTTTTGTCATCCAATTCCAGAAATTGTACTCGATGTTTGAGAAATAAGCGTATGATTTTAAAAGAATTTTTGAAATTTTGATATTTATTTACTTTCTTAGAATGTGATCACCAATAGGTCTCTTTGTTTAAAATTTTGCAAGCTCTTCCGTACAGAATATATCAGCCGTCCTCCTATCCTTTTGAATAATTACTGGTTAGAAACTATTGTCAAAATCTTGAACATCTCCTGCATTCAGTAGTTGCCAATGTATGTACAGCGCCTCACGTGTATCTCTGTAAATAACGTTTCTTACATAAAGTCTCTGGTTAAACTCAGGGTACTTTCTCGTAGTCATCAACTCAGAAAGTTCTGGTTTTGTAAGTTCACTTAGCACAAGTTACCTTCAAGCAGCTGAAAAATGAAGCCCGTAATTGCGACTGTGTCAAATGGCAAAAGTTGAGTGAAGTTTCGAGCAGGACACAGCAACTACAGCTCTTCGTGTTGACATTACAACGTGTTTGCGACTCATTCTTTGAAAATTTTCCCCGCTGTGACATTGAGAATTTAGAAACTAGTGGAAAAGTGACCGCCTATTGCTGTCAATGTCTCACAGGTGTGATGTGCAAGAAATTTGTTTATCACTCTATTTTTACCACGCAGTGACTATTTATACTTGGGTTCAAATAGTTTATTTCTGAATACTTCAATGAACAATAATTACTCTCGCTTATTTAGCAATTTTACAGCCATGCCAAAGATTTGAGAGAAAATCTGTGTTAGAAGAATGTTTCCATGTTAAAAAAGGAAACAGGAATAAAAGTTTGAATAGAGAAACAATGTTGAAATGCAGTCAGGTTAGTGAAAATTTAGTACCCGTCGAGCGCATAGATAAACGAAAATTGCAAAGTTACCGAACGGTCAAACAATTGCAAGTTTAAATTCGGTCAGAATAAACTCCTCCCAAGACCTCAACCATGACTGCAACTACAGGCATCTTGAACAACAAGTAAATAAAAAAGTATTTAGTGACGTTAGTGTTTTCGGTATGATTTTAACTAAAACTGAACGATCTGAGCTTGACTTTGTCTCTTTTTCATGAAAAATAATAGTCGTTATAAGCCTATAAACCATACACTTTCTTAAAATCAGACAGGGAAATATCTAATCAACATTACGACTGTGTTCAGTAATCACTATATTTCTTTCCCATTTAATGTTACTCTGTACAAAATTATTTGTCAAAAATTGAGTATGTGTACATAATGCATTGATTAAGCCAATATAAATGGTTATTCATTGTATTAACACATGCGTTTTGGTGAGCTGCGCAGAACTGAGTTTATTTTTATATCCATTGAGAAACAATGCAAAAGGTATGCTCCACTTAACCAAATGATCAGATTTATGAGACCCCACACTATTAATTAAATGAAATGTGTGCATCAGTGCTTGAAACATTTATTCAATAATTGTGCTCGTTAAAATGTGTTTTTCTCCGCTGTGGGTGGCTTTTAGTAAACTTATGATAAACCTGAATCAATGATAAATAACAACATGCATTGCACAGGCTGTGTTATACTCGTCATAAAATATTTACTCGTATGAGGCTACATGAATACCTTTTGAAGTGTGACTTTAATGCACACACACACACGCAGCGTTAACAGCAACAACAAAAAAATACTGCCACTGATATCTGCATGTGTTTCATCACTCATACATTCAAGCTCAGGTGTTGTTCTGTTAATCCATGGCTTTGTTCTCGTCTCTTTTCAGAAAGTAAATTTGGTTGTCTATTAAAAGCAGTTGCTCTTTCATCTGCATATGCATCAAATTCAAATTAAGTAACACCACTTCATCATTACTTTGCACGATGTTGAATCTACAAAATAATTTTGTGATGAAGACGCGACATCCAATATTGATCTATGCTCCTCACTGCAAACTCAGATGCTAATCGTGTTGTGATTGAAAACTATCATAATAATCGTACCAATAAATTTAATAACACAGTAATAATGGCATGGTGTTGGGGAATTGTTTCCTTAGATGAGTTTCAATATTGGGGCAATGAGTCATTTATCGTCAAAACAAAGCTACCAATTCTATTATTTCTTCATGTTCATGAATTTGTGAGTCTCCTAAAAAATGGACATATTACTTTATGTGTCTGATTAATTAAAGAGAAGGTATTCACTGAGCATAAACAAAGATACATGCACATGAAAGACTTGTTGGCAATGAGAATCATCATCCGTATGAGTGAGAGGGGAAAAAAACATGAAAATAAGATCAGAGGAAATATTCTTGAATTTTTCCGTTCTTCGAGCACATGGAACTGAAGTTCATCAGATCTGGACCGTAAAATATTCACCAGGCTACTGGCAAATTATTCATCAATTCCAAAAATTTTCTCGCGTTGTAGAAGATTTTGAAAAATATTCTTGATTGGATTGAAGTTTTGAGAAACAAAATGGTTGTTAGATTACTCCACGTAACTAGTGCCATTTCCTAATATGCGCAGCCCATTTCTTCTTACATTAAAGAACATCAACAAGAGCTTACCAAATGGAATTCTACATATGTTAGGTAATTGTAGGACATTCGTTCACCCACTTTTTTTCATCACTGTGTAAGCTCTTAGTTGCTCACGGCTGTTTTTATATCAACCTACATCAAAGTGTTATGAATCCGTCACATGAAATTATTTCGCTTTCAATCTCGTTCATGCGTAGCATTGAGCGATTTCTAAGTCAAAACCTCGCATTCATCACTTCAATAAATTTCAAAACGCAAGTCCCTTTGGTTCATCATCTAATAGCTAACTTCAGAGTATTCATTAGTTAGCCTCTATACTTCTCATGTATTTTTCTCTAACGCATCTTTATTGTCCTTCGTGATTCCATCGTTAATGTTAATTAGTTTCATAGAAAATTTGTTCTTCTTGTAAAAATCGCCGGTGATGCTGGTTACTACATTTATACATTCAAAAGATACCTCATCAAAGCATGATGATTCCGTTTTAATTCTGATGGTAAAAATTTACGAACCTTTCCAAAACCAATTTTTTTCATTTTGTAACTCATCAATTGTACCGTCATGGCTGAAACTGTAGAATATGTTGGTATTTTTGAGAAAAAATATTACCAAAGGGTTGAATACTATACATGTATCGTCTTATAATTCACTTCTATTTCAGAGTAAAATATAAGGAACGTGGAAAATAAGTTCATACAGTACATGTCATGTACGATCAAAAGCGGAAAGAAACATCCTTTTTATGCTGCAGTTGGCCGCACGATTTTCAAGTTGAAACTCATCCTCAGATGCCTAATTTCTCATCTCTTACTCTTTTTAATCCCAGAGTCCCACGTGAAAAGATCAAAAGCTCGTGAAAATGTAGACCTGATGCCAATCATTGCCATTCATTCCCTCTAATTGTAAATCAAGCCTCAAATTTCCAAACAATCGCGTTCAAAAGTAACGTTGTCGTACGCATACATTACGTGTGCACTAAATGACGGCTGAAAAACATATTTGACTACTAACAATAGTTCACTCAATAATTAAAAGCATGATTAAACGGTATATTTTTAAAATTTCTATATATGTTACAGAGAATTAGTACCCTTTTACTAGAACTGTTCAAGATCTCTCGCTTATGAGCAGAATACTGCTAGCTATTCGCTAGGTTAAAACCATTTTAAAAATTATTAATTTCTTCCGTCAGACTACGTTGAAAAAAGTTCCCTGAACAGTCACAGCTTTGAAATAAAGGGCGAACAAATCCACAGTGGTTTCTATGTGTATTCCATAACGGCTAAAAATTATCGTTAGTTTTGATACTTCAAAGGTGTATAATGCAGCAATAATAATGATGTTATATCGTTATGAAACTTAGGGTAATTCCTTGAAGAAGCATTAAAGCGTGCAACCGGAAGCACTTCAAGAAATTGAATTAAATCGTCCGGCACTGCTTCCCATAATGCCAAGGCCACACCAAGATTCAATCAGGATTTTGAGTTGAGTTCTCAGTGGTAAGTTAATTAAATGCTACAAATTATTTTCATCTAAATTTGGGACATACATCCATGAAGTTATGCATCCTTACGCTGGAATGTAGGACTCGGGCAGCTTACCTCTACCTGCTAATGCTGTGTTCTTTTCTGAGATAAATGAAAAACAAATGTTTGCTTACTTCCGGGTATGTGTTTCACTGTCTATAGTATGAAGTCGTCATGCGGCAGGGAAACTCAATAATTGGAAACTTTCTCGTAAAAAAATGTTCCAATTTCAGACACATATATTTATTTCAGCTGTTTCATTTTGAGAATCATTTCTGAACCTGCAATCACCAGGTTTTGTATCCATTCGAATTAATTATCCTTACCTAATGTCAGTACAAAACAAGTAACAAAATAAGATGAAAATAAGTGTCATTTAGTTAGTTGAATGTGCATACGTTCTGACAGTTATTTGGCAAAAAAAAATCAACAATGAACATGTACATTAGAATTTCGAATTTTTACTCTGTGGTAGTTGCGCCAGTCACGCACTCACTAAAAGACTTCCATTAATCGAGTCACAACGCAACGTAATAAAAATTTGTACTTCGTTAAGCTAGATCAGTGTAGAATGCAATCAACCTGAACAGTAGAAACTAGCAGACTACCATGACACAAGCACAGTAGTTGTACGAACAGCATGTACAGTTACTTCAGTTCATCATAAATGTTTTTTGCTTCTAACAGCAGCTTACAGTTAGAGGTTGCCACTCAATAGCAATCTCAGTTATGTATACAGTACTCAGATTTTCTTTGAAATTTCTTCCCATGGCAAAACTACGCCACTAAATTTGGGTTGCATATGGTGATTACCTACAGCTGGTATCATAACGAGAATGATTATTCAAACTGAAACTTTATTTCTAAAAACTGACAGAAAGTTTGAGTAGAACGACACTGCTTCGCGTTGCATAAGCTCCCCTTGAAGTATGTAGACCAAAGAAAGCAGTCGAACAAAACCGTAATTTTTTTCGAGTGAGCCTTTTCAGACCTTCCCCTCGGGACATCACGCAGCAGTAACTCTAAACATTTGAACATTCTGAGGGTAGAAGTAAAGCAACGATGAGTTAGAAGAATACTTGAGAAATGAATGCGAGTTTAAACGCTGGGATAACTGAAGAAGTGACACATAATCCTGCAAGTTAGTGTACAGATGTAAATTAGCAGGTTGACGACATGAACTTGACATAGGCAACGAAATATGTTTGTTAATACAATACACGATGAGCATTGGAAAGCGTATTGGGTAGCAGTTTTCTTCATATGAGTATAAAATTTTATATGAATGTGAGTATTGGAATCAAACGTTTCAGGTCCGATACTTGGACAGATGCTGTGGCAGATACCAGGAAAGATCATCGGCTGAATCGTAATCTGCTGTTCCATACCATGAAGATTAGGTAACACTGTCTCTTTTCGTAGTACAGAAAGCCAATAAAGATTTAAATACTATCAACAACTCTTGTTTATTATGAATTCTAATAAACCTTATTGGACTCTTTCTTAAAGATATTGAATAACTTCAATTAGATGCTGGGTGTTTTCATTGTCGCGGTTCTTATTCTAAAGTCCTAGAATTTATAGGGAAAGATAAAAATGTCCATAAAAAATCGTTTGCTTCCTATAAACGAATACCTGTCTTCAGACAAAGGGAGGCAATCAATGAAAGCGACAACCTTTGTTTACACAGGCAACCGTTAGCAATGAATATTGTGGCCCTCGTCACTGAGATCCCAAATTAGAAACATCTTCATTAGTGTGTTCTCCAAGAGATCTCACGACGCAGACGGACGGGCAAAAAAAGTCCTCACTTGAGTATGTACGCCTAATGTATACTTCAGAACCTAATTGACCATATTCTGAGTATCAAGGATACGCGTTCACCGAGATAAATAGTCAAACCCTCGCATCTGACAAATACTTTGCATTTTTTGTACGATGTATTTCCAGGCTTTTTATCAGGCTGATTGGACTGATAGTAGAAGACTGAGGGTGACTATACAGGGTGTCCCAAAAAAACAATACCCAATTTTCAAGTGCTGTAATTCAGAAACTATTAAACTTACAAAAAATTGGAAAATGACATTTTGTTTTCTTATACTTTGGTATCATTGATACGGCTTCAACTCGTAAGTTGAATTACGTATGAATACGAAAGCGTGATCTTAAACTATTCAAGATTTTTACCGATCGAAGAGTCTCCCCATTATGCAACTCACAAAAGAACAAAGAACATTCATCGTTGACAAGTATTTTCAATCGAAAAGTTTCCGACAGGTCATTCAATCATTTCAAGAGCATTTTCCTGAAAGACAGTCTCCAACAAAGATGACGATTTGGAGAAATGTTACTAGGTCATTGAAACCTGTTTTATCTCAATAATAACAGCGACAATAACAAGTGTTGATTAACGTGTAAATCTTTACAAATTTACCCAACATAAAAAAATGCTTAGCGTGTTCAAAGATCTCGACTAATCAATCCAATATAAACATGTATTTAACATGAATATTGATCTACACAAACTAATTTGATATATGAACTCCACAGAATAGCATAATTTCTACATACCAGACCTTGAAAAAATGTACAAAATGATAATGACTTTATATTTGCACTGTCACCACAAAGCTTACATCTGTTCCTCAAAAATGCAGACAAAAGCCTCGTCATCATGCATTTGTTGACTGACTGCACACCTTCAGGGCTGGCAATAGTTGAGAAATGTGAGGCAAAAACTTACTGATTTTCCAGATCCATTTTGGTTTACCTCAAAACGGTCGTGTTGAAATCGAGAAAACGAATAAAATGTTAAAGAATTTTCTAGAAATATTGAGAAGTTATTGACATTAATAAAATATGTTGAGCCGCTGCCATTCAGTGTTGTGGAAAGGATCGGTGCGGACACCTGCAATCCCGGAAATGAAATTAAATATAGCAGGAATTTTTGAAAACGATGTATAAACGCTAAAACTATTTTTAAAAGTTCAAGTTATGCCGGGGCGAATGCGATTTTTGCAAAGAAAGCATGCAAACTAAGAAGGAGGAGCGCTTGGATTCTGATCTGAAATAAATTTGTTGGAATATAAACGTTTCAATCGATGGAGATATTTTTCAGAGTTTAAAAGTCAAGAATATTCTAGAATTAGTGTAATAATCGTACTTACATCTTATAAGCGTGCCTAATGTGTTAGAAATTCCACCTGTAGTTTAAATTACAGCTAAATAACGACATTAACACCGAATAGGGAAAATTACGTCCGTACAGAAATAAGACTTAAAGTAAAAACAAACACTAGTTAGCATTACATCTGAAAGAGAAAATTAGACACACATTCAGTAGCGGTACATTATGACAATGCTGAATATGCAATAACATCGGAAGACGACATTTATTTTTGACGGTTGATGACACTGAAAAAATCAGTGCATTTTTAGAATCAGCAGAAAAGCAATGGATTACTCAGCAAGAAAAATATGCAATGAACAACTTTTTATAAATTGTTACGCTGCGTAATTGATTCAGATCTATGAATAAGAGTGATAAAAATGTACTGGGTTTTGGTAAAACTCGAATTAATTTTTCATAGAATTACAGAAATAGAAAATAAACAAAAGGTAGTCGGCTACTCTGCGATATGTTGCATTGGGAGATAATGATGAATATTTTAAATAGAAAATTCCGTAGAAAAACATAATATAAGATTCTAAGTAGGATGTAATAAGTTTAAAAAGAAGATACTCAAAATAGAACAATACAAAAAAACAATAAAAACCATAACAAATTCAGATCATACTCTTACAAAGAAATAACTGATTCCAATCTGTACAAAAACGAATGAATCCATGATGTTCTCAGCAGTTTACTTAGTAATGAACGTAATTTTACGTGTAGTTTTGTTTATTAATATAGTTCATGGAAGGGAACTTCGTTGAAAGTTGATGAAATCAACATAATGCGTGCATAGATAAAATCATCAGACTTCCTCAAATAAGCTCAAACTCGTATTTATTCGCTTCTTCTATAGTCAAATGACTATCAGCCTATGCTAGTGCTACTAAGGTCCCTAATTCTAGTCTCTACACCGCACTCAAATTTCTCCTGCTCCTAAAGTACGGAACCAAAATGACTGACTGACTGACTACGTATTTCATCAAACTTGCAGCTCATCAGTGCGTGCCCTTACAAGCATCTGCCTCATCTAGCGCCCCTACAAGCATCTGCCTCATCTAGCGCATCTACGAGCCTCTGCCTCAAGTCACAACACAGAAGTACTTGAACAATCACTGGGAGCATCATCACTAGTCTTAAGGTATTAGCTTCAAGAATTAAAAACCCAGTTTACTTAACTTGAAGTTAAGTTCCCTTTTTTCTTACACTTGAGAGTTCGTGGGCTAGTGTATGACGTTGCATGTGTGCTGAGTATCGAGTAGTGTGTGGGCTTCACAGTCTTCGTGTATTTGTTCTACCATTTGATGCAAGATAAAATAGAGGCATATTATTAATGAAAAGTTAGTGAGGCATTAATCTGTCTAGCTGTTTGTTTGTTGCACATGACAAAATCAAACTTAACATTGTGTGTTTCATCAAACGTTAACTAATTGAAAAGCATAACGTTAATATTAATAATTGTGGTACTAATCAGTTAAGGTGTTTGTTTATTGTATAAAACATAATAAACCATCACACTGTGTGTTTCATTTGATGAGAACTAAACTAAATACATACCTTTAATAAGAAACGCTTGTGATAATAATCTGGTCAATTGTGTTAGCACATTCTCTTTAGTTTAAAGATCCTCTATGTTTATTTTTCTCAGTGAAATGGCATTCCTCGTTCATGCCCTTTATTATTCATTGCCTTTATTATCCACTCTCTTTACTCTGTTCTTCAGCGTGTACACCTCTGTCAGAGGCGCAGGGTTCTCTCAGGTTTTCTTCTTTGCTGAGTACCAAGAAATGAATGAATTCCATTTTAGTACGTGGCAGTACGGGGCAGTACGAAGCAGTACGTTGCAGTCAGACCAGGAAATATATGCATACACATAGAGGGAGTCCCTGGTTTACGGTATTTTGACTTACGGCAATCTGCTGTTATGAACAAGAGCCCATAAATCATTTTAATTCATGTTCTGCTTTACGGCGATCCGTTTGTAGCTTGCAAACCAGGCGGAGTACTAGTTGTTTTGCTTGCACGGCTGAATATACGGTAACGCTGCGCATAAACGAGGAAGATGCTCACTCAGTACGTTATATTGTATTGTAACTCTCGTTGTTACCTCCGAGCTCTGTAGTTTTTACCCGTTTTTACCCGTTTTCACCAGTATTTGAACTTCAATTTATCTTTATTTTGTGTATACTATATATATATGTAAATGTTTTCATCATTAATTAATATAATTTACGTATGTAAGTAAATGCATAGTATCTCTGTGACGTCTAGGCTTAAGTTCCGACTTACGTACCAAACCGGTTTATGAACGTCCGTAAGAACGGAACTCATTCGTAGCTCGAGGACTCCCTGAACTGCAATTTGAGAATGTTGTAATTAAGCAACATCTTAAAATAATTTCTTTAATCAGCATTTATTAACTTAATAAAAATGATTCTTCCGAGTCTTCAGAAGTAGCTGCAGGCGTTCTCATGAAAATTTGTGAAATGATTTTTTAAGTTATGTACGAGAAGCCGTGTTTGTAATGCTTGCATTGCATCACGCACGAAATGGAAACCTGTTTACACAAGCAAGAACTAAGCTTGCACCTGAAGAATTGATCTGTTGAAGACACCGCCTAGCTGGCAGCTGCAGCGAGAGATGTAAGTAATTCTAGCACCATAACACAACAGTTTCGAAAATGCTATTGGTACCAACCACTCTGAATAGGTGGTTGCAGACTGTTGCTTTCTGTTTCGAATGAAAATTTAAATGAGAAACAACGTGACAGGAAACAAGACGACCTCCTTCAAAATTTTTATCAATATTACTGAAAAACAAGAAAAAATAATCTTCCAATAAACATGTCTTAGGTACAGAGAATAATAAATATTTGAATAATTAGAGAATAATTTTTGTTCGTTGAAAGCTAATCTCCTGATTAACTGACACTAGAGTGGTAAATGCCAGCAAAGCATTGACTGGAACACTAGAGCAATAAGCACTTGCAGTGCGTCATGTTGATAACTTTTATGTAAACATTTTTTCCGGATATACATACTTTAAATAATGTTTGTAGTCATAACAAACCTCTTGATTTGTGGCACTTCATGTTTACGTTATGAAATTAGCGATGCAGAGGCTAATTTGGCAGTGTCTACATTTTTCTAGGTTAGCTGAGCATTTAACAGAATTAATTATTTCGACTGACATTGCCTGACCAAATAAGACATTAAACGATCGAACATTTGCTTTACATCGAGTAAATATGAGGTTAAAAAAATAGATAGGGTTTTTTGAGAGGTGAAATAACTTTTACTAAAATACGCAAACACGTTTGAGTAAAATATATGTGAGAATTTGATTGGTTTGTGTTAAATATTGAATAGTGATTCACAATTACAAAAAATAACAGTTAGATTGATTAAAATGGTATGAACAAGCGATGAAGAATGACGCGAAAAATGATGAATAAGGAACAGTGAATGATAAAAGATAAATAAAGAATGAAGGTTTTGAACTATGAATCAAACATTATGAATGAGCCATACATATGAAGGAAGCAAAAGAAATAATTAATGAAGAACAAAAATATGGGAACATTGGCTGAGGAATGTTTAATATGAATGACGTCCATGATGTTCGTCATCGTATATCATTGTGACGTACGTATTTTTACTTACAAATATGTACGTAAGTGCATTCTTATAAGATAGTAGCAGAAGACTATGCTATTTTAGATTAGATATTAGACATAAGCCTTCACTAGCCAAATTTTGTGGTGCTAGAATAATGCTAGTGTGATGCTATGGTGCAATATGAATAAAGTCACCACTGATTTTTTTATATCCACACTTGATTTACTAATAAAAACAAATTCCTAGACCCTTTTAGAATACACTTCATATATTTCTTCAGATGCATTTCATGGCACAAAATGGTTAAATTGCCAACACATTATCAAACCTGCAGTGTCTTTGAAAAGAAACTAAAAATGAGCGTACTTCAATGAATCATACTCCTGCAGTTCCATCTCTTGAAACATTCTGAGAGCAGACAATCTTTAATGATCCATTTTCCAACAGTTCCACCTCTTGAAACATCCTCAGAGCAGACAGTCTTCACGTCTGTCCAGAGTCACATGTATGACCAAATCAAAATGATGAGGATCCTCAGTTCTACCGTAATGTTTATCTTTGCTTCACGCTCACTCATTTGTTCATCTTAAGCTCATCGAGAAAAACTCACTAGGCATTCTGAATCAATGTCACTTGTCCATTATTGGTTATCAAATGACTTTTCAAACGATATTTCTATGACACAATCAATAATTCTCTAGAACATTACGTAGCAAAAACTGTAATTCTCTTTTCAGGAGCTTGTTGACACTGATCAAGCGTCACTCGCTCAATCACGTAATTGCCAAGGGACATATCTCACTTTTCCCATAGCCGCATTAGCCTCAAAAGCAGCACATTATGAGCGATGTCCCTCATTACTGTGGAAAATAACTCAAGTGAGCCATCCCTTACCTTCACTGAGACGCTTAAGAGTCATTAGTCTTGCACCACTTGTAGCCACAGCGCTAACGCATCTCCATAGCGTGAGCCTGTTTTTTAATTGGAGAAATCAGCGATCCATGGACGACCGAAGAGGCTTTATTCGCGGTATAAGGATGTCTGTTTCCTAGTCTTCTGAGCTGCCAGAATAAAAACCCTACTCTGAGCTCCGACATGTGATGGTTTAGTGGTGTACCCGAATATTTCCCTTCACAAGGCTGTGTCGTGAAATTATGCCTTGGTATCGACACCGAATTTCTTTTGGTTTCATTTTACGGTACGTAAACTCACATCTGCGTTTTATTTACACGAGTGGTGCTGCCTAATCGTACTCAGGCTGAAACTCTAAGATTAATTTCACTAAAGCTTACGATTCCCTCTCTACCCCCGCTTCCCTCTCTCTCTCTCTTCCCCTACCTCTCTGTTTATTTACAGTGTCCCTTGTGACGCTCGAGTTCAGCTGAAGTCAATCTGAAATGAAGCTTCTGATGGTAGATTGGCATTGACTGAAATTTATGCTGAATAAAGTTTGAGGTGAATGAAGTTTGAACTGACTGAAGTTTAAGTTGTGTGAAATTTGAGATAACTGAAGTTTGACTCAACAGAAGTTTGAGATGGTTAAAGTTTACGATGGCAGAAGTTTGATTTTACTGAAATTTCAACTGCATGGAGTTTAAATGATAGTTTGAGCTAACTGAAATTTGTTTTAACACAAATTGGAATGATGGATGTTTGGAGATTTACAAACAGCTTGAGCTAATTTCATGAGCCAAACAATAGGTGAATGTAGCATTGAACAGTCCAGTTTATCAATCCATTATTTTACTCACTAAAGGGCGGGAGTGTATGGCAGTGACCTATTAAGATGCATGTAAGAAGAATCTACTCAATGAGTCAGTGTTTCAACATCATGTTTAACCAGTTCACTCTAAAAATAATAATGGAATACAGCTGTTGTTTTCTACCTTTTTATTTACTCAAAAATATATTGGTCGAAAGCACCCAAAAATTTAATTCAGTATAAATAAAGTCAGTAATTGTAATACGAGTGCGTTGTTCTAATATTATGGGTATTCGATACTCAGTCACTTCAATTTATCTGTTTAAGCTTAACTGGATGCAAAAACTGGTTCATATCTTCAAATTTAAAAAGAATAACCTTCAATTATAGGCTAGATTTTTTTTGGCCTCGTTAAACAATACTTGTAAACTGAGAAACAGGTCAAGTACTACAGCAAAAGATACATGCACCAAATTAAAACATTTTCGTGTCTGGGTTAAATCAACTGCATTCCTTCGCCAAATAAAGAATTCTGTTGATATTCGAGCGTAAATACGAATTTAATTTGACGTAGCAACTAACTGTGGTCGTGAAATGTTTAGTTTTACATGAAGAACAACTCTTAAATTACTGATCGTTATCATGAAAATTAAGTGATGCATAATAATAATAGAACGGTGGTCACAATAACAGAATTTATTTATGAATGGTTTCAGTAAACACTTTTTAACTCTGGTGATGCTGCAACCATCATTCAAGTTTGAGTAATTCCTTTTACATTTTTAAACATTTTTCTCGGGTACGTTCTACGTTTTTTCTGGAAAAACATCCAGCAAAAAGACTTTTTTTAAAGAAAGGATTCATAAATCAAAAATAAAGAACTGCCTTCGCACCTAAATAGCTGATATTTTATGTTAGTACACTTTTTGCACATAGTTTGAAAATTAAAGCTTCGTATTTTACTCACATGTATAAAACAAAAATGTGATTACACTGTAAAAGTCGTCTACTTTCACCGATTACTCTGTTTGCTGAAAGATTGCAAAGAAAAATAGACATGGGTTTAGGTTAATATACCACAGAAATGTCTTGCAGTTCGTGTTAATAAGCATTACATCAGTGAAACCTGTAACTTAAATACCCAGATTAATTGACGGGAAAATATCGTTTCTAAGACTAGGAACACAAACATGTTCTGATGTACTAATAATTGGTACACCAAAACTTACCTCACACTTTAAATAATTAATCAAAATAAAATTTCGATTAGAAACTTTAATGTTGCATTTTTGAGCCCAGACATTTTATGAAGTTTTTACTCTCTCTATGATCACGCTTCCATCGAGGGTACGTAAAGTCCTTAAAATTTAATTATTGTTTTTCACTAAATCTGACATAGATCCTCCTTCACAGTTGATTTTTATGAATTTATAAGCATTCAGTGATGATCATGCGTATTTTAAAATCTCGTCGTCCATTGACACGAGCGAACTTTTCATCAGCAGCTGCGTTCCGGTGTCTTTTTCATTATCAGTGCATTTCAGGTTCTCTGGCGTGCCGCAGATTATGGTTCAATAGATAGAGCTTTTCATTGCAAAAAGTTTAAAAATAAATTGCAGGAGTATTCAGAGAAGAAGGGCAATTAGTTATCAAAGCGATCGCAATGTTTTTTATTTAATGAAGAGGACAGCATAATGAGGCACTATTTATCACTTGAACTAAGGTATCTGTTGGTAAATTTCTGAATACAGTTTCGTATGCATTCTCAGAGCAGTAAACTAGGATGTTTGTAGTAACTATTATTTAATGATTATTCACTTATTCATTCAAGAGACTGATGAGGAAAAATGGAAATTCTTGTTCATTGGAAGTAGCACGCACCACGACTCAGTTTCTACAAATTACAATTTGTGACGGCTTTTCATAGCTAATCCACTGTCATGACACGTTTGTATTTCATCAGTACAAGATCAAGTCAAATTACGCAATCATCCACCGTCAGGTATGTTGGTCAGATGTACATGCTAGTCAGCTGTACATGTTAATCAGCTGTACATGTTAGTAAGCTGTACATACATGTTAGTAAGCTGTACATGGTCCAGTTGTACATGTAAGTAGTGCATGTCATCAATGCATTAGGGAAATTTTAGTTCTATTTAAAGTTCCTAGTGTTGTTACACCAAACGATCACTAAGCCCCTGACGCTCATAAACTTCCTCTTGCAAAGATACCATCGAAATTAAATATGCAACACATGCTTGCTCTCAAAAAGACTTCCCAGACCTCAACAGAACCTGACCCCGTTTGAGACTCGACATTAGCATGACCTCGTTTACACAACAGATACGTACTTCTGTACACAAAGACTCGCATTGCGCCTAAATCACAAGGAAACTTCCTGTAGCGGGAAATCCAGTATTTCTCGGCTCGGTGAGATGGATTTTTAAATGAAAGGATTATTCAAATGGTGCCTTCCACGATTCGGTTGCGAGATGCCTCAGAGGGTCATGTATTATGTAAAAAAGGTCCAGTAATAAATCTTTTGAACTCATTGTGAAGTAAATTTGGGATGGAAGTTCGCAGTTGGTTTCATGAGGGAAGCTGACCACAAACTTGACCGCTCGAGGTGACTCATGTCTATTTGAATTTTATTGCTTTCACATTTTCTCTCCGGGGAAAAATAAGATGAAATCCGTTTCTTTCAATGTCAATGAATCGCTTACGGTAACCAGTTATACATATATTAGTTTAACTTTCTAGAAAACAATTTATATCCGCAAAAAAACCTTTTAATTTCATTCAATGGCAAAACACTGTTCTAATTTATTCTATTAAATATTTGGAAAACTGTTTGGTATTTTGAGTTCACAATAATTTTTCGTTCATGAAAATTCAGGCTTAAAATTCTGTGAGGTCCACATCGAACGTTAGGACAAACTTTCTGCATTGTTTGTCGTCTTCTTCCAAAAGTGCCGTTTGCGATGAGGTTTAGCATTAAAGTTTCTTAAGTCTGCACTTTTTCGACAGAATTATTGACGCACGTAAGAGAAACCCGGCACAAGCATTCCAGAACCAGAGTCTTCGAAATCATTTGCTTCCCCTGATCTAATGGAAAGTTCTGAGGTTCTGTTATATTGAACAAGTTAGCACTCAGAGAAGTATATTCCAGTATGATAAACTTTTATCCTATCGAAATAAAAACAAAAATAAAGTCCACATTCCTCAGTGGCTGAATGAAACGTAATGTAATATGAATCAAATCAAAAATTGAAATTGAATTTGCCAAAAGAAAACATATAAGCTTTCCCGCTTTATTCAGTGATAAAGTTATAATGCATTGCATTTCAAAAAATTAGTTCCTATTTTATAACCAACTTTGGAAAGAAAATAAACACATGAATGCACGTTTGTGGAAATTTTAGAGCCAAGCATGTATTAAATGAAATTTAAGGCGGGTTGTGACTTCAGTTAAGGGCTGAATCCTCTCAAGTTACCCGATTAAATAGCTACAGAAAATTGTAATATGAAGTGCTTCGAGTGATTGAATTCTCACCAACAAGAAGAAACAAGCACAATTTGCTAGAACAGTTAATTTGCATCATGTTCCGAACTAAATTCAGCCAGCACGAGTGTTCCCTGCTACTAAATGTGCAGATATTCACTAACTCAAATTAATATTTTACTCTGCATTTAATTTGATTTCTCCATTTCTTCATTTGATTCCTTAAAAATCAAAAACAGACAATTCATGTGGTGCTCCAGCCTAATAATTGAAAACACACCAAGGAGTTAAACTTTTTACTCACTATTTCAAAACTGGAAAATTATTGTAATTCATGCGGCCAACTAACATGCGGTTGAACGACGAAGCTAAATAAAACTCATCCAAATTAAATGGAACCCATACTTTTTCACTCAGTATAACCAATCTTTCTCATATTGATGACAGAGTTGAATTTAATTTACTTGCTTGCAGAGTACATGCATAATTACATTGTTTTGAATGACTTCTGAATAAAGTTCTGATTGAGAGTCCTGCCCAAGAGGCTCCCCGGGGTTTCGGTGATTCTGGTATTCCAATCAAAAAACATCCATTATTTGTTGAAATTCAAGCAGCATATTAAAAAAATAGACTATCTTTTTAGTGAAGTTTTTGTTTCACCGTGACGGAATCGATTTTTTCTGAAGCTAAAGCTAAAACACGTTAAAAACTATACTTTTTGACACTTATCCCGCGATGTTTTCTGCACCTAAAATTTCGAGTTCTATTTGAAAAATAATAAAAAATAGATTTACCCTTTTAGTCTTGAAGTCAACTTTTGTACCCTAATAATGTGAGCGAAATGGTACATAGAATGAACATCTTGATAGTCGTTGACTTGAACCAAGTAAAGATGATAACCTTTGATCGTTCGCTCAGTTTATCCAATGTCTTTTTAAGAATAGGAAATGTACCTTCAGATAAAAACAAAAGTCGCTTTCATGCTTTACGTCGTAAGTTTCTTTGCTTCAAAGGAGGATAAACTGAATATGAAATTTTTAAATTAGTGCACTATGCCAACGAACAAATACAGACGTCTCTCCATGTAAAACGGTTCGCTTTCACGCGTTTGCGATGCAAATAGAAGCGTTGCAGAAGTCACCTTGATGAAGAAACTTAGAAAACTTATGCCAGAGTCGCAGGAACAAAAGGAGCTTAGCTACCTTTGCAGGTGCCACTCTAAAGACGTGCTTCATTTCTTTCCATCAGCTTTGAATGAAGTTTTCAGAAAAGATAACTGTTTAAAGGAAAGGCTTGTTTTTTCAGAATTCTTGTGAAATTATTGCAGTGTTAAGTCATGGTAAATTTAATTTTGGTGGACAATAAAAGGCACATTTTATATTCTGTTGAGTACAATTCAGGAAAACTCCATTATTTGGGTAGTACATATTGTGTACAGTAATGAAACATGACAAGTTAACTGGGTATTTATTTTGGAGGTAGTTTAAGCTCAGCCTCTCAGCACTTTTATAAGGTTATGACAAGGTAGTCCAAAGTAGAGCAAATAAATGTATTTGTTTGTTATGAATGTCAACACGTATCCGTACAATACGACGTAAAACTTTTTTGATTAAAATTTTTTCACAATTTTTGGCGAAACGGTTTCAATTAATTGGGAATATTCAAGTTCATTATTTTTAGGGAAAAATTCAGCTTATGTATCCATTACTCTTAACCTTATAATGCAATTATTGTAGGATGCTTGGAATAGAAGTTTTGACCCAACACGACATGCATGGCCATGAAATAAAAACAGAACTAAATTTCCAAGATTGATGGTCTATACTGCAACAGACTGTATTAAATCTGAAAAACAGGTTTCATAAATGTATGTATGAGATTTAATTTTCAGGTAGTTGCGCTATCTTTCATAATATACTGGCTAAATTTTATAATTTTTGTGTTAAATTCTAGAAAAAGGCTGACTCCGGCTTAATGTATACTTTCATATTTTCCGTTTATTTAACGCTTCAATTTAATCCTTGCAGCTGAGAACGCAATAGCATTATTTTTATTTCCATCGACTGTTGCCAACGTGAGTGCAAGCCACGATTCGCAGGGTCCGTGAGCACCATCAGAAAAATGTAAACAGTGACGCACAAGGACTCATTTTTTGAAGGAACATCTGCCCTCACGAGGGCTGTTGAGTCGCTGTTTTTCTTCTCGGTTCTGCCAAGTCTCGATAGGCTCTACACCTCAGGAAGCTGGAGAGCTCTTACTGAGACTCCTGCAGCCACAAAACGCGCATTTGCCAGCAGCTCGAGAAAAGGAAAAATCCAGAATTACCTTTTGTCGCCACTTACTGGCCTTCGAAAAATAGCTTTGTTAAATAGTGCTGAAAGATGGAGTTATGTGTGAGAAACTTCGTTCATGATTGACCGATGTTTGTCGCCTTAAATTCGGAAATCTCAGACATTTGAATTTTGTTAGTAAAACTATTTTTTTGATTGATTTTGTAGTCCCAATCTCAGTTTCTTTCGTTTTATATCCGTGCTATTATGGTGCAAAGCACTGAATTGTGGTACCACACGCATATATAAACATAAATATATATAAACATCTAATGTCTAAAGATTGTGTGATAAGAAATGTGCGCTTGGGAATTCTATATTCATATATGGTTGAAAAAACGTTCATTTTCATTCAATCACTTCTTATTCTCGTTCTGATAAATTTCTAGCACTTATTTTCATTTCATCTTCTTCTCATCTTCTCCAAAGCTTTTTCATTCCTTTTCGAAACTTGACAGCAAAACTTCCAGCATTGAATTGATTTTCACTTCAACTTGCATGTACGTAGAAACATATAAGTCTAAAAGAGATTATATGATTTTAGTCGATATTTTGAATATCATGCCCACTAGTTTAGTCATCAGAATAGCATAATGTTAAGGTCCTAAACCCCATGAACTAAGAGGAATATGTTATATCAGAGAACAAAAAAAAATTTCGGAGCTGTTTGAAACGTGCATGTCTATATTTTTTTTAGACAGATTATTCTCGTTGAAGAAAGATGCCTTCTTCATTGTAATATACATTACAGGCAAACGAACTTTTCTCCCAAATCGTTTTAATATTCATTCTGTACAAAAGCTGACAAAATGCTTTGGATATATATGACAAAGCTGTCTAAAGTCATACGAACAAGAGTTACACACTGTGTGCAGTAAATGTGTGGACACTCAGTCCTACTTTCAACAGCAAATTCCACTATTCAAAATAACTTCATTGAAGTGCATTTGCTAAATCATTTATTGGAAGGAATGTTAGAATTGTTTGTTGTCAGACATATGAGTTTATTTCATCGTCAATGTAATTTTTTGTGCACGTTTTAAGTGCATTTATTGATTTAAATGCGAATTTTGCCTGAGCTCTATTTTATCATAAGCGCAGTCAAAAAGATAGAATTATTGAGATGTAGAGTAGACTAGATTGATAACTACAGCCATCTAGATGAGATTAAATTCTACCTTAATACATCGTATGATCACAAATTAAGTCTATTAACTTCTTTTAAACATTCTCCTTATTGCCTCTTTTCAAAGAACCTTTCTCAAAAAAAACTAAATACAAATCTGACTTGCAAGTGACATGCGTATTAAAACTGTTTATTTTCATAATGACTACTCCAATGAAAATTGCACGGTAACGTTTGCCTCCAAACACGTAAAGTCATGTATGGCTTCACTCTTTTTAAGGCAAAGCTTATAGTATATATATCGGATACACAAAAATCAGCTTCAAAGTATTATACATAGAATTGATTCCGAGAATGAAATCACGATATTAAAGTCAAGTTACCAATCTGTCAGAATCAGTCTCACTGATCTCACTCAAGAGTCAGAATTCAGTTTTCCGAAGTGGATTTCGAATCCTGAGAAAATGTTGCGAGCTATGGCAGGATCAGAGCTAATTAACTGTTCTCTAACGAGATCTCAGGACACTTCAGCAAAATTGTTTGATCTTTTGATGGAAAATTTTCAAAAAGTTCGAACCTGAAGATATTTTCCGAATTGAAGTTTTGTCTTCCGGTCCAGTGCTGCACCGTAGTACATTTTATCATCTGAGTACGGCCAATCAACTTCAGTTACCTGTATACGACTCTCCATTAAAAAACAGGGTTCGAATTCCTTCCATAATAAAATTTCTTACCGTTTTACTTAGGTATGGTTTTACTTACGGTAATTAGTTAATGCATAAAATTGATAAATGTTAGTGAAAAGTTCTTCATCATGCTACTTCTCCCAAATTTTCATCAAATTCAGATTTAACAAACAATGACACTTATTTTATCAAACTAAGCTCGATGCAGAAACCTATACTCTGCTCATTGGCAACAAATGCAAAAGTGAAGAAATTCATGGGGCAAACATCAAGATTCTGAGCTTCATTAGATGGGCCCCCGGACTATAGATAGCCCTCAGTCATAACTTACCTAACTATCATTAAAATAGGCAATAGATTGGCACATTTTTCTCCTATTTTTTCTGGTATTATAACGGTGAACAAAAATCACTCGTTTGATAATGACTAAAAGATTTTTTTTCGTGAAAAAATTGAGAAAAAATTTCGAAATATTCTCTGGGAACAATTCTTTTGACCGAGTTTCATTTACGCTAATCTAATAATTTTCTGATCTGGAGATAAAATTGCAAATTAGTATTCACAATATCGAAATTGAACTTGGGTACACGAAACTGGTTCAGCTCATTATTAACTATCATTGAATTTAATAGAGTACAACTCTTCAGGAATACTAACAAAACTTGTAACCTTGTAACCACCCTGACTGATACATAACTCAGCCAAAGTTTTGAAGTTATTTCATCCCATCAAGGAAGATGGACCGTCGAAGTGAAAGAATATATCTCAAAGCAGTTCAAGTTATGGATAATTGGTCACTGACGGATTTTCCAATCAGTTTTATTTTATATTTGCCACTCAGGATGTTGAATCATCCTCGACTTTTTAACTCCAATTTTACACGTACAAGTTTTTAGTAGCTATAAACTAAACAACCTTTCTAAATGACGATACAAATTTCCAAATGCCACATTTTCATGAGGTTTTTATCGATGTACTCTATTAAAGTTTTTCACTTTGCATACAAACAACAAAGTATCGTTCTGAAAGTGAAAGATAAATGAAAAACAATCCCATGGCTGTAATGAAGGGAAAATAAGGCATCAGATTTGCTCTCTATGAACTTTGAAGTCTGATCCTCGACCTACACATCAAAGTAGCGAGCTTTTGACACACGACCTGGAAAAAATACGGCAAGTTATTTTTTACTATCACGCTCGCGTGATCCTCTCAAGCGTCCCGCTTATTTTTTGTTTCAGTAAAAATTACATCTTATACGCCGTAAGTTTTTAAAAATGATATTGTTAAAACTTCGGTCTCCAAGCTGTGAGAATTAACTTATTCTCAATGCTCGATCACAGGTTGCTCATAAAATGATGCTTCACCCAAATAATTTTTTTATTTATGTTACTCCCCAGTAACTTAAATTTTTTACACGCCACTACATGATATTGAATAAAAAACTTTTCTAGCACAGGACACAAGCTGAATTACCTACTGTGATCTAGAGACGATTTTATGTAAATAGACTTTCTAAGCACCGTAGCTGCTAAGTTCAAGGTTTGAGATATAAATAGAAGATTTACAATTGGTTTTAATACATAGTAGATTAAAAGAAAAAATCTCCTACTGGATCTGCTCTGCGACTAAAAAGTATCGTCAGAATTAGGAAAATCATTAACTAGTTTTCAAAGATTAGCATGATGCAACACTCCAACCGACACACAGTGCATGCATTTCTTTGGAATGCATTACATTTTACATTAAGGTTGAGTGCAGAAGCTAGAAGTTCCATAATAATTCTCATTGCCAATATCAAAACCTTACCATGCCGAAAAAAAGGAAAGTAAATGAAATGTCAGTTTCAAGTATCGTAGATTTAAATGGCAAGTGGTTATTCGGTTCTTTAATGCTTTTGAACAGCTGTCCTGATATGCTTTCTGAACATCAAAGTAAACTCTTAATACACTAGAGGAGTTTTATTCCCATTCACTTTTATGGAAATATGTGATGTCGAGTCCCTCAGGCTCTTTTATTAATATTAAAATTGCGTGACCAATTAATTGAACCTAGCTTTTTGTGTGCTTAAAATTTTAGATGAAAATCAGGGTTTTAATCAAGAAGCTGTCGTCATGTGTTATTACTTGACAGAAAAAGAACGTGGTACACTGAACGCTACACACATTGAGAGAAACACTGATGATGCTAATGCACGGTATAGCTCGAGGAAGTGTCTGTAGTAACGACACGGAAAATACTACATGAATTGTTTTAACATAGTACATTTGAGCGAACTATAGAATCTAGTTTATATATATGGTATCATTTTTTTCATGTATTCTAAATCAGAACCTAAAGGTAATGCAGTTTGATTATGATGTGTCACGGCCTCATTTGCAACGTTTAATCGAGGACAGATGTTCCAAGCAGAAGTTTAACCATTGACTTTGAGATTCTACTCCGGGTGTTTAAATCTGTAAACGGTTCATACATTACAAGACTTTAATAATAATTAGAAATATTGAGTTTGCATTATTATTTCAACTGGCTTCATGCATTCTGAAATGGCAGAAGGGGAACTAATTTTGTAACTGAATTTCATCCAAGAAGAAGAGTATGAACAATGCTCTAAGACTTCGGCTTGTGATAGAGATAAGAATGATGACTGAATTTATAATATTTATCAAACTGACGAACATATAGTTTGTGCTGTTTTATTCTCAAATAAAAAACATTTATATGCAGGAAGGAAAACCCCCTAATAATTTTTAATCGCTGTGCATTAGCGGATATGCAAACATATGAATGAAAACTTTGTTTTTACTAATATCATTTTTATTAACATGGGTACTAGCTTTAACATATGAATTGCTTGAAAGTAAAATCATTATTTAAAAACTTTTTTTTCGAGTGAATGCTATACATTTTATTTTTAAATCAATGATGACCCTGTAATACGTAAATGAAAACAACAGAAAATATTTATTCAAATAGTCCGTGTTTTTGATTGTTTAGATGAAAACCGTGCTAAAAACAGCTGAAAAATAATCCTGAAACTTTTATCAGTGAAACAGTAGTTTGGATTACTGATTATTATTTACCAAGGTTTGCTTCCCACTCGGGAACTAGTCATCAAGTGAATCCTATTTACTCTTACTTGGTACCGTTAATAGATTATTTTGATCGTGTTCTAGCCACAATTAAGTTAATCTTAGAGGTATCGTTTCAGAAATAGATGTATCGAACATATATCACTTTTTTCTATGAATGACATTTATCTATGAGAACTGACATCGGAAAATATGTAACTGTAAAAATACTCACATACAAAATGGCTCATCAGAAAATTCACAGAAATATTTTATGTTACCCCACCAAAAAGCAATCTCTGTAACACTTGAAAATACGCATCAGGTATTTGAAAAATCTTCCACTTAAAACCTTTTGATTATTGTTCGTCGAACTCGAAATTAAATATTCATGGAAATTTGATCCAAGCTAGCGCAAATCCCTATGCAGAGTAGCATTTGTATTTGCTCGCAGGAAACCTGCCTTCGCTGCTGTAACTCTCTTATGATTTTATTCACTAACTCTGCTAGCAGTCATATCGTCCAGTCTTTTAACGCACTTGTGACTCAATGAAAGCTCTTCTCGAGCACGAAGAAACTTCTGAGACATTTGATTACGACATTTGTGCTACAGATGACAAAAGTTATTGTCCTTTCGTGGTACGTTATTGAAGTATGATTGCATGCATGTTGTTTTCCTCTGTTTCTTTGACTTTTTTCCTGTATCTCACATTCCATATGATATGTCAAAGCTACACTCATGCCTCCGTCGGCTCATTGATTCATTGGCGGCTAGAGATGAAATCTGTGTAGTTAGTGCAATTTAATTACAATGCTGGAAATGAATGTCAGTGAACAATAAAGAGGTAATTTCTTAGGGCATTCCTAGCTATTTGTAATCAAATCCATAAAGCCCACAATACAATGAAGCAAATTTTTCGTGGCACCATTCCTGCATGTCGGTGTTGGAGTTCTCTAGGCCTGAACTGTACCTTTTTACATTCATTGAAGACTAAAAAGTCATGCACAGGAAACAGTGTTCGGTCTGACGTTTGGGATGATTATGGATTCCTTGTACAAGCAGACCAGCCTTGTTCCTGGAACCATACTGCAAAAATGGGCACCTTTGTTGACCGCCATGGGGTCGAATTTCCCAAATTTGTGGTATTCTTTTCTTTCTCAGCGGTCGTTCGCTGCAGGGTGCGTCGTTCACTAGTGTTTTCCTGTGATTTAAGTGGCAAAAATTCTGCGAAGCATTTAAAATGAAGCATAAAAAGGAGTCGAGTCTGGTGGATACAACACATACTACAGAAAGAAATGGAACACGCAAACTTAGCAGGTTCTAGAAATAACAAGCAACCGTGTGTATAAAACAGAAGTTCAAGAGAGGTAAATAGAAAAAAATAATACTTACTCCAATCACTAGGAGTTAAACTATCAATGAAAAAAAATGTATTGTGGCGAATTTTTCCTCCGTCTGGTTTTTGAAACGCATTCTAAAAACTGTTATCATAGTTCAGAGCAATTTTAAAAAAACTTTTCGGCACGCAGCTTTGTTTTTGATTAGCACCAGTGATAAAATTTAAAAACTAGCAATATGGTCAGTAACGAAATAAAGGAGCATGGCCGAGAAAGTTTACAAGTTTTACAATGGGTATTAGCATAAATGATCAGGTCCCTTAGAGAAAACAGGGCAAAATATTTTCCAATAACGGAAATTTGAATTTTGTTTTGCACGAAGTAACTATTACTTCTTATTACTGTCAATAAATGTAGCCATAGAAGACAAATGACATTTTAATTCGATCTAAACTTCATATATTATTAAATTTTAAGGACTGTCGTAGTAGTTACTCCATATTTCCGAAATGTCAACATGTGCTTCTCTGATTTCCTCATAATTGAAAAGTAGTGGCCATGAAAGTATGGTTAAGAAATTTAAAACTTAAATTATTAAAAATTATTGATGTTAACTAGCGCAATTTGAAGCAGCAAGCCTTGAATCTCACGACTTAGTGACGGGATTTGATATTCATGTGATATAATTGAAAATAAATTGAACTACTAAAATAATCATTATTCTTTTGGAGTATGAGAAAAAAATTGTTAGCATACAAAATACTACAATATTTCTATCGAACCAAATTTTTTAGAAAAATCTTCAATCATGAGAAGATACTCATATGCTACATGTAAATAAAAAATTTCTCGAGCATTTCGTTGCAAAATGTAAGAGAGAATGTTGTATTTTGAAGTTCTGTGCATGGTACTCGCCAAGGTGAATGCTACTCTAAAAAAGTGAGTAAATTATTTCATGAAAGAAACCATCGAAGTTTATAGTCTAAATTTTACAGAATTTGGAAGAATATGATTTTAGAAGCGAACCAATTCTGGAGCTTAGATTCTAGATTTTTCTTGATATTAAATAATTTGAGAAGAAAAACTAATGTTGAAGTTCAGTTTCTGGATTGTTCATATTATATAAATTTTCATGCCTAGACGCTAACCAAGGTCGAGATACAAGGTCTTATATTTTGCACCATAAAGAAATGTATTTATGTTTCTTATATTTTGCTGTATATTTGCGTTATTTCTTTGAAGAAATCGACTTTGAAATAGAATTTTTTGAATTTGAAATTCCACTGAAGGTCACAACACACATTTTACTGGTTACTAACTAGAAATTCAAGTCTGCTGTTTCTGACCTACTTTCATTAGCCTGGACACTGAAAGTTAAACAAACATATCAAGGCGAACTGTAACTTCTAATTGCGTACTAAATCCCCGGTATTAATTGCTTCTCATTGAGCAAAGTTAGGAAAGCCCAGAGAACTTTTAATTTAAGACACTACAGTATTGCCTCAAGGCAAGATTCTGCTAGAGAAGGCGGTCAAGAACGTGTCTTTCTAGCTCCTTTATTTTGATGATGGCCTCCATGAGGTTTTCTTATATTTGCATTGCCATCATTAAATAACAATGACGTAGTACGTTGAATAAAAATTGTGTGAGTAAATGTTTTTTTAATTTATTTGTGAATTCAAAATTACTTTTTACAGTTATAACGATGGTCATTATCCCCATTGAAAATTAATTACTTCCCATAAGCTCCAATTTAATATACACCGAAAAACTAGTGAATCCTACATTAGCTTTCGATTAGCAGGAAATTAACAGCTCTTGCTGGCTTAATGTGCGCACAAAAAATTGCAATGATCAGGTTCTGCATGATGATTCGTATTTACGTAAGCATTAACGAATAACAGCGGTAAAAACTTTAGCAGCTTTTTGAAATAGATGTTTGTCTGAAAAACAGCGGCTGAAAATACACTAAAACATTGTGACCTAATTCTAGAAAATGATAAACCCAAATTTGCATAGATTTTTGTAGTATTTTTTATCATGCCATTATCGGCCAGAATCACAGTGAATTTGATTCTAAAATTGGATTAGAACTGTCAGTTGAATAGCAGTTCTTCTAATATCGACTTGAATTATTTAAATAAAATCAGTTTGTCCTAAACTTTCAATTAATCAGTAATAATTATTTCATATTGGCTGATAATCATCACTGACTATAGTTAATTATCACCAAAGTATCAGTTAATCAGTGATAAACAACTAACACTGAAATTAAAGTTCATCATTATAATCAGAAGTTAGCACTGAAGTTTAAAATCATCGGCGATAAGAATTTAACACAGAACTTGAGTTGACCAGTAGGAAGCAGGCTTGTATTAACTGGGAAATTATGACAAAGTCACTGCTTTATGTTTTAAATCGAAATTTCTCCCTCGGGAAGACTGCAATCATTTCCCATTCAGTTTTCGCCATCAAAATATTCATGGAACTTTTCAACTGCTTATGTAACCTTTATATGGTAGACTAAATCATGACACACAGCAAGTTTCGCTTCTAAACTGTGTTTAGCTGAACACATTTTACAAGCATTAAATTGGAGAGCTTCTACTATAAATCCATAAAACCACTAGAGATTAAAGATAAAATAATTTAGCAGCAGAAGTACGTCATTAATGGTGACTTTTAGCAGAGGTTTAAAAATGCAAACTCGAATAGGGATGTTGGAGACCTCATCCTGTCGAAATGGGCAATCAACAATGTCAAGTTGATCGGAACTTTTCTCGTTAGTTACTCTTCCACCATTTTCTAAATTGAACGAAACTGTCAAGAAGTTAGAAGAAGAGTTAACGCTAACACAGTATTACAGTTTTGCGTTCCAAGGACCCTGAAAAAAGCAGAAGAATAAAATCAAAAAACGAGGAAGACGGTGAACTGGAGCACGAGTTCGAAACGAAACTTTTGATGGAAGTTATCTTCAAAAACGACCCTGGAGGTTTGACGGAGTAATTCTCACTTTGAGTGAAGGTTTTTGAGCTCTGCACTGCGAATGTAAGTTGCAGGGCCGGTGAGTGTCTTGCTTCAAGCGCAACGGACCAAAGCAATTAGGGAAATTTTCAAGGCATTTTTGGTTTCTGTTAAACTGCATTCTCATTGAAGGTTGGTGGATGAAATCACTGCTTATACTGAATACTAACTTCTGCAATTACTAATACGGAGTGCTGTGAACACTTCACTGAATACTAATTTCTTCAAATGCTAATAATGAACGCTACACTAAATGCTGGATGATGCACTGCACTGTACTGAATCCTAGACTGAATGCCGGCCTTTGCAAACGCTACAAACAGTGAATGTTGAAGGTATTCCAGTCAGAAATAGCTGCAGACAAGCAGCCCGTCAAAGTTGTAACATTAACAAGTTTTGATCGCCAATGCTTATCATTAACGAGTTCTAATCAGCATTGAATTTAATCATGGCTTTGACCAGTTCTATTTACTACAACGTAGCGTTAATAGGTTTTAACTCACATGCCTTATCATTAAATAAATAATCAAAAAGTCTCCTTTCTCATTTATGGTTTTTAATAACTTGCTGTATATTAATTAGTTGAACAATACAAACGATTCCGGTTTCCCAAGAAATTTAGATGTAGTACGATATAGTTTGTTGTTTTAACACGTTATCTAAAAACTCTGTAGTTAAGTCATATGTTTTCACTGCTCAGAGTATAGGGTGGGCCCAATAAACGTATACACTCTTTAAATTGCAATAATTTTGAACTGTTGAAACTTTAATTCAGAAATTCTAAATTTTAACTAATAAATAATTTGCTAACAATTTTCTTACTTATTTGTCCAGCCTTCCTCTGGTGGTTGTATTGATATCCTGCGCGGAACAGAAAATACGTTGTTGTAGTTTAAAGAGTGTATACTTTTTTGGCCCACCCTGTATATATTTAAGCAGCGTGGAGAGTCGAGCAGTATCTGTTCCAATAGAAAGAAAAAGCGGAAACCATTTTCACGGTTTTTGTCCATTTGACGGCTGTAACGGTCACCTGAGGTCCCCTTATAGGAAGTTTTATTCGCAGGACGGGCAGCAAATCATTGGCAAGTTAGTATCCTATTTACGACTGCATCGTGCGTGATGACGCTTTCCCACTAACACTTAATGCGCTGTGCGATGTGTTGACTTCTCTTACGACTGTGAGGGAAGTCGTCAATGGGACCATAATTGAAGTAGTTTGTGCAGACACGTCAACAAGTCTGGCAAAAGTTGCTGTTAATTTTCGTTCAGTGGACTTTACAAATTTTGAAGTTTCGTAAAATATTCTGCATTTGCAAACAAAAACAGAGCGTTTTAAAGAATGTCATACGGAGAAAGCATATATACGAGTATTATGTAAATCTAAACGGTACTATGGCGACGGCAAGTACACAAATATACTGTATATACTACAGTTAAAATTATAATTAAATCAGAGTAGAGGGCAAACAGAACCTATTGAGGAACAGGACAAGATCGTTGCCACGTAAAAAAATAGTAGAGATCGAAACTGTTATTAAAGGATTCAATTATGCATGTAAGTTCTCTGTATCGCAATTGCTTCAAAATGAGGACTGTGTAAATAATCTTTGACCTTGCAGTATTTCATCACGATAAAAATGAAATCAATAACAAGTTGCTGCTGACAGAACAAATCTCTATGATCCTTTCTATCATCAAAATCCATATGACTCATTATTCCCGCCTCAATTTGAATTCACATATGTAAGAGTGTGAACGCTGAATAGCTTCCAAAAGAACTGGAAAGTTTCATTTGGCGATTTTTAAGCAGGATTCCCGAAAGAACACGAGGCCAATTACTTAGGTGAAATGAGTATGAATCCTTTGAGTACGCCGGCGTATTCCGGATGTACTGACGTAAGACAATCCCCAGCGTCATAACCGTCTTCTACATAGAGCTAGAAAGGGAGGTTTTGAGAATGATATCACTTATTCCAATTAAAACTTCTCGTCATTCCTTCAGCAGAAAATTAAAGAAGAATTAGCGGCAGGGAATCTAGACGCTCCTGAAATGGAGCTTCCAGTGAACATTTTGAGTCACTTTTTAAAGATTTTCCTGTAGATTGGCGAACCCGCTTAACTTTGCGAAATTCTTCCCTTGATTTCTTGCGACCAGCGGGAGTATTTGAATACTTTTGAAAGTTTTTAGTTATGCTTGGTGGAGTAATTGCTCTCTAATGCAAAACGGGCTGGGATCTGGATGAAACGTTCTAGTTGATGGAGAACGTAGCCTGACGCTAGCGCCAACACATCCCGAAGTTTTGCTCCGCTGTGCAGTGAATGTTCTCTGAGTTACATTATGATGATCGCCTACGTTGTGCCCATATAACAAAACTTGATCTGATGGAAATGTAAGGCCCATTCAATCTGATATTGCAATATTACAAGCCATGTGCAGTAGTCCGAACGAATGATTTAGTTACCTGCGTATACAGAGCACTGTAGAATTATTTTAATAGACAACTTTGAAACGAAGAATAATCGATATTTTTAAATGAATAACTATTCACATTTCTAGAGTAATGTTAGTTTTTAATACAAAAATACAGTTTTTTCTTTGTGAATAGTTCATCGTAGGTGCGAATATAATTTTGTATTATGTTAATCTAAGCTGCTGTAGGTGTAGCTGTTTAATCATCACGTGAATTGTGATGGGATTAGTTATATGTTTCCAGTAACCAATACTCACGATTAAGAACGGTATTTGAACAATATTTCATTACTTGAAATAAAATCTGTAACAACAAATTTCAAGAATGCAGTATTGAAAAACAGTCCTTTATTTCTTTGAGGATCCACATGATTCGTTAATATGAATCATTCCTACTCAGATTTTTTATCTTCACTGAAGTAAAACTGAGTTGATATTCAAACTCAGAATTACGAACACATCCTCTACGTAGTTTGTCCAATATTATTGTAGAAACTTTCATCACTCTCAATGTAACATGCTGTATTTTTTGTGTTATTTCTTATAAAATTCATCACTATTTCATACGTGCAAGGATTTACAACATCGTTTGTTTCTCTAATTACTTCAAGGTTATCCCAAATAAAAGACTTTTCTTCATGCATGTATATACAATGCCGGGAAAAGAAATTATTACACTTTTGTGGGGCAAAAAATACAAGTAAAATCTGCATGTTGATTGCACTTGTATTCCTGCTCAACTACGGTGGGTGGAAGGAATTGACATCGTTTCATGCTTCAGAAGTTTATCCGTCGTTGGTGATGTCATTGTTGGTGCGCCAAAATCTGACTTCCTCTGCGGTACCGTCCCGGGCGGCAATGACGCTCCCGTCCGTTTCATTTGATAAATGATCTTCTTTGATACGCCAACTCATCTGGCTACTGCAATCACCGAGTCCCTCTTCTCTAGCAGAGCTAAGGCTAGAAGTTGATCTTCTATTTTAAGCTTCGTGCCACCCAGTGTGTGCAGTGAGAAGTAGAGATGTTAGATATCAATCGTTCAAGAAGCTAAAAAGAAACACGGGCTGGCCCAAGCAAAGTACGGACAAGCTCACTGTTAAAGGGCATGGGAAAAACTGACCGTTGGCTGGGTTGTGGAAGTTAGCCTATTGCTCGCTAATGCAGCTCATCATCACTACGATCCTGCCATATTTTTAGGGTGGGGGCGCCAAGTGCAATCATGACGAGGGTCATGAATGTACTTCTTTTTCGCAGCACTAGTGCATTAATTTTTTTCTGACACTGTGCAGAGAAAGCAGTTACAAGTCACTCACATCCTCACTCAAATATAATGTTTACGCTAAGAATATTCAAGGCTGTCTGACTATTGCGTGTTTGCATATATATCACATGTCTTCAGCTCTTTAAGCTTTTCCTGGTCCCCATGTGAGATGAGGATGGAAATATTTTTTATGTAACGCTGGAGAACCTCCTACCACTCTGGTTTGTATTATTGATACATATAATCTCATATACATGTTATGAATTTTAATATTCTTTAAGAAATCAAAAAGTATTGAAGTAAATAAGTTAGAAGTAATATCAACCTACAAACAGATTTCCGCGTGATAATAACACATTTATGCTGGCGACGCAGAAACAATTCGTAGTACGACTAATCAACACTATTTAATAAAACTGTAGGTGACTCCTTCAATAAATAAATTTATATATTTTTGTGTGTAATTTCTTTTATGTTATTACAATGCGAGTCTCCCTTAAATACGGGTAGTAAAATCCGTAGACATTCATGTATATAGATTCTGAACCGCTGGAGTTAAATTTGTAGACTTTCTGATTAGGTCTGAGAATATGTTGTTTTAATTTTTTTCTTCAAATGCATGATATTAAAACCCCTTATTTTTAACGGGCATACACACTAGTTATGGTTATAATTGCCGCTGCTTAGATTTTTTCTCCAATTTAAGAAAAAAATCGGGAAACCGACCCTGTACGACTAGGGAGACAATAAATTTTCAATGATTGCCTAGCCGTGCCAACAACAACAATAAATAAGAATATTTTCGACTCAGTTAACGCACAAGGACTCGAGTCCGTGATTTTTTCAGTCGCTTGTATTTTCTTTAGTCATGTTACTGAAATCAGGGCTAGATAGGGAGAGATTATGCAGCTCTTCAAGAACCAGCAAATTATATCAGCCAGGAAATCACGGCACCTTAATTGCCCCATTCTTGCTCCATTCAATGTCATTTAAGGAGCCTCTCAAGCAGCACCCTCTTCTCCTTGACAGTACAATGACTATGACTTTTCATTCAATTTGCAGTGGGGTACGGTCTCTTATAGGAATTAATTTCTTGCAGCTCAGGTACAATGAGAAGAGTTTCTTTTCATTCGGCGAGACGGCTTTCCTATAATGTGAAGAAAGCAAGCACCGTAACGTCTCCGGCCCTCCAAATAGTCCTGTTTACTTGCACAAAAACGCCTTAAGCGCACCAAGGTAGGCTTTTTAGTCAGAAGCTTAGGAGCCTAAGTTTCTTAAAAAACGCATCCTGGCAACCTATAAAAAATCTGCCATTCACCATCAATGATCAAAAACTTTTTGCTCTTATTTAACAAAAATATAGTTTCATTGAAAAGCTGAGCTGATTGACAAGTGATTGCTCCGAGCCAATCACTTCTTTGATGTATATAATTGAGCCAAGAGACCAAGAGCACACAGCGTCTATTACCTCTTAACAAAGTCTAACAGTATTGGGAATTGTATACTGTTCATGAATATACCTGTTTGTGAAATTTCGTACTAATCAATTCTAAAGAACAAACTCAGAGCTTAATTTCATAAAAGTTCTCATGTTGTAGTGTTGTTTCAACACCCACCAGCTATACCCTATCAAAGTTAAAAAAATGCAAATATCTTCTTGGTTTGCCGAAAGTACACGCACAAAATTGCACATTGCTTTCATTTCCATCAAACTAGTTTACCCTCACGCTAAACCGCTTCTTAAAATTCTACAAATATTCGAATAAATCTACTCTTTGTTCACTGCATATCTACGTCAGCGTTGACCAATAACGTAGAGCTTGAGTTATTGTAAAGCAAACTTTGAGTATGTATCATGAATTAGGAATAGTAAATATACGGGGGTAGAATAAAGTGTTCCACAAATTTAGCCTTAGATTCAATGTAATTCTTTAATTCGCTTTGAACATTGACCGGTTTACAATCGTATACTTAGGTGAATATTTTTTATTATTTTGTTACCAAAATGAGAATGTTTTTAGTACCTAACTCTCAATCAATCTTATTCTTCATAGTAATCTTCTCATTCGTATGTGTACAATTATGTAGTCTTACATCGTAAAATTTGGTGAGCAGTAAAGTATGATTTATATGTTCTACTAACTATGAATATGCGCATAAATCTCCTTCGATGTTACCTTCAGATGTTATTTTGTTTAAAAAACTGTGGCTAAATTAGTTTAAGAAACAAAAACAAGCACTTTCTGAGTCTTTTTCGGGAGACATTTAATTACTTTACGAAATTCCAAAAGCGATGTGATATTGTTTTCAAACAGAAGTTTCAACATAAACTCTACAGGCAGAAAGACCATACTTTATTATTAAGGGAACTTGTAGAAGTGACCTATATCTTCAAAGTTATCCTGTCACACAAAGCTTAACTGATTCACTGGTGCATCTAAGTTTACCAACTCGACGAGTTTCGGTCCAGCCAGCAGGAGCAGCAGGTCGGTTTGCATGGTCCTCTGAGACTTGAGTTCATCCATCAGAGTATGAGTGGGGTACGGGAAGGTAACCCGTTCCTAATTGCCTTAAGCCATTAAATAGCTCGGTCTCCTACCACAGGGGAGCAGCAAGATTGATTACGTTCCTTTAGAGACAAAATATTACGGGCGTGTCGACGTTCTCATATTTTAGAGACACATAAGTCGCTTCCAGAAGTTACTCTATTTAAGATTTTTGGTTTCATTTCTACGCATACACAAATTTTTCAGAGGACCTGAATTCTTCAGATCCTTTCCTATGCAATAAAGGTCAAGGTTCAGGGATAGAATTTTTGAACGGACCCCGAGATGACTTGTTGCATTAGTTCCAGAAGATTCTATGATCTTCTTTTATGCTATAAATGGTATTGAAATGTGCATAACAAAGAATGTGTCATTATAAAGAAAGAAAAAAACGTTGTGGCCTTTTTATTCATGTGTTACACGAATGCAAAACTATACTCTAAAAGACCTGATTTCTATTTTAGTATTTATGAACCATAATAATTTGTATTGAGTTGTTTTTTCTTTCATATTTCTTTAAATCTCTAAAAAGACTAGCGAATAAAAAACAAGTTTTCCTATCAGACACTAAGTAACTTCTAATTCTTTGTTGTAATTAATAGCAGACGTTGCTTAGAAAATCTAAAAAAGACTAACATGAAGTTTTAATTTTTATTTTTCAAGAGGAATATATTTTATTTTCAACGAAGAAAATCTTACAGATTTCATTGCTCACATTTTATGCTTTTTAATCCATACCAACTTCCACCTTTTTTCCCGATTTATGTTTTTCGTCAGTATGAAATAAGGATCAAACCTCTAACATATCACTATTTATTTTTAGTACCGATCCTTTTTTTACACATTTACTATCTCATAAATAAATAAAAACGATGGTAGGAAATTATATCTTTCTAAGAACAGAAACTACGAATAAAGTACTCTTGCTGTAATAGAAATTCTTCTTTGCTCGTCACTTGTAACAAATAAGCAAACACTATACGACCAAGTTTCCTTACATCAACATCACTATTTGCGGGTTAAATCTTCTTATGAGCTCAATAAAGTCATTCAAATTGTACCTAGTATTTCCATTCTGTCCATACCTTCCTTCGCAAGAGTTCCTTAACATTCGTGTCTCCATTTAAATTCAACCTTATTCTAATTGTCAGCCACAATTCTCCCTCAGATAGTCTTGTTTACACACATTATTTTTAGAATTAGTCGCTTTATTGAACTCTCGTAACATCCAATTGTGCTTTTCTCCCGATTATTCTGAAATCAATTTACTCCCCTTTACACTTCGTTTCTCTCGAACATACAATAGATTTATTAATTTATCATCACTCATATTTTCCATACTCGTTCTCCATATTACAACACTGGGAAGAACATTACCCTATATTTGACATTATAATTATACGACGCCGTTTATATAAAATAAGCATTCAACCCTTGAGCTATTATCCTGTTAAAACTTCCTTTACACGATGCATTATTAATACAGAAGAGAAACAATCTCCACCACAGTTTACGTCAAGGGTTGTCAGATTTCCTCGACATGCCGGAGAACATGGGTAGGAATTTTTACTCTGGCTATTTAATCCTCAGTGCCGAATTATAAGAGAATCGTATACGTGATGTGATATATGTGATGATGAAAACTAAAATCAGTATAACTGCATGGTATTTAGAAATTCAGCGTCTTTAACTTCCTAAAGAACACATAAGTGTTCTGAAATCGACGAATATTTTTAAAATTTCATACTCAATCATAGCTTAACGCTGCTAATTGTGTCACTTTAGTAGATAGAAGTGAAAAAATGAGAAAAAAGTCAACAAACAATTGATAACCTCAGAAAAAAAACAATATATTCATTCTCGGACGTTGTTCAAGAATAAACAGAGACAACAACTCGCAGAGGTCAGATGCGATGCAGATAAAATTGGAAGCATCAAAAATATCGTACCAATCAACATGATGTTTTAGTGACAACGCTCCCCTGTATGTAGAATTTGTTTGTCAGATTTCAAGTTAAATTTTATTTAAAGTGTGGTGTAGAATCAAGTTCTGGACTATTTACTGCCATGCAAGTTACGTTCACTTCTGTTGCTTGACAATTGATTTTCATGGTTGTTTGGAAACTTCAGAAATAAAATCAGCTTCCATCCTTCACAGATTTTAATTCAATGACGGATTTCAATTCCATTCTCTAGACCTCCACGAAAGGTTACAATATTTTATTCATGGACTGTCGAATTTCTTCTGAAGATCTTGGCAAAAACTAGTCAAAAACAGGCCTTAATCGTGAAATCTTATTCAGGAACAGGTGTTGGACAATAGCTTCTATCACGCATCCTCCTGTAGCACGGCGATTGAATGGCAACAAGAATTCTGGCCTCAATTGTAGGCCATACAGGCAGCGGGCCAGGCATTCCAGGGTGCTCCAAAAAGTCTAAAAATCGGATTTGCTCCCAGTTTACCCGTTGCAATCTTGTTATATTGTTGCTCGGGCTAGGACACTGTTCCCAAAGAAATTCTTCAGAATGGAACTTTCATGAGGCAAGATATTACTGAAATGTGCCTTAGATGAACGACTTTGGTTAAGCAAACTGATGAGCACGAAAAGTCATTCACCTTTACAAGAGTTTTTAAAGTTTGCATGTTGGTAAGGAAAAATACCTGAGCCAAAAGGAGTTACACGTACATATTTTGCGCTTCGTCAATCTGGCCATACAAATTTTTCTGATAGTCAAACTGAACAACACATTTTTGTAATACGCGTGTACATTGTTCATGCATCAACATGTGTGTTCAATCAGAGTATGTTATTTTCTCCTATTCAAGCAGCAACAGATCGACAGAACTCTTTGGTTATAAGAGCAAAATTGTATTAAATGGCACTGAAGTCGTAGCTACTAATGCCTTCTAACTAATATCTCAAAGCCTTCCAAGTGACTTGATTGATGTTTGAGCCGCTGTGCTGCAATCGACAATGAGTCTTGCCGGCAGCATCCGAGACTCAGACGTTGATGAAAGTACCTTGCGTTGCCGGCTAAATCATGCAAATTGTCATTGGAGGTGAAGCGTCGGCAGCACGAAGGCTTATCTTCTCATATTGGCAGAGGAGCATCTTAGAGCGAATGCTAATTCGTAACTTTCAATTTAACTCATTTGACTGCATCATTACGTTCCCTCGACAACAAACATGTTGAGACAATTTAAGACCTGTCCTGTAGCTGAAGATTATAAAGAAATGGTACCTAACTATTGTAATAATATCAGTATATTTATTTAAAGAACGATCATGAACTTGCGTCATCTTTATTTGTAACATATTTCAATAAGAACCGATTCTGAAAGCTATTTTTTGGCTGAAATCAAATGGGTTGATACTCTTCCACTCTTTCCATCAGTAAAAAATATTCCTTTGCGTAAACTTAAAATGGAAATTCGTGTTCTTTAAAATATCCCGAAACATAATATTTTCTCAAATCCTTCAAAAACTTGAACATGTATTTATGGTAACCTTTTTTTGCACAATATTATTCTTTGTTAACATCGAGGTTAACTCCAATGTCAGTTGATATTTGTTTTATCTTATAATATTTCAATTTCTGAATGGAATCGTAGTTTTTCTCTATGGCTAACTCAGTGTTCATTTAGGACAGAAAATCATCAAATTCGAGGCCTTTATATTTACACACCAGGCTATCTAAATAAAATGAAAGTCGACTGATTAAATTTCCATTCCAATCAAAATTCCTATTAATTCTGAGAAAGAACAGGGCCAAAGGGTACCATATGAACAACATTTTCAAGAAACATTTCTAAGAAATGATTTTAGTTCCAAATTGGCCAGCTTAAGTTCCGGTAGAAAGTGAAATTTGCGGCTCTCAAAACTTTTCGTTTTTCTTTTCACAAAATTTTGAGCTTTCTCGGAGCACACATTTTGAAGCAACGAATGTCAGTTTCTTGATAAGAGACTCAGACTTTGCGGCCTTCGCATCACAGCTTTACTGTCGCAGAAAAGTGAAGTTAGGCAAGAGTCATCAAAACTTCGAGTCGATTGAAATCTCTTTTAAAGAAGTACTTGATGACGCCGTTCTTGATTGTTTGACTCAGATCGCTTGTGCTTCACAAAATGGAGGAATGAAATAGTGATAGAAAATGTGTACTTACCACTTCGAATACCACAACAGAAAAATTTCAATTCACTCATGAAAAAGTCCTGTTAAAATATATTGCATTAACACATTTCCTGCGAAGTAATCCACCGGTGGGTCACTCGGGTTAGGTTCTGTAATTTTTTCAAAGCTGTCTAATGACTATGTGTACAAAGTAAAGATTTGCCTCGGCTAGGCAATCCCAGGAAACGTGTTAAATATTCTTATATACGTCGTAATACAATTATTCATTATTTCATCGTAAACATTCATAAGTTTTCCCAAACAAGTCTGAGAACGAAATTACTGAGTTATAAACTTGGTTTCAAGTTTTATACATGAAATGTCCGATTTTTAATAGAAAATTAATCTTACATTACTCTAAACAAAAACCAATATAGTCTAATCAAAATATGTAGCGATATTATCGACATATTTTTGTCATTTTTTAGTTAACTTATTTATGCCGGTAGCAAAGAATTCTGGACAGCATGAGATGATGGACGTGGCCTCCGACGTGTCTGATTTTTCGGAGTAAAGTCACTAGACCAAAATTTCTAAAGCCATTGATGTAGAGTGCGCTCATTCCTCACATCTTTGCCAAAAACCTCATTGATGTTTCAAAATCATATTCATAAGCAACAAGAATGTCTTATCTTTCTATGGGTTCAGATAAATTGATTTGTATGAGAAAATTTACAATATCATTCGACACCAGGAAGTGCATCAGGAAAAGTGGTGATGTACATGTTAATTGCAGTTAAGTAACAACATTTCCGGATAAAAATGAAAGTTAACGACCGCCAAATTTGGTGCATTAACAAATCGCACATTTTCTCCGCAACGACCTGATGTCTTTTAAGTTGTTGATGATACATGAACAGTCTTCCTTCTGTCACACTTTTAGTCGCTTCACTATTTCACAAAAAGAGTTATTGAAATTTGGATTATTTGAAGCACCTAAAGCACTTCTATATTTTTTTCAGTGTAGGATATTTATGCTAACATATGGTAGACAAATATGAGCTCAATAATCCATCAATGCTTGGTTGTTCCAGGTGATGGTTGACCATAGGAAGAACTTAGGCTCATGCTGACAGTAACAATTTCTAATAGTGGATATCAAACGTGTTAACTTAACCCCCTCTCGAACTATAATCCACGTTGACACTTCGATGAAAATGAATTAACTATAAATTGTGTCTGTTAAAAGTGAAAATAATGCAAGGATATTGTAAATAATTGTCATGCCTGAAGAAGGGTTTGTCGAACTGCATGGGCAGTTTTCTGACTACAAAGGAAACAAATTTTTGTTCTTTTTTTTGCAGTTAGAAGAGTAGTTTTGTCAAAACTTAAATACAGTTAAACAGAGCATGTCATCTGGGCAGTGAGGAGGAATATAATTGACGATGAAGGAATTATTTCAGACACTTTTGGTTCATGATTGCGAGGGTTTAGCTTCATGACACTTCCTTTATTGTGCAATAAGAATGGATTTCGCGTGAAATGATGCATACATTTGTGAGCAACCAACTATAAACGATCACCAACTCTGACAAATTGTAATCTCATTGTGACAAACTGTGATAAAATTGTGCTGATTTGTGATATACTGTGATCAAATTGTAACTAATAGTAAACAATTGTGTCAATTTTAACTGGTCGGAGCAATTTGTAACAAATTGTGATCAAGCTGTGACTAATTTTGACAAATTGTAACCAATTGTACATAATTATGACCAAATTGTGACCAAGTGATTAAGTAAAAATTCTGCCTCAATATTATGAGCTGTGGATGAGGCAAAAAGTATAACAATGATGTTCATCATTATCTGTCGGGAAATTATCATGATTCCTGCAAGTAATGTGAGTTTATGTATGTCGTGTACCTCATAAGTCAATGATGAAATCTCTCAATTGCTTGCCACGGGTTCCGGCGAAATTCCCCTCCGAAATGAAAAAAAGCTTCTACCCTCCTCAATCTTTTCTGATGTATCTAATATTGTTGCCCAAAATTCGAGACTGGCGTACCAAAATATATCACTTGGGTTTTGTTATAATTTTCAAAAAAAGGAAAAAATACGGGATAAGTTCTGCGACCGTAGCCTCAGGTGAGAAATCTGGCAGCGAAAATAGCGCCTGCTGATATTTAAGGCTGAAAATTGTTTGCAAGTCTTTAGTTCAGTGATTTAAAAAGTTAAATTGAAGTCCACTACTCGGATATTTCAACAGAAAACGTAGCAGGTTCCAGAGTTGCCAGAGAAAATTTAGTATAAAATTTAAGACAAAATCCAAGTTTCCTTCTCTGCACGAAAGCACCTGCGTTGCTACATGTGCAGTCGTTGCCCTCAAACCTGAGCTTCGATAACTGCGACCGTGACGTCAGCTGCTGTGATGAGATTTCGTAAACAATGAGAATGGCAGGTAAAAACCCGTGAAAGAACTTGGATTAGATCATACGAGAACAATGAGACGAATAGACCAATTATGAATACAATGAAGTTTGAAAGCTCGTATTAAAAGATCTCTAAAGCCAAATATCATCAAACGAAAAAACAGGGAATATTAAGATGCCTTTTTCGTCCGTCTGCACTTGTTCATGTGACCGATCGCATGGCCCGTGTACACTATGACACTTATTCGTATGGTAACCATCCATCGCTTTGTTATTGCTTGCTAGTAAGCTGAGTAATGAACCTGATCACCAAAGGGAAGGTGAGGTAGATTTTTGCATTCTTCATCCACGATCTCATTAAATTTTAAAATTATAACACCATTCTAATGTTCGTCACGCTAGTTTGGGTTAACAACGGGGACAGTTTTGTTAATAGTGCGATGTTACTGAAAATCCGGCAATGAAAGTTAATGCCTTGCGCAGTGATAATCCAAAATCATGATGATATATTGGCTTTAACGAAGCATACAATGCTTCTGAGATCAGCTGAATGTAAAACAAAAAAGACATAAATAGTAAGTGACAAAGTCGCTCCATAGTTTTACGTAAGCATTTAAGCTGATATAAAATATTACTGAAAACAATATAAAATTACTAATGCTACTTTTAATTTAAAATACTGCAACTTATCAATAGATCACATCCTCATTCCCCTTGCACCTAAAATGTTTGTATGATTCAAAAAATTGTAAAGTTAAATGCTGGTCGAAAAATAGAAATCCTACAAGTTATTTTTTAGGACACCCACAGTATATTGAAAATGTCTTCCTTGATTAGCTAGCAATCACTCAGTCGATTTAATAGATACCTAATCAAGCTTAACGTTAGTCAATGGAAAAATTCATGAGCTTAGCGTTAGTCAATTGAAAAAATCATGATTTGCCATTTAGAAACAAATATTTTTAATTTACTTATTTTATCTTAACATTTGTAGCATTTTCGAATGATATTTTGCTGTAACAGCGAACTGTACTCGAAAGTATCGTTACATTATTGAAAAAGGGTCTCGGTCTCTCCTTGGAGACCCTTAACTGTTGCTTTGAAGACCCACCTCTAGTGCCTTTATTAGACCCGTAAAAGCTGGAGAGCTTTTGCTGCTCACAAGACGGAAAGTGTGGAGCACTGGTCGCCCATATGACAGCGAGGTGCCTGATTGGGCTGCCAATGTTTACGATCACACAAGATACGAGCGGCGTCATGGCGTATACGGTTGAATGCATGCAAAAGACGGATTTTCTTAGTTTTTATGCGGCATTTGTTGATGATAGCCAAGTATTTTTTAAATGGCTCAGCGTAATTAAATTTGATATTTTTGGAAAGGTTGAGCTCTGTTTGACAATTCTTTTCAATTTGTTTATTAAGTCGAAAACCCCCTAGAGTTTAAGAGTTGCCGTTTTTCTGCATAAAATAGCTATGTATACACAGATCACGTTAAGCAACTGAATTGTTATCGTTCAGTGCTGCTAGAAGGAATATTCATGCTCAACAAGTAGAGTTTTAAGGAGTCAATTACAATAAACGCCTCAGTCAAACCTTGAAAAAGAATAAGTAAATTATGAACTTAAAAAAAGAATTACTTTCTTTTCGGCAAAGGGCAAAAAATTATTCAATTAAACTAGAAACTCAACTCATTTAATTAAGTAAACCAAATGTGAACACGTGTATTATGAATCCAATCTGCACAATAAATTTTTACTTGTTAATATATTCTAGTTTTCTACATCCATTACGCGATAGTACAAATATGATTTGCGTTCTTAAGTCGAGGAAGAACAGAATTGCACCTAGCCTTGTTTGAAAGCGTCTTGATTCAGACTGCATTAATTCAAAATTGTGCAAAACGTTCTTTCACACTTGGAACATTTTCGTCACTATTGTGCAATTATTTAAACCATCGGTTTGACCCTGAAATAACTTTCCCATTGAAAAATAACTGTGATTGACATGATTAATAAACACGCATTCTCGCAAACACAATTACGCGACGATTTTTTAATTTTCCCCTGTACTTTTATTCCAATCAAGACATTAAGATGAAAGAACATCGTCAATTCAAACCAGTGACTTACTTCTAAGAGACTATGAAAGCATTTCCTTACTTTTCTCAGAAACTATTACTCATCACAGAGCGCCTTTGTTAGTTCATTTGCAACTGTCTCTTGCAACCAAATTGCTTCATCGTTGCCATGAAGAATTATCATACTGAAGCTCATAGACGACTCCGCGTTCCACGTGGAAACAGAGACATAAGAAGGCACTACTGTTGATCTTCCACGTGCACGACACGCCACCACAACGTTAAGTCTCCACGTGTAATGGGGCGGTAAGACCTAGTGGTGCGTGTATAACGTCATAATGGAGTTGATAAAAGCATTACTGCAGTGGCACTAAAAACAAGCAGAATGTGTCTAGCATATGCCAGTGTCAGGAGAGAACTGCCGTCACGACTCATGCAACGGGGAAGTGACCAGAAAAATACAAAGATCTGGCAGATGATGATGCTGTAACAGACTGCGGAAGTGGACTAATGCGTTCTTTCTCTAACTTAATAGAGCAACCAATTCTTGTATACTGTAAAATATTCCTAAATCTGAAGGATAGTTATATATACGTTAATTTATTCAAAGGAAAACGCTCCTGGTTCCCCTATCATGGTTCCACCATCATGTGTTGACCCAAAATAACTCTAAGGACATCCAACTGACTGACCGAATACTCCCCAATAATTCAGTCAATATTTCAATAAAAATCAGGCAACGGAAGTACTGAGAAGCTTCGCCTTTTGTACCAAGTTTCCATTTTTTATGGAACGTGTACTGTTTTCTTACAGACGTGGGACATGAATTCCTTTATCATAATTAGTAAATTAACAAGAAGATTTACCTCAAAAATCACTTCTTCCATTATACTACTAATCAACAAAATAGAGACAACGTTTAACTGAAAAGCAGAAGCAAGAAAAGACGAAAGTCTCATCAGACGTACGAGAACATTAATAGCGAGAACATGTCTTAAAATATATGAAAGACTGTAAATGTGTCGGTGGCATCACTACTCAAAATCGAATTCTTATTTAGTATAACCGGCCACCGAAGTCATATGTTTTTCATATATTTGTGGGCTTAGAAACATTGCTTTCTGCAAAATATTGCTTCTCTGTAAAATATTCATTATCTCATAAATATTTCTTGTCTGTACACTATTAATTGTGCGTAAAATAGTGTTCGTCTTTAAAATATTGCTGGTCTTCAAACATAGCTTTCTGTAGAGTACGCTTTGCAGGAACAAGGAAGTCTTAAAGGATTCAGTTAGCTGATGGAGTCTGAATTTATATTTTGAACCATTATTCATTATATTATTTATTGAATTTTTCAGTCTAAAAGCGGCATATTTTCCACGAGTGATCGTTCCGTGAACGATGTTCTGAAATATTTATGCACTGTATAGTAAAGTACAGTGCACGACTCCATCGTGATGCACTGTACAATAAACAACTTCATCGTGATGCACTGTGCAATAAACAACTTCATCTTGATGCACTGTACGATAAAAAACTCCATATTGATGCACTGCACAGTAAATGACTCCATCTTGATTCAATCCAGAAAGCTTCAAATAAATAAAAGTTATTATTTTCTACGACCCAACTTGTCACTACCGTTCAAAAGAATCGTACAAGCATGGCCCAAACCACCTAGAAATTCTTTATATTACGTCCAATCCACGGTACTGAATTATATAATGGGGTACTCGCCAGGCAGCGATAGAATATTGCATGCATAAAATGGTTTCCACAGAGACAAAATCTAATTCTATTTGACATTCAAAACTTCTTCCTGCATAATCCAATAGGATTTAGAAAGTATGGATACTAACTAGATGATTACACTGACTAAGTCTGATTATAACAGGAAGGAAAAACTGATTGCAACACTTATTATAACACTGATTGCAATCAATTCTTCAATTGTTGCACTGATTATACCTAACTTTGATTGTTGCACTGATTGTAGCTCTGATTGTAGCCTTGATTGACTTGAGCAAATAGAAGTAAATAACTGAAGGTCATTCCAACAAAATATCAAACTGAAATCTTCTTCCCATAGCACATAATGCAGACATCATAGCGAACTCATAACAGTATTGTAACAACGATGTTATTCTTTTTATTAATAAATGCGTTACTTGCTTCAAAAGTCTACGGATGTCTTTATTAACATTTGAGTAATTATATTATTGAAAGAACAAGGGAAATGCTGGTATACGTACACATTAGATCAGTAACGTGCAATATTACACTTCAAGAGCTGAAGTGACAATTATTTTTCGCATTAAGTAGATTCTGGTCAATGACTAGCGACTGCACAATCAATTAAAGAATCTCATTCACCTTATCAAGGATCGCACAGCTATTTGGACTACTAAAGAATAGAAAAAATGTATTCTAAAAATTTGACCCAACTATCTGCATCATAGATATCGAGCTTTGGATTTTTTCACAATACATATGTTACAATCTTCAACTGTGCTGAGCTTTAATTTCAGTGTCTTTCATTTTACTGTAATTGACCAAAATTGCACAAGAGGCTCGCCGTTCTTCCAAGAACACAATCTTGACTCTGACTGCTTTGAAGGTATAATCATTACAACCTGCCTCTGAGACTGCGAGACTGTCACTGTAATTAAGCAATGAGATCGAATGTATCTGCCTATTTCTCACTGTTTTCTTTTGGTAATAGAAATACGATGATCGTCTTGGATTTACTTAGTTTTTCCATCATATTACGTTACTTTAATGGCCGCATATAATTCCTAGAAGAAGTTGAACATGAGAGTAATTTTTCTACGTAACTTTGGCTAATCAACATCTAGTAGCAACAATTTCGATTCTTTATTAGCCCTATTTACATCGCTTGTTGATCACAGAAATTTCTCACCTTAGACTATTTACAGATTCCTTCAATTGCTTTCATCCTGAATAGAAGGAGATCAGACTTTGTCTTAAAATGACAGCAAGTTAACTAATTAATAAAATCCTTAGGCGCTCAAAAAAGTTACCTACATATTACATCATGGAATATTATCATAACCTTATCGTAACTCGCGGAATATGACCTATTACTTTCCTCTTGCAATAACATACCTCTGACAGTAACGGAAATCTTACTCTCAATCATCTTACATGTTTATTAGTGTATGCCTCATAAATACATACTTTCGGTGTTTTAATTAAACACGTCAGTTTTATTACGCCGTAAACAGGGTTCTCAATAATTCTATAAATGACACCCGTGCACCGCCAGAATTCGTATCGTGGAGAGTGTCTCTGCAAACTTATCTATTAGAGCCATTGGTACATAAATATTCCTAGAATTATTGCACTGTCTCTCATTAAAATGATCATTATTTCTTTAAATAATGGTTTGAACTAAAGTGAATGAGAGTGCTGTATTTTTTGGCCATACGAATCTCAGAAGTAGAAGATCTTTTTTTTAGATCTTTTTTTGTTAGTTTCAATGCAGCATCAATTCATCTTATTTCTGGATTTCCTATTAAGTTCAGAGATACATGAAATGAAGTCAAAGTACAGTACATAAAAAATTACTCATATATTTCACTTATTTATATTTACGATCATAGCTCTCAGCCAGTCTTAAACTATCGCTCTACGACCTCAACCCTAACTCGTCCTGACGCATTAAAATTTGTTTTTTTGTGAAACAAGACTCATATGGAAGCAAATCTATAGCCTTTTGGATATCAGATCCGATAAATCCTGTAAAGTTACTCTCAAAAAAAGCGTTTTTCAAGTTTTCTATTGTACCGTCTCGAGTTTCGTGAAGGCCAGAAAATTGCTTCCGTCGGCACCTTTTCGTCTCACTTAAGCCACTCGGTGCCATTATATTTATCCGTTCCCTGTTGAGTGATGGCCGATACCCAGGGGTGGCATTCAAAAGTTCCTTGAGCTTGTCTGAAAATCGACTCATCGGCGCAATACGTTCATGAAATGAAACTTAACGTATTCCATTCTTTTCATTTTGGATCTTTTATGTCGTGGTTCGTGCCGAACAAACGAAACGATGTAATATTGGAAAAACAATTTGGTTTTAAACATATATTGAACGTGTATACAAATGTGACAGCTTTGATTAGTCATATACAACCTTTAAGACTAGCCATCTTTTGAGCGCGTAATTAAGTTTTTAAGGTCTGCATCGAAAGGAAAACAGAAATAAATCAAGATGACACCAGAAAATTTTACGTTTATTCCTATTTCACCTCCATTCAAAATTCAAAATTCAGTGTGGTCACACGTACAGTGTGTGGCCGTCTTTTTCAGTTTTCACTTAATACTGAGTAAGTGAATATTTGGACTCTCAATCAATATGCAAGAGTATTAACACTGTGCAAGACAGTATTCAGCCAATGTGCGACAGTATTTGATTTTTGTTTTGGCAAAATTTAGTCCTTCAAACAGAATATTACTTATTTGGGTTAAAAGCTTGAGACTCTGTGTACGAATAAGTGGGGCAAAAACAGTTTATGGAGTTTGCGTGTCCCATCCACGAAACTCTGGCCCACATTGTGTGACAATATTTCTTCATTTCATGAATATGTTAGTTCTTCTGTGATTAATTGTTTTGGAGCAAAATTTAATCGTTAGGTACAACATTTTTCCCTTTCACCATCAATAATCAATCGTTTTCTGAAAACATTTCAAATTGATTTCACAAATGAAAAACATTGTGTACCTTGCTCATATTGTTGGGTAAACAAAAGGCAGTAAATCCCTCGGAATAAAAGTTAGAGTCGACCCCAGGCTATCGAGGCGAGTGTCCACGTTATTAGTGGCAACAATACTGCAGCAAGGCAGTGACAACGCAGTGACAATGCAGTGACAACGCAGTGACAATGCATTAACAACGCAGTGACAATGTAGTAACAACGCAGTGCTTCGAGTTGTACCTTCTCGCGACCCGGTGACAATCGGGCAACAATTGCCCAGTGAGGCAACAATTTTGTTGCCTTGTCACTGGAAGAAGACGGAAAGGTGTCACGTAGGTAGACCAGAACTGGCAGGTGTGCGTCTGTAGCATTGTTGTGTCTTGCTGACGTGCTTAGTTTCAAGGCATTGACTCAGCATTTATTGAAGAGCAAGGAGGCGAGGAAGCTGGAGGCCTTTTAATTCCAAAACAAAATGATACATATCTTGTTTTAAAAAAATGATGCACAATTTTAACTAAAAACACAGACTCCATTTATTTCCAATGGAAAAATGGCAGGAAAAAATAGATGTTTTTCGTATGATTTTCCTTTCTAAGAACATTGTTTGGGTTAAAAACTAGGCTGAAAATAAGTTTATATTTTTGATTTTCGCTTATTTTCACAGGCACTTACGGTTTAGCTTCGATTTACATTTCGAGATGCTTTCGTTACTTCACTAACGTTGAAAGTTTTAACGCTTTAGAGTCGTATAAATCAGGAATATACGTTCAATGGCATAGATTTAGCGTGTTTGATATGTTTAAACACCAATAATACATATTTAAGCCATTCAGTACACAATATCATTATTTTTATCCAACATTTTTGTCCTAAATCTTTTTCCAAGTACACCTACCAACTCAAGACAATGGCGTAGATGTTTTCTAAAAGCAGTCTTGTGTAACGGAAGATCACTTGCTGATTCAAAGCGTGAGCTCAAAAATGTTTTTGAAATGCCTCTCTAATATTCACACGTTCTGTAGTCCAGGGATACAATTTGCATAGAGTTATTGCCTTCGAGCAGCTTGATACTGGACACAAAATGGAATTTTTTCCCTGCAGTCTGTGTAGTACCACCAACATAAAGGCGCTATGTATTCATCACGCGGACAGCTCATACAGGCGGTGCTTTCTGGAAGAAATTTTTTCTGCTCTACAGCTTCATCAGTCGGAAATTTTGATGACAATAAGAATCTTTGCATGCAAACAGGAAGCTCTCCTTTGTAAATATTTATGTCAATAACATAAGCCTAGTTCATTGGAAGTATCTAAGTAACACAGTCAGAATACCAATATCCAAAAGAAATAACGTTAAGTGTTTTCATGCGTCTCTCAAAGAGCACATCTCAGTTTCAATGAAAACTATAAGTTTCATTTCAGTCCAAACCTACAATTAAAATCCATCATCCTTACAGTCATCCACTGAAGTTAGATCGTATGTCAGACTACGTATAGGGACATACAACTTGACATCTGGTATTTGATAGTCTATCATATTGCATTATAATATTAATTATTGCATTGTATTGTTAATTATTGCATTATAATGTATAATAACGTAGTATCTTATATTTAATTTGTAACTGTGAATGGTTGTGCACGTTTTGGTTAATTCTGACCTCCGGAGACATGTTGAAGGGCCGTGTATGCATAAATTAATGCATTCTTATTTCTCGGTTCATTTTAATATAAAATTTAAAAGTAAGTTACTTAAGTTAACGTACTGTCACAATCACTAACATTTCCTAGTTGCATTTTTGAATTTCTACCAGGTGTTGGACGGTTTTGTGAAGATTTTATTTACTCAAATGATGAGTTACATTATTCTATTCTATAGAATAATGTAACTTATTCTATATTATTCCATATTATTATTCTATATTATTCAACAAATAAATATTGCTACTGAATGTGTATATACCCAGATATCAATAAATACATACTTCTATTAGCTATTTGTGTTCGCGATGCTATTTTTGGAGAATTGGAGACAGAGTACAGCTTTTTACATAATTCTTTTCCATCGCATTTCCCCCAACCTTCTCTCGCTCCCCGAAAGACGAGCTCACGGTTCACAGCAGCAGTGTTGGGGAGAGCAGTTCGAATGAAGCATGTATTTTCCCCGGGCTTTATTTGAGGGACAGAATTACTGCAGACCAGACTTGTTTAAACTGCTGTCCCTCCGAGAATTGTCGGCGCGTGAGTACGCCCTTGCTTTTGCTCTTATTTTAGGCTATTTTTGCTCCTCAAGTCCTCGAAATTTAGTTACTTGGGTGACTTTTTGGAAATAGAGTTTTCCATGAGGTTTAAACGTAAAATTGAAAATAATCCATACGAGGGTATTTAAATAGCATGATATTGCAGAGGTATTCGATTATAGTAGTATTCCAACTTAGGACTAAACATCATAAGGAACCACTACTAAGGTCATATTAAATACGTTATAAGTAATTCGAATAATTTCGTCAGAAAAGTTGAAAAACAGTTCTGAAATTTGGAATTTAGATGAAAATAGTTAGTTAAAACGTAAAGGTATAAAGAAGGTGGAAACTCTTCTTAGGTTGCGATGATGAAAAACTTGAAACTGTGAAAATCCTTCAGTCGCAAAACTGATATTCACGAACCCGCTTCGTCACTGCGGTTGGTCTGGTCGATCGCTCGTTCACATCTCTTAGTGATATTAAAATTACCCCGATATTTGGCTGCCTTAATTTCGAAATGGATTTCTCTGTACAGCAACATTCCCGAATAGATTCCTTCAGGCTATTAAATGAATAAGATATGGCATAGCGTTGCAGAAAAAGAAAATGAATATTTAAGATCTTCCTGAAGAGCCCTTTTAGCCAATACCGTAGCAGAAAATCTTTTATAAAGCTCGAGTACTAGGTATGTTCAGATAACTATTTTAGAGCACTTGAGTAACACACTGCATGTAACTAAGTGCAGCTTTAGTTTTTAATAAAAAAAATTTCTAAATCTGACGCAGTTTATCAAATTAACGACGTAAAGACCTGTGTTATGGGAAAATACATTATGAATTCATTTAGCCTTTCTCTTCCTGAATCATTTTTTTCTGGTACCTGTCCTTTATTCGAGTAAAGTTTCAAAAACAAAGATCGTAAGTAACTATGCCATTCAAACCATCACTAATTCAGAAATGTCAAAACTAACTTTGATTGTTACGATCGGCCATTGCTAGATAATTATGTTATTCATACCCATCACTTGTAACTCAAAAATGATCTTGACGATCACGATCGACCATTACTGAAACCGTAGCTCGCAGCGGCACTACAAGGCTCTCAATCCTTTTTGTTATCGGTTATTATAGACACTCTACCACTGTAGCATGGATAAAACTTACGAAATATTCTTAATGTTCTATTTTTAATTATATCTGTAGTTTCTCTTTTTTCTAGAATTCGACTTGGTAAAACGCAACTATCCCTACTCTAAAAAATGGTATTCTTCCTTTGGAAGCCGTCCTCAATATACGTCTTTCTTGAAGTGTTTGTCTTTTTCTGATAGTATATTTTCTTTATCTGTTGTTAACAGAGAGCCTTCCTCTGGTAGTTTTTCTTCATCTTTCTTCTATCTATTTTAAAGTGGCAATCTTCTTGCACGTATCTTTCCACCTGAGAATGAGACCACTGATAACCTCTTCACCAATCTCCGAATGGAGGACTAACAAGGGACGCTTGGAACTTTACACAAATAAATTTAATAAAGAGAATGTTATTGAAACCAAAACATGTACGTGCTGAATTACTTTACCTTAAAGGGATGATGAGTTAATCTAAATACGAATAAGAAATGAATGAATTTACAAATATGTAGGTAATGGAAAACGTAAAAAAGTTTTTTTTAGAATTATCAGTTACTTTAAGGGATTTTCCACGTTAGAACAATTCACATATTTTAGGTTAAAGGAAAACACTGATTGAACTAATCAAGTGCATTTCGTGCTCCATAAAATTCACAAAATAACCTTATTTTTAACGTCAATACTAATTATTTCGCTCTGAATCTTTCTAGTTATAAACTAATACAGGACTTTAAATCTCGGTCGAAGTTAAATCTATAAAATTTATTTGTGTGTTTTGGTGCCACATGACGGACATTTCTATAATAAATGAAGAGTAAATACTGGTTGAAGGATGACAAAGTATGAAATAAAACGTAAAAATGAACGTAAAGACAGTCTCATGCCGAATTTAATTTCAAAGGACGCTGATTTCATAATTTACAAATTTTTAAATGTCAATTCACTCAATTGAGGTTTCTTCTAGCTGCAAAAAAAATTATTTAACCCATTAAAAGTATGCTATTACACTCTGATGATGTTGCCTACCTCACCACTATAAATATATTGCAGTACAATTCTAATCTAACAACAGAAGTATAGCAGCATTTACAGTTCCTAGGAAAATCACAGCTACTAGAAACTTTAGTGTCCCACAGCAAGACATTTTATCCATGGTAATGATTAATCATCTCGTTCCTGGGGAGAATATTTTACCTACAATAATTATGAAGACATTGCTGCTGACGAAAAAGTCGGAAACAAAGTTTGAAAATGCAGTGGAATAGTTCGCTCATGAAGAGAAATGTTCTCGCAATACAGAGAAAAAAAGCTATATGAAAAGATCAGGTAGTTATGCATGAACAAATAACATATGCGCATAAATTGCATATTATTTGCCATTAGCATTCCCTGCATGAATTCTAATATTTTTTGAGAGTAAGCGGTTCTGCAATATGCACGACAAGTTGTAGACTTGTCTTTCGTTGTTTTACGTACATATGTTAAATAGAAATTCACTGTATCAATAGCTTGATACATGAATTCTAAAACTAAATCATTCGATATCTTAACTGCTGTTAAACACTAATGTATTTAAAATCTATTTTTGAATCTATGTACAAAAATATTATGTCTCGTTAGGTAAAACCCAATTCCCGTGTTGGAGGATACGAGCAATAAAATAGAACGCACGCATAACTCTGAACTAAAAAATAGAAGCCCGTTTTACTCCTAAGGGAAAAAAGCACGTCAACATTTTTTTGATACACTCCCTTATGCCCCAGTACCTCCAGTGGGCCGACGGCGAGGAGGACGAAGAGCTGGTTTGACTACAGCAATATCCTGCCGTTCGCCAGAGACGTGAATCTGATCAAACTGGAAAGTGGATATTCTGGACACTTCCTCTAGATGAGGTTCGAGCATACAGTGGAAAATAGGATCATTCTGTCGGCGACCAAGGATTTCTCAAGGCTTCTACACACGCTTTCTATGCCCAGCTCAACCACTTCGTAAGCGCAAGGCACTTCAGGTTTCAGCTCAAGACAACCGTACGGCGTTCGCTTGTCAATTTGCGATATTTTCAAAACACTTCAACTTGTCTTTTTTGGCTGGGGAACAGGTACACATTTCTGTGTGATGCGGAAATGCATTTCTTTACTTTAATCAATTGAGAACAGAAACTTAGATGAGTAATCAAAATTACAGATCTCCAAATATTCTGGAGGGAAAGACTTTCATTCATTTGTAATCTTTTTGGACTATGTACACTTCTGTCAATTCATAAATGTTTGCTCATTCTTTGTTTCCTAGATCTGTTAAACATTTCTCATGTTCACCCAATGAGGAATTAAACAGTTGTTTCTCACTTAGAAGACGTAACACTGACGTTCAATAAATTAATAATTTTGTAATATTTCAAAACTCAAGTTGGGCTACAAAAGGCAAACATTTTCGTACTATAGGTTACGTCCTCTTATAAATCCCCTTGATTCAGTTGGTTTAGGAAAACACAAGATAGACTTCATTTTCTCTCACTATAACAAAATATATACAACGATATTATCCCCTCATGATACCTATATTTTAAATGATTCATCATGCACAATAGGTTCCATGAAAATGTGTTAAACATTTACTTCACCATCACAGTAGGATTAGAAATCCAACTGCCAAATTGAACCTCTATTTTCATAAAAATCGATCATTATTAGTAATCTGTGTGATCACGCATTTAACGAACGAATGTTTATCATATTGTCCTCACCAGCAAAAACAAAACAAAAGCGAGCACCAAGAAAGCATTTGAAAAATCTTCAACAACTTGGAGACTTTACCATGAAATCACGTGTTCGCGCAGCCGCCATGTTTCTCAAGACCTCGTCTTGTTTAGGACTTCCTTCAGATGCCGCGCGCATCAACGCGTCATCATGACCAAAGATAGACGTCGGTGTCTAAAATAAGAGAGATTTTCACGGCGCAGCCGCGCAAATTGATAGATGGGCATTTTGAAAGTGGAGGCTCACTGAACCGAGTGTGGATGGATGATCGATTACAGATGACAGGCATAAAATTGTCGACGGCGGCCTCTAATTATTCTAAATAGATTCATGGAGTAAGACGAGCTCATTACCGCCGGCAGAGATGACAGCGACTAATTATATTGGTTTCTGATGGAATGTTTCTAAAATTTACAATGACATGCAAGTGAAGGCTCAAATTTCTTTAAATGTGTGTAAAAGAATGCAAAGTGTTTCGCGAAATAAATTGTTTTAGTATACTGAAAAAAATTGTCTTATTTTATAGTAAATACTTACCAGTAAGATGAACCTCGCTTCATGAAAGATCACGGCTGTGGGGACTTCTTTCTAATTAATAATAAAAACATGATCGTTGACCTGATCAATAATCGCATTCTCAATTTTTATATTTTTTATAATTTAAAATCATCATAATTATTTATAACACAATTATTAACAGTAGTACTAATATTCCTCTAGATGAAAATGTCTACAATGAATTAGAAAGACATTAAAAGTATGAATGAAAATTAAAGGAACGATGGCCTCGAAGAAATAGTTTTACATGTCAGGAGAATAACGTGAAGGGGACGACCATTTTTGCTGGACTGCGATTATTTATGTCCATCCAACAAATAAAGTTTAACAGCTATGGAGGCAATGAATTCCACTCAGTCACAAACCAGAGCCACCAAAAAATATCAAATGCAAATACAAACAAAAATAGTCATACATATATACTTTAATCCCGCACATCATCGCCCACTTTTCTAATTCGTAAACTTTTCTGTTTTTTCTATCAGGACAGTACAGAGGTACTCATTAACAGCGCATGCTGAAGAACTTTCAAAAGAGACATGCACTTCGAGAACGTTAACAAAGATCTAACATTTATGTCATCAGGAGTTACACTCCCTCTGCGTTTTTCAAGATTATTGTGTTGAAGAAATGATGTAATTATTTTTTGCACAAACATACTTGTAACTACATTGAAACTACATTAATAACCATAATAGTTCAGAATATGAAAGGCTTTGTAGCATGTTATATCAATTATTCGTAAAGTCCTTATGTCGCTAAAAATCATACAATCTTGCGAGGAATAATATTGTCTCCTGTGCGAGAAACTTCTTTACGAAGTAAATCAGACAACTGCGTAATACGTTATGAAAAACAAACCTCATTAAAACTTTTAAGGACGAAAACATTGTCACAATAGAAGGAGCATCCATCCGTTACGGAAAACAAGTGATAACACTCAAGCATCGTCATCAAACCTCGTTCCTTTGAGACGCGTCACTCTTCTTCTTCTCCTCAGAGACAAGGCCAGAAAGAATTTAAAGACTGCACCTTCTACTGAGTAGCTGGAGAAAAAGTTAGTTTTGTTCTGCAGGGCGACACAAGTTGTGAAGGCCTGGGACGGTTCCGAGAACGATCACAAGGCTAAATTCGCTCAGCTACAAATAAAACTCAGACAACTCAAACTTCCCTGCTACAAAGAACACCAGCGCAATGTGTTCTTCAGCAAATTAGACTAGGTGTTGAAATCGAAAATGTAATAGGGGAGCAACGTCTCGTTCGTAACAATTAAAGTTTTCATTACTGAACTACACAAGCAGTTGCCCTTTCAAAATACATATAGTGAACAATGATGACGTTGAGGCATAGTGTTATTGATATTATTATCTGCAACATCCTCATAATTGTGTACTGAGAATCAAGCAATGATTGTATCTTGTGAGTTATGTAATAATTGTGTTCAGTGATTCGTGTAATAATTGTGTCCTGCGTGTCTTGTACTATTGATGTACTGCGATTCATGTAATATTTGTGTTTTGTGAGTCATGGAATAGAATATGACTGCAATAACAACCACTTTTGTCCAGCTTTGGGTCGCTACCCAAGTCATATACCGTTTTGAATCAGTACGTTCTTGTCCTCGCTTCTGTCTTTTTAGTTAAACTTTGTAAGAAGTAAAATATTAAGTTTATAAGATGCCTGTATTGATGTCAAGTGTCACAAAAATTTTCCCCAACGATAGAACTTCATAATTTACTTCAAGAGAGGATCAAAATTTTCTTTTCTAACGTTTAATTCTATCCTCCCAAAAACTTGGAAATATTCCAGTCGGGAAGCTGGAATCTGAAGGCACAGTACGTCCCTCGAACACAAGTTAGCCGCGTCGGCGGACGTGAGGATCTGTGAAGAACTTGGGTTTGTTCAAATGATGGTTCCAGCCCACACCCACCACGCTCACCCGCACCCACCACGCTCACCCGCACCCACCACGCTCACCCGCACCCACCACGCTCACCGACACCCACCACGCTCACCAACACCCACCACGCTCACCGACACTCACCACGTTCACCTGCATCCACCACGCTTACCCACACCCACCACGCTCACCTGCATCCACCACGCTCACTCAAATCTGCCCGTATGCGTAGTGTGACTATAAAAGTTTTGTTTACAAGTTTTTGCTTCCCTAAGCAATTTCGAAAAACAAGCCTAAAGAATTTTGGGACAACGTTGTACGGCCAGATGAAACAAAACTTGAACTTATTGGAAAGAATACGGCAACGCCAATTTGGAGGAATAAAGGAACAGCTTACGACTCTCAAAATCCCAAACCCACTGTGAAGCTTGGAGGAGATAGCTTCATGGTATGGGGACGTTTTTTTTCACAAATGACACTGAAGAGTTTGAAATAATCAGAGGGAGACTAAATGGGAGCATGTATAGTGATATTTTTCAACTGAATCTCCAAAAATCGGCAACTTTATTGGAGCTCCACCGCGGTTTTCTGTTTCAACAGGATAATGATCCAAAGCACACTGCAAATGCAACTCAAAAATGATTTGAGGCAAATAAAATTGTCGACATGAAATGGCTATGTCGGTCATTTGACTTCAATCTTAGTGAAAATTTGTGAAGAACGTTAAAGATACTGGGCAGTTAAAGGAGTCCGCAACATATCAAGCAGCTGGGAGCGTTCTTCAAAAAAGAATGGGCTAACATTCCTCTAGATTTTTGTAAAAGCCCTATTATAAGCTAGGGAAAACGTTTAGAAGCTGTTTAAGGGGATAGAGGCTGTTCAGCAAAATATTGCATGCTTGTATCCAATACTTTTTTATATCTGAAAAACATATGTTTTTATGATATCAACAATTTTTTAATGTACTTCTCGTGTACATTAAACGTGTCAGTCAATGTCAGTACTTCTGAATCGTGTCAGTCAATTTTCCCTCAAAAATAAAAAGTACTGTGAACAGGATACAAACATATACAATATGTATATACAACACTTTTACGTGACACTGTTCGTGCTTTGTTGGATATTAGCAAATCGTTAAACAGAGAATTTATTCTTTTCTGTATATCGTCGTTATATTTTGTTGTTGTTCTCTCTCCGATTTCCACATTCCAGTTGAAATCTATGTATTCCGAAACACCATCGAAAAATATTTCCTCCAACGTTGGGGTTTCCTTTTGTCTTACGAAATTCTTTCTTCCCCCACTTCTTCTGTTTCCACAATCCAAACATCAGACGATAACCACTGATGATAAGACCGTGTTGACAACCATTTAGAGTTATGGAGCCTCATCACAACACGCGTCGCTCGTATGCAGTCATACTTGATTGCTGCTTTAATCTTCATTTTCAGTAGTTTAATTGTTTCGTCGATAGAGCGTAGCAGTTGAACATAATTTACCTATTGTATTTCAGAATTATCCATTACCAGTAAAATAAAGATATGTTGGATCTTATATTTCATTCAACTGATTCAGCGAGGTTATTTGCATGAAGAGGCATCTCTATGACAACCGTTATGCTCAGTAATTCAAGATCGTAGATATTAGCAAACTTTCGATGGTTTTGAAACGCTGATTTTACTCCGTATACTGATTTCAGTGTCGATCAAAGTTGTCTACGTAAAGCACCTATGACAGCATTTCCTATCGTATATCTAATTAATACAATTAATTTAGTGTCAAGGGAAATTGTCTTCTTAAAGCAAGTAGATCAGCGGTTCCTAAATCATATCTATGTATCTATATGAGCGTCTTTATGTTCAAAATTTGCTACAAGAAACACTATGAATGGCCATATATCTGGTTATATATTCCGATATTCAAGACGGGAAAGTGGGTATTGGGTTGTACATGTATATGAATATATATGAAAGGAACGTTTATATCAGGTTGTACAGACAACATTGCACAGTCTTTGAGAGATTCTTGCATGCAAAAGTTGCACCAAAACACCGGCTGTGTTACCTATGGCATGTTCCCCTAAGTGCCACAGCAATAATTAAAAACACATTTGTTATGGTCAACGGTCATTCCCTCTAGTGCTGATTGGATGATAGCTTTTACTCAATACAGAGAAAGAAAACACTTGTTCATTTATTTCATCAGCCTGCAGGTGCAAATTTATGAGATCAATATTTTGACACTACGTCATTGCACTACGTCATTGCACTACGTCATTGCACTACGTCATTGCACTACGTCATTGCACTACGTCTCACTGCAATGGGACGTCATTGCACTACGTCATTGCACTACGTCTCACTGCAATGGGACGTCATTGCACTACGTCATTGCATTACGTCTCACCCAATGAGACGTCATTGCACTACGTCATTGCACTACGTCTCACTGCAATGGGAACTATCATCCGTTCAGCATTATAATAGTACCCAATGAATTTGAGTCTTTTGATATTAAGATAATGTAGGGCTATTTTTAAAGCATTTTAATAACATTGTCTCTAAAATTATAAAGTATTAAATTAGTGATTAAGGTGTAACACAAATCAAAATTCAAAATCAGGTAGCCGTAGTAAATCAGGTAGCCGTAGTAAATCAGGTAGCCGTAGTAAATCAGGTAGCGTTGTAAATCAGGTAGCCGTTGTAAATCAGGTAGCCGTAGTGAATCAGGTAGCCGTAGTAAATCAGGTAGCCGTAGTAAATCACGTAGCCGTAGTAAATCACGTAGCCGTAGTAAACCAGGTAGCCGTAGTGAATCAGGTAGTCGTAGTAAATCAGGTAGTCGTTGTAAATCAGGTAGCCGTAGTAAATCAGGTAGTCGTAGTAAATCAGGTAGCCGTAGTAAATCAGGTAGCCGTAGTAAATCAGGTAGCCGTAGCATGCACCCTCCAGACGGCCCTGCAAGATGCGGTCACTTACCGCTCCACAGGATATAAAAAAGTTGAACCGCATGATTTATTTCATGAATTTAAAAGAAAAACTTTACAATGGAGCATATGATTTATTGTTACCATGTGCTGCATGCAAACTATATCTCTGAAGCAGGCAACATACCTCTGCAAATGTTACACATACACTTGAATATGTACATATCTGAAAATACTCTCCTCTACATGCAGTTCAATAAGTAAATATCTGAAAATACTCTCCCGTGCATACACTTCAGCAAGTAATTATCTGAAAATACTCTCCCGTGCATACACTTCAGCAAGTAAATATCTGAAAATACTCTCCCGTGCATACACTTCAGCAAGTAAATATCTGTAAATTCTCGCCTATACAAACGCTTCCATGCTCTGTCAATTTTCCGAGCATACACCACGTGTCTCTGGGAGTCTGTAGCTCGTTACCTTGTAGAATAGAATAGAATTAGGCTATAGGAACGAACCTTCTGGTCCATTCTTGGGTCGGATAATTACTTCGATAATTATTCGGGAGTTTACCCAAGTCCCATGCCGTATTTCTAGCCGCGTCAACCATGTCGGCAACGGGTTTCGAACCCGGGTCTTTCCGCTCGCAAGCAGATTCGCTCACCAGTCGACCAAGCTGGTGCCCCTCTTTTATTGTCAGTAATAACAATTACGAGTTCAATTCATAGCACTGATCGTGGCCATGATTAAATCATTAACATTAATATACATTGAAAAATTATTGTGAATTGTGATATTGCTTATGGAATTTAATATAATAGTTTTTATAATAATGTTTGAAAATATGCGTACTATGATCATTAATTATATATTCAGGATTATAACAAACAATTTCTCAGCAAAGCTAGTCAAAATAACTCATTTTTCCTGTAATATATTTTAATAATTCTAGTATGTGGGATCTACTTATGTTTAAAAATAGGTTTCCAGGGATGTGCAGTACAGTATGAGTTCTTACAGTAAAATCGTCTTCATTGTTAGTGTAATGGAATCGGTTTTGGTAAAGAAGCTGTACCTGTGATATGGTGCAGTACAGTATGAGTTTTTACAGTAGCCTCGTCTCCACTGCCAGTATATGTAATGGAAAAGTTTTTGTTGTAGAAGTTACTTGGTTTTATTGAAGAAGTTATCATACCTGTGACGTGTAGGGTGACTCTCACGCACCTCAGTAGCAGTTCTACTCACAAGCACAAGAGCCTGGGCCATGGCTGCATTTGCGTCAAGGCCGGCAAAGAAGGCCATAAAAGATGACATGCCATCCATTTGCAAGCAACAAAGAGGGCTGCTTTCTTTACGGACTTTCAACGCACTTGTATATTCCTGTTGCGATGCATTCCTGTGTCGTCCTTTACCGAGGAAAGATGAGCGAGCTTCTGAGCTGCAAGTGAGACTTAGTTTGTGAATTAAAAACAGGAGCCAAGTACAATGAATATGTCTGTCTTGAGGCTTCATTTAAATTACTTCACATTAAATTCTGCATGTCCTCGTAGAGTCACAACTCTCATTACATTAGAGTCATAACTTTCACCACATTAGAGTTACAACTTTCATTACATTCAGCAAGATGAAGTCATTATAAAAGTTCATGGGCTCAAAATTTTATTAGTGGTTTAATGTCGGCGTTAATTTTTGCGCCGTTTTATTCTAACCTCAAGTGAACAATGAGAGAAAACATTCTATTTTTTTTTTGCTCAAAACTCAAGTGATTCTAACGACTTTTCATTGCTTCTTTAATTTTGAACTAGTTTCTTGAATATTTCAACGCGCGTTTGAAAGCAGTGAACAAACAAACGTCATTAACGAGCTTAGCAGCATTGGACAATTATCTTGAACAGCTTGGACAACGAAAACTTGCTCATGAATTCCATAAAAATTTTCTGTTGCAATTAAACAAAACATTTTTGCTTGCTTGAATTTCGAATCACGTTTGTCATGTAAATCTCTATAGGATAAAAATAAATACATGAAAAACTCAGAAATGGGGCAATACAAATTGCAGAATTATTTATGCATTTGGCATCTGAAGCGTTCTGCAGATTTCTGAAGTAACTTCCCAAAAGTCTTCCCATTTTTAGCTTTTTCTCAGCCTCGTGAAAAAGTACAAGGGTACTAAGCACCGCAATCAGAATAACTGATACGTACTTGTTTGAAGTATTTTAGCACAAACCACCAGCGCTAATTAAACAAACTTACCATTCATTATTACCAACTTGAAAAACGGCGCAATTTTGTCCCTGAACCTGCATCGAATAATGACTAAAAATGATTAATTTATGTCATATTTTTTATAGTATACAAATTAGTATTTCATATAATGTATTATATATATGGTGTCGATGGCATGGTACATTACTATGTTTAATACACTACTATAGAGTAATAAATAGTTTACTAGTATCGGGGGAAAAAGATAACAGTGAGATATACTACAGTATATTGTGTAATTGATTGATTGAATCGTTGTGTTGCATGATTGTATGATTTCATGTTGGATTTGCATGACTGAGTCGAATAATTGTGTGAATGAGTTGTATGCATGTACGATCGAATAATTGAGCTGCATTATTGTACAATTCAGGTAGTAATTGCCTTCATTTCTCTCAACGGATACTGGCTGCTGATCAAATACAAGCCGTTGACATTTGAACGAAGTTTGCGATTGCATGTTGATCTCAAAGAGGGAGGTGTGATCCAGAATTACTGATCCAGAATCACAGAAACTAAGAAAAACAAGGCAAGAGTTTTCTGTGTAGCCTAGACAAACTGAAATCGATTCAGCAATCAAATTTCATCGTAATTTGGGATTTTTGAAAGGGTCCGCTAAATTCGAGTTCAAGGGGAATAATTATGAGAGCATGTAATTGGAATACTCGATTTTGTAGTGCACATTGTTAATGTGTAATTCAGTTCATTAATTTGAGCAAAATCAACTAAAACGTACTGTGTGGGGAAGCATGAATACTAATTGTAGCATTTTGTTATGAATTCCTAAAACTGCAAAAAAAGAACTCAGTTCTTTTTGTGTTTAGGATTAATTTATGAGCGAAATTACGCATACTCGTGAGGAATACATAAGAAGATTTCATCTGCCATACGATGAAATATTTTAAGTATGGCACATTTCTTGCTTCATCCTAACATTTGTATTTCCTACTTGTTCACAGAAAAAGAAAAAGTTGATACCTGAAATAATTAGGTTAATTCATGACATAACTAATTAATTACGATCAAATAATTCATTAGTTACCTGATTTATCAACTCAGGTTTTCAATAAAGAAAAACTCTGGACGACACAAAATTTTTGCCAAAAATGTTAAATTACTTTTGAAATAATTTCTGTTAGAGCATTAGAATTTCTGCACCAAGTGACCTCTCTTTTGTAGGATAAATATCATAAAGATGACGGCAGATAAATTGTGTCCTTTATTTAAACAATTCTTGAGTTTTATCGAGCAAACTGAGACTTAGGAATGGCTTGCATATTTTGGCTATTGAATTTACGACGCAGGAAATGCCTGATAAAAATAATTGCTTATCTTCTCATGTATAAGTTGATACAGCTCTCTTGCTCGAGAAAATTTTTATTCAGTTACCTCTTGTCTTCGTCATAAAAACGCTAAATTTCATGAATATTCTTCACTCGTTTCAGTGCAGAGACTCATTTAACTGAACTCGTTTCCGAAAAGAATAGCCCTGCATCGTGCCCTGTGTTCTACACGTAAAAAGTCAAGAACTAAGAGTCATTTCACTGACCCTTGTTTCTAAAAGTGAAGTCATTCTTTGTTCCCAGTGTTCTGAAAGTAAAAATTCCAGCTCAAGGACTCATTTAAGTGACCCCTGTTTTCTATAGGGAAAGTCCTGCCACGTGGTGGCGGAAAAGTCGTTATAAAAACTAGGAGGCGGAAGCCCCGTTAGACTTGGTCGTTTCGAGCATTCTGGCGAGGGAATTGCCCGTTACGACACTGAGCAAGTGACTCATTGCCTCTAAGCCTAATAATGGACGAAATGAACTCAACTTGGAACAAAGTACGTCGAGGAACAAATTTGACGCCTTCATCGCTGGAGATATCGTATCAGACTCCTAAGAAAACCCATCGCGTTTACAAAGGCACTTTGTGGTGTACGGCCCACTGCTTGGAAAACTTGGAATTCTAAAAGACGTTTTATTTTTTCATTTTGTGAATGAGTGTAAATGAGCAGTTATGGTCTTTTCTTTAGACTCTTCTCTTTATATTTTCATCTGGATGAAAAACAGCATGAATTTGATCACTTGTACGTATTCGGCTTTAGGAAATCTTAATTTTTTACACGTAGTTATTTATCATCGTTGTTTTTGAATGATTATTCAATTGCATAGGGTTAACAGTCAAAACATCCTACATGTGTTCATGTACATTAACAATTTCAGTTAAATCAATATAGATTTCATACAAAACTTGTTTTTTACTCGGGAAGTATGCCGGCAGCCTCTTTTCAGTATCGGTCCCCATGTCTTTACTGCCACAATTTCTGAGAATGACCGTTTGCAATTAAAACATAATGACGAGAAAAAACCATAAGCGAAGTTAAAACTTTTCCCTATTTCCCTTTAAGCCATTATCTAATATCGGATATAATTATCCAAAAATGTGTAGTATTTATCAAGTTAGAATGTAGTCACATGGCTGTTATGAAAGTACGTAAGCGTAATTCCGTATTACTCCATGAGAAAATAATTGTTAAATCGTCCTTAACCGTCTGGGACAATTTGCTGGAGTTAATTGGCTGCAAGCTTTTTCTAAGCTGGCGAGTCCTGCATCAGACAGAGTGGAATATGCGTTTACAAACCGTAGAGTTGTACATAAGATTCTTATTCTGCTTCCACTTTAATTCCGTTTTATTGTCACTCAACCACAACGGATATAACTTCGTTGTTTTGCCCAGATTTCTCAAGTTAAAATTCCTTTCTTTGATGAGGAAACAATGAAATAATCAAACTATGAGACTTTCATATCGAGTAGGGATAAGACAAAATTAGATAGTTGTGCATTTAAAATTCAATAAAATTGCTGCTCATAATGACGAAATTTCAACCAATTATCTTTTATCATAAACGTTACTGATGCACAGACATAAACACAGGACGGTTAAATTACTGATTAATAGTAAAAAAGATTTATTTAAACGAAGCTAATTAACAAGCTCATAACTCTTATATGCTTGTACAGCGTCGAGCACCCTAGTGAATACTCACTAGTGTTCACTAGTAGGCTGTGAATATCTACTAGTGAATACCCTCTCGTAAATATTTACTAGTTAATACGTACCAATGAATACCTGCTAGGCAATACCCGTTAGTGAATAGCTACTAGAAGGTATTCACTAACAGATATTTATTAGAATTTAGACCTACTTAAGCATGCAATGAGTGAACACCCACCAGTATATATGATACATGCGAGTGAATACTAGAAAATAAGTTCAATAGGCAGAAATTTAGGATGAGTCCTGTTTTGACGCTAATTTTTTAATAATTCCGGAACGTTTGTTGATCCACAGAAACCGATAACTTCTGATTGCTGTTACTATAATTGTTAATTTAATTCCCTTCACATTCCTACGTGATGCTAGTTTTTATCTACTCATACAGATTCTTCAACATATAGTTTGATAAACCTAAAAATTCGAAAATGATCCTTTTGAAAATCGGTTCCTTCTTATCAAGCAGGGTTGCTTCACACAAAGCAACATCTTTTGCTTAATTCTCCTGTTTAATGTGCCTACAGGCCTTTTTCAAACTAAATTCAAAAATCACATTTGTTTTGAAGTAACATCGAACATTGATAGTTATTTATTGATTCATAATTGCATGTTTTTTCATATTTGTAACTTTTCTCATCAGTACTTTATTAGTTCAATCTATTCTTTTATCTATCGAAAGGTATTTAAGAATTGTAACATTAGCTTAAGCAATATGAACCAATAAAATTACGTACTGTAAATGCTTTCATAACTCTTTTCTTAAAATTAGAAGTGCTTTGACGATCGAGATTTTCAGGAGTATGAATGATACTTTCATATTCTCTAACTCACAGAACAGTACAGCACAAACCAACTAGACAACTACTAGCTCCAATAACCAGACACAAAACACTATATATAAACAATATAAAGAACAGAAATAGATTTATTTATTCACAAAGTAGGTACATTAAAAATCTCACAGGTCTCTAAGACTCCCGCCAGCGTGTCCACATTACTCAGAAAAGAACGCTTAGATTATAATTCGGGCGTACGCTCTCTCATGGCTAATGAGTCCAGTACGGGACATGCAGATTCTTCGGCAAATTGCATATACACATACAGTACATATTGCAAGTCAGCAGCCTGACGGTCTGTCCTTGCTAGGGGACGTCGCGCTCTTCTGGCATCATCTTTGTTAAGTAAAAGGTCCTCTACATAACTTCGAAAACCGTCGGAAACGAAGATTTTCCAATTGCTTCTATCAGATGCACATGCCTCCATGATGTCATGATGTTCTGTGATCGGTTTTTGGCTTGTCGTTTCAAGGCCGTCTGAAAAGACGAAAAAGGCTACAAAAAATTTTTTAACTAGAGAACAGATGTAATCTGCCATCATTGCAGTGTCTCATTGTCCTTCATCTTCTTTCCATTGTTGCATTTTCCTTATGAAATCTCTTATCAGGTTCCTCACTGACATCACCGAAGTTTTCGGGAAACTTTTTCAGGTGAGAGTGCAAACATTGAACCTCTAATAACGTACAACAACCCATTTTCTTGAAGTCTTCAATAAGCTTTGCTCCCAGCTGTTTGTAATTAGAATCCTTAAGATTTCCTAGTAATCCATAAAGTACATCACAAAATTAACTAACAAATTATCGACTTTAGCCATTGCTCCTTCTAATTTCTAAGACTTCAACGTAGCATTTACTTGAAGCCTAACAAATATGACCCTCTTGATCTTAGTCTCAAATCGTTTTAGAAATATCAAACAAATTTATTGAGAGCTTCTCCGAAATCTGAGGTCGTCACAAACTGCTTCACCAATCTGAATTTTATACGAAAGGGGGTTATAAAACTCTGTAACTTTGTTGGAATCTACTAAAGGTTGTTTAAGAATGAATTTAAATTGGCCAGCGCCGTTTTAATAATTTTCTGATCGCTTTAATGATTCAGCCACAGTTTTTTGCTTCAAAAAACATTTGAAAACCCCGTGACCCTGTGGATTTAGGAAAAAAATAAAAACCACCCTAATGGATGGGTATCGTAAAGAGCACTGGCAGCCGATATTGCTTAGGTTTTTAAAATTAAGCTCGGGTGGTGACATAAAAGAACACCCAGCCAGGCTCAACAAAATCAAATCAAGCAATTTAAAAGTTACTCAGACTTTACTATCATGACATAACTAAACTGAAGTTTTATCAAAACTTGGTAGGGAAAGTTTCAAAATTGAAGCGTCTGCTCAACATTTATCTTGAATTTGAAATTACTTAGTTTCTAACAACCACCGACCCCTGAAGGTGATCACAATTAGCGCTAAAGTATCACACTATAGCGTCAGTTTTTTGTTTGTGTTGATGTATGAGCAGAAAAAGGAAAAATGTTACTAATAACAGGAAACCCAAGAGTGTCGTTAATTGCTAAGAGTGTCGTTAATTACTATAGCATATTAGCCCAATATTGAATCAACGCATAATCCAACTAATATAGCTGGCTGGATAACATTGGCACAAATTCTATTCCTGTCCCACCAACATCAAGCAGCCTCGCTGATTCCTCTAGCTAAATATTACCGTCATCCTGACGAATTAAGTTTAAAAAATCGTGCCTCATATGTCATCTTATACTTGACATGGATAAGATCTCTGAGGCAAATAAGATGACTTGGAGCCCGTTAGCTGTAATCTCGGTTTGGACTCAAAAATTATCAGCAAGCGCATCATTAGTTCTGAATAATACATGTCCCATTGAGAGACAAGGTAATCTTGTCGTAATTAAAAATTTCATTCGAGCGACATTTGGCGTCACCGTCTCATTTGGGTCCTAACCAGTGTAATTAATTTCGCACTCGTACAATGACTGGAACAAATTTCACGGAAACTCAGACGTGAAATGATGCGTCTCATCGAAGGATTCTTCGTTATCTCAACGGGGTGCTAATTAAATATTTATTGCAAAACGAGATAAGTTTATGAAAAATTAAAAGCAAATCACTTATAATATTTTAACTGTAGTAAGTTAATACTTTTGAATTTTTCTGTAACAGTGGGTCATTTGGCAGTCTGTGTATTGGAAATATAGCCTACGACAGATCAACATTGAGGAGTCTGAAATAACGCTGATGCTATCCAACGTTCATTGTTGACCACTACGTGCGTTCACTATACCGAACTTTCCAACGTGAAATTATGGTGTCATAGCTGGATTGAATGAGGAGTAACTCCGGAGGATTATCAAACTAATATGAGTGATTAAACTGTATTTGCATTTTCGTGAACGCCCAAAAAATATTTGGCTCAAGATTAGTCGAGGTGATAAAGCAGGGAGGAGGTTTGCAGAGCTTTAGTCTGAGTTGCAATTGTTTCACACCTGGAAGACAATTCAAAGAAGTATGAACCGGCTGTCGTTTTATGAGCAGGTCAATCAAAAATTGATTTTACTGCCTCAGCACAATTTCAGCCCGTTCAGAAAAACAAAATGACTCCCGCCTTTTACTGCGTCTTTCAATTTTTGTTTCGAGCAAATCAGCAATCAAACGAGATAAAAATTGTGGTAGCCAAAATTATACAAGTAGGACTTTATCGATCATTAATAGCATCAATTTTTAAAAGAACTCCCGAGGCCTAGAACGAGCCAAGTGAAAGTAGAAGAATTTGAAAATTGAAAAGAAAAAAAACTTTAAAAAATCTACTTCAATGTTAGTTTTTAAATAAAATACATAAGTGACGATTTTAAAACTCCCGAATAAGTTTTCATTGTATAATTTCCTAAATTTTAGTATCTCTTCCTTGTGGTGAGCCTAAAGTCGCTCGAACATTCGTTCTACAACCTCAGAATCTGTACTTCAGATATGCAAATTAGAGGAAATTATTAGCATATAGGGGATGATGATGGATTTGTGGAATTATATAATACTGACATGAAAACATGAGAAAAAGCTCTAACGGGACAAGTTCCCCAGATTATCCTCCTTCTTGTTTGAAAAGGATTTAAGACTCAAATGTTACAATTTTATTCTAATTTGCGGTTTATTATATAAGTGAAATAACTGAAATCAGCAACTGCGTTAGGGCTACAATCTTGCTGCGTTGTAGAGCATTTTACAGTATAGTTTAGACTTGAAAATCTTGTACTAAAATCAACCGTCTTCCGTCTGATCTCGTAATGGTGACATGATGCAGTTCTCAGCCTAAGAACTACAAGACCAGACTGCATCTCCTGTAAGTTTTGCCCAAACTTGCAGCGCTGCTCCAAAAATTAAAGTGGAAGTTTAGATCTACAGAAAACCCTTGCTCAAGTTGCTTGCTTCTCGGCAGTCCTACGGACATGACTGGCAGAGAATTGCTACTGATGGATTGAAAGCATCTAAAAATAGTTCCAAGTTCTTTCGCGGTGAATGATTTTCTGCTGTATGGAATTTTCTGTTTAAATCCATGAGTAAGTAACAATTTTCTTAATTATTAAATTACCTTGAATCGTTTAAATTACTTCTAAGCCAAATTATTTTCTGCTCCATGGATTTTTCTACTTGAATTTTCAGGAAAAGAAATTTGATCAATAATTATGCAGCATTGGTTGTCTTGCAGGACTCAATTGTTTTTTCCACCCCACTTTCACGCTTTTATCCCATTTGATGCTTCTCTAGAGAAACCTCATCAAAATAATCATACATAGAACTTCGTAATACAAAGACTAGGTGCTATTTGTAGGTCATGTAACAGTTAACCCGTGAGTGTACAGTTGATCTTTTAGAACTCACAGAGTTAAATCAAGGTAATCATTTATTTCTATTTCGGCTTAGTGCTGGTATAAGTCAAATTGGATGAAAGACTATGTTCTCAAACAATTTTCATTGAAATGATCATAGATTTTCCAGCCTCTTCAAAATCCCTGCTGTAGTTTCACAGGCTGGATGAAGAGACTGTCAGCATGTCGGGCTCTCACTGATCTATTTTCATTTAATTTGTGGGGTAACCTCAACATGTTCAACACAAAAATTACAGGTTCACTAAAACAGTAACTACGGGGAAAAAATAATTTTCTTCATGTACATGCGAACTGGTACCAGAAGAATAAAGTTGTACTTGAATGAAACTGAGACTTTCTACTTTAAAATTACAGCGATACCACTATGTAACAAAATTCTTTCCTCAATTTGTCAAGAATTTAACAGAGTGAAGTAGCATCAAAGCAATGGGGTCCGATGGGCTTACATGGATTTGGTAGAGAAAGAGTAAAAATAATTTCCAAAATGTAGCGAACTCATATATGAACATCTTTTCCGCACGGTATTCATGATTCTGTCATGAAGACAGTATGCAGCGAAACATCTACCAAATTACTTAGTTACATTAGTCGCAAACTTTCCAATTGAATTTTTCTTCCTTAATTCAAATTCCTTGTTAATTAGATAATTGTCTTAGGTGATTTCACTCAGCTGTAACACTAAATTTGTGATAGTTATTTCGTCCGACATCTCCATTGAAAATTTATTGTATTAAAAAGCATAGAAAGACCCAAAATGTCTTTCAACTGATTCCTCAGGATCATGCAGTATCCGCTCCAGTCAATACCCACGTCCTTTTAATTGGAAAGTCTTCCATATCAATTGATGTCTATTAATATCGTTAATGAACTTCGGGTTTTCTGAAGTCATCACTTCCCTTAAAAGTCTCTAATTTGAACGTGATGAAGTGGCTTCCAAGAATTTGCTTTCAGATTAATGGGTCGAGCTTGATGGAGACCATTCAAGAAATGGGGCTACTTGATGGGGACCATCCTAGAAATCTTGTCTTCAACCATCAACCTGACCCAAACTGATTGCTGATGCCTTTTCTCACAATTTCTTCCGATTGACCCAAAGAATGTAGATTGGTTTCCATGTCAGGAGGCAAGCGTTCAAAGTATTAATCCCAAACGGGTTATAAAATCCTCATTTAAAATCTGAAGTTTTTTAATTAAGATAATACAGTAATTATGTCTACAGTGAACTCAATAATGCTGAGATATTTAGAAAAATGCGTATTTTTAAACCACTTTCAGAATTAGCACAATGCATATAACGGTACTTGTGGGTTATCTGTCACCACTTTTCTCTTTTGTCACTCAAGTGTAAAAAAATACATCTTTTGCTTCTGATATATTATTTATTTGTCACAAACCTAACCTTAACATCAGAAGGAAACCATAAATTAAAAGTGGCGACAGATAACCCATAAGTACCTATATAACATTTCAAAAATGCATGCATGCTTGATCTAGATTTAATCAATAACAAATTGGAAGTATTGCTTGCAACTTCCAAAGCCCTCTGAACAATAATATTTTATTTTGTTTCAGTTCGAGCCGATCCAAATGTTAAGAAGATTTGACGTGCAGTCAGACTTCAAAGTCTGGTGAAGCTCCGTAAGTTATCACTTCTCAGAGGATGCACCACACACTGCAGTTAAACGGCGTTCATTTACACATCATTTGAAGCGGTCAGTAACTGCTCTGATAGTAATAGCAATTGCAGTTGTCTTGCATTGTGACATTGTTTCGCCATAATTTTCGCTGTTACCAAGTCATGGTTAGATACAAGCTACAAACACAATGTAATTACAAGTGACGCTGTTACTAAGGCCGATTCTAGCACAGCCGCCGCTTAGTACGTACAAAATTAGCTCATGGACAAACTTCTACGGCCTTTTGTACGTTACTGCGGTCAATCTTTATAATATTTTCCAAATATTGCGCTTGTCTAATAATTATCTGCAGATGAGCTGATTATATTCAATGGCATTATGATTTGCATACAACAGCTATTTTTTGAGAAATTAAAGAGAAATTATTTATTTAGCCTGCCAGTACACATTATCTTCTATTATAGTAGGCTCCAAATATTTAGTGGGAAGTGACTGCAAAAATGCCACACTGTTAATATTTTTTCAATACAGGTAAAGCCTCGCCAGGAACGCGTTTCAAAAAAAATCTTGTTGGGCTACAATGACCGTAGTAAATTTCATAGCAAAAATATCAAAAATGGTACATTTTTCATTGTAACTTCTCACAAAACATTTGGAGCCTCTTCTAACCATAGATAATGTGTGAGACCAGGATAACTAAGTAAACATTATTAATTAGTTTAAAATGAAGAAAATTAATTCATGAATGTCGATCATGATACCATTGAATATAATCAGCATACCTGCCGACATAACAATCATACAAATCAAGTACTTGCTACGCATTATGAATTGAAATTGCAGGAGTAGCTTTTTAAAGAGCTATTTTTTGTGCGTACTGAGATATAGTCGGCCTAACAGCATTACCAGTAGTGCATTTACTATAAAATGCTGGTAAAGAAAACGGAATGAAAATTAAACTCCAACTGACGTAAACCCTCGTAAGGCCTTGTTGCCTTGCACGGCCTATTTTTTTGGAATGCATCCCGGCCGCGGTAACAACTTTACTTTCATATAATTCCATTTAATTTTTTTGTCTCTTAGTCAGAAATTCTTCATGGAACTGGAGGCGTTCAAAGATAAATTTTACCGCTCCTCAAATAAATGAATTTCGATCGAGCTTCTTTGCACTACTTCTATTTAGATTTATCGGTTCTGATTGCATGACATGTGAGTTAACACAATGGAACCAATATGCATAATAATGATTGGAAAAATACAAGTCTCGGATAAAAATGAAAACCACTCAACTGTTCCACATTCATTTCTCATCGAACGAATAAATAAAGAGTGCACAACTTGCCAATAAATAAATTCTCTAAATATAATACATTGCGTGACTCTACAAGCGCTGCGCTGGCTTAGGAATTTTTCAACATCATATTAGAAAAAATATGTTTCTTCAGAAGAATCCAGTCCTTAGATCCTATTGGGCTTCACGTAAAAAATATGGATTTCATCTCTCCATTGCAGATTGTCTCGACAGATTTTTTTTGTGCATTTTCTCTTAGATAGGATACAGAAATTCTATTTGAATTGATCGGAGTCCTTCATGGAAGTCTGACAAAGACTGGTAAAGGCTATATAGAAATCTTTGATCATTTGAAGCGCCACAAGTTTGAATACTTTAGGACTCAGAGAAATCAGCGCAGTCAAATATTTCATCCCTTGCACCGTACATCTAAAAGTCAGGGGCTTGATAGAATCATGTTGTCTGCGAGGTTTTCATTGATGATACAGCAACAATGTTTATTGTCTTCAGTCTCATTTCGTAGATGTCATTTCAGTTTAGACGAGTTTGATGTCTGAGATGAAAATGCATTTGCGATAGATGATTTTGTTGAAAAACAATGAGAACTTTCTAGTTTCGAAAGAATTTTGTTTTTCGTCAACTTCACTGCAAGCATCATTTAAGTGAAGGTGAAATTTTTTGATTAGGTAAATTATGAAAACATGTTTTAATTTTTTTAACACTGATCGGCAGTGTAGTGCAAAAACGAGGAATCCTTTTCCAAATGAATGCCAATCATATAGATACTTTGTATTTTACGTAAATTATATGGGTTTTATATCGCAAGTTTTATAAATTTCCAGGCATGCGGACCCTTCAATATTCGGAAAATATGCAACCCTTATGATTTCCCCGACGCCTTCCAAAAGCGACTAACGCCTGAAGCCTCGCAGAAAAAAAACCGCTCTGACACTCGAGCCTTCGTCGCTCTCTATTGCAGAGGGAATTCATCATTATTTTTACGTAGAAACTCAAATCAAAAGCGAAGTTCACTTCAAGGACGGGTGATAGCAATGCAAGTGTACGATTGGTTCTCCAGTAAATTCTTTCAGTGAGGAAAAATATAATATAAATGATTGATTTTTGAGAGTGCGATAAGTTCATCAAGATTATCATGAAGTTTTTCCTATGAAACAAGTCTCTCTGAAGTGTAGACACGAGACCAATAATGTTATCTCTCATAACTTTTTACAAGGAGAGCTAGGTGTATGTATCACAGTGAAACAAAACAAATACATAAAGTGAGCTTCCACAATATTGGTCATTGTTTTTATCGATATTGTCTTCCATTTGTAGAAACTGCGTGTAAAGTCGACTGTTGCAGTCATTTTGCCAGCCATCAAATGATTGCACGTGTGAGTTACACACCTAATATTTTGTTTATAGCACAAATTTTTCTATGAGTGATGTGTGAAGGAAGTAATTCCTTCTCTGTAAGGAGAACGAATCATTTCCTTCACAAATATCGTCATCAGACCAACAAAAAATATTCAATAGGGTAAGGCACAGTGAAAGAAGAGTGAACCTTGTGACGAAGGAGACGAAGACCTGATGATCAGGAGACTAGGTAGGGTCTGGTGACGAAGAAAACGAGGAACAGATGATGAGGAAGACTAGGGTCTGGTGACGAAGACAATAAGGACCAGGTGATGAGAAAGACTAGAGTTTGTAGACGAAGGAAACGAGGAACAGATGATGAGGAAGACTAGGGTCTGGTGACGAAGAAAACAAGGACCAGGTGATGAGAAAGACTGGGGTCTAAAAGAGACGAGGACCAGGTGGCGAGGATGATGAAGATCTGGTGACGACCGTTACGAAGGCGACGAGGAATCTGTCCAGTTGCGTGTGACAGTCGCTGCGTCGGTGAGAGTTACACGCATGACCGACATGTTGTATGTCTTCTCTAATGCTGAGACCCGTGTTGAATCCTCATCGTTTTGTAACTTGAGAACCAGCTTTTTGTTATGTGAAACACGATAACCACTAAACTTGTTCCATCTGTATTTTACATATATACATATATATCTTTCTATATATATATATATATATATATATATATATATATATATATATATATATATATATATATATATATATATATATCATACTATATATATATATATATATATGTATATCGGCGTATATTTATTTATGCTTTTGTTAATACAACATCACAAGGTTTTATTTCAGAGGATTATCAGATAATCCCATGAGAATGAATAAGTGAATAATCACACACAACACGGAATTAATTGTCCCACTCGGAGCCATTACACATTCATATGATCAGCGCTCCAGTGCTATTATATTATTCCGCCTGTGTTGAGCCTAAGAGGAATTATATGCCCAGATGATCCGCTGGCCAAGTAGACGTCATCACAGGCATGTTGAGTGAGCACTTCAGACTTAAATAGGTTCACACTAGACCTATGCTTGCTAGATCTACTCTGAGCCTGCACTTGCTAGACTTATATTAGGCTTACACTTGCTAGATCTACTCCGAGCCTGCACTTGCTAGACCTATGTTAGGCCTACATTTACTAGATCAACACTAGGTCTACATTTACTAGGCCTATATTAGGCCTACACCAGACCTACATATATTATATCTACACTTGCTAGACCTATACTAAGTCATAAACTAAGCCTACACTAGCTAGACCTGCACTTGGTCTAGAAATCTAATCAGTGGAGAACATACGGTGTAATATTTTGTATACTTAATAGTGATCTTTATACCATAAATGGAAAAAGTCTACGAAACTATTCGAACGTGTGCATATGTTGATGTTAATTCAATGAGGAGCATAGACTGAACATCAGGTATTGCTTGAGTTGTTTCTTTGCGTGTCCGTCATTATTAAGGTTCACTTTTAATCTTGACTGGATGTGGATACCTACTGTTGAGGTAAGTTTTGATTTTCTGATGATTTAAAATTTTATGTGAAAAATGGTGTGTATTAAAGATATCATAATTTTATCATAGATGTAGTAAAGAAAGATTAACGAGATATATCCGTCATTCTTCAGCTACCGCTAAGTAGCAGTCATTTTTTGTCTCTCTGTAGCAAGTTATTTCTTCAACTCTGTGTCAAATTATTTAATGACGCCAAGTTGCAGGTAATATTTTAGTACTACATAGCTGAACATTTTCTCTCTCCAAGTTCTATTGCAATAAAAAGAAGTTCACCTCAGCTGTCTTACATGCAACCATATGACCAACCATAACAGCAGTAAACAGTTTACCTGTCATTTCGTATTCGATTCGTTATCGGTCCAAAGTCTGGCTAATTTTGTTCCCAGAACGAGTCCATTTATAACAGCATCGGGAGAGATAAATTAAGCTACACACACAAATTTATCTGCTCATCGAAGCTATTATGCCGGCGTGGCTTCATTAATAAATCGATTTATGGGGAGCATTGTGTTCAGCAGGGCTGTTGCTGCAAAGGCCATTAATTATTGCATCGGATGCAGTCCACCCCACCTGATGAAGGTTCCCCACCTGATGCAAGCCTTCTTCACCTGATGCTAAACTTCCCCACCTGATGCAAGTCTTCCTTACCTGATGCTGGTGGTCCCCACGTGATACGAGCCTTCCCCACCTGATGCAGTCTTCCCCACCTGATGCACCCTTCCCCACATGATACTAGCCTTCCCCACCTGATGCAGTCTGCCCCATCTGATGCCGCCTTCCCCACCTACTGCTGGTCGTCCCCACCTGATGCCGCCTTCCCCACCTGCTGCTGGTCGTCCCCACCTAGGGCAATAAGGGCCGGGGTTTCTCAGACCTCTGAATTACTACAGGTCTGGAAATGAACTTACAAGCTGGACAGGTGCGCGTTATTGCATGCGAAGCCAGATTGGTTTTCTTCGCCGTCGTAGGAGTAGAAATGTCTCGAGAAATTGCAATGGGGAAAAAACACGTTAGCCTTCGTGATCGTTCAAGAATTTCGTAGAAGTCTTCCGAAGAAAATTAATAAGCAAGACTTGTGTATGTAATCTGAATAAACATGTGGCTGTCTAGCTAAAATGTAATCCAGATTGGCTTTATTAAGTGAAATCGAATTCTTCACAGTGAATTTGAAAGAATTATTTGAGGCGTCTAAAAGCTTTTGTAATTGATCAGAAGTTACTTGCAAGAACTTTAATGACAAGCAAATAATGAGTTTGCCAAAAATCCTTGCTTTGAGTAATTCCAAGAATTCCAAAGACAATTCGCGTTGAGTGAAAAAATCCATGGAAAAAGTTGCAGAGGAGCAGAAATCATAAATTTATGAAATACAAATACTGTTCAAATTTCATTGCCTGAATGTTCCACATCTCCTATCAACTATCAAATTCAATTTTTCTTTTCGAAAAAATGAAGAACTGCATATACTGATAGCCATTAAAAAATACGAGACCAAAAACAACATTCAGATTGTACAGAAATTTAGGTCAAAATGCACTCCAAATTTCAAACGAAAAACCATCAGCAGCATAAACTTTTCTCAAGGCTGACGAATGCTTTCATGCCTCCCTGAAGTCTTTTCTATAGACTTCCTGCATGAAGATCGTTAAAGACAGTTCAAACCTAAAGTCCGGTCGTTTCGTGATGCGTTTCAGTTGGTTTTTGTTCACTTGAACTGCTCTGGACGACGGTGTCCAGAACATGCCATACATGAACATGCCATACTTACACAAGTTTTATGAGCAACAAATAAACACGACATAGAAGAAGAAGAAGAGTATGCCATGTCGACCAGTGGCATGACTCCAAATTTGCTTTTTTAGCACGAGTCGGAAATTACAGGATACTTCGTTGCCGGTAAATTTGGAAGGAGATTGGCAGTGATCACCCAGTCATGTTGATGTTATGGTCTGGTTTACGAGACTGAATGTGTAACCACTTGACCGAAAACGACCGCAGTCCCATAGCACTGGATCACTAATATTTTTGTGGTGTCAGACATAGAGTTGCCGATGAATTGCACAAATTATTTGTCACCAAAAATTTCGTTATTGGTTAAAAACAGTTGAAAATAACTTGGCGAAACAACTTCACCATCAGACGGAACCTCTCGAGCTATGAGTCGATGGAGTGAGACACGATCGTGAACTTGAAATTCGTTCAAGTTAAGTGACTCTTATCAGCAGTAGCTTTTCCAACGCACTTGTTTAAATGTTTTCATTAAAATTTCCTTTGAATCACTTCATTCTCATCTGCACAGTGCAAAGCTAAATCGAGACTCCAAAAATTTCTGCTTTGCGTACATATTTATTTCACAACTTTACCTACGTTTGTAAGAAGCAGTTCATCGTTTACCCAATTGTCTCATTGTCCATAAATTTAATTAGATTGATCGATGGCCTTCGTAAGTCAATTACAAATTTTTATCACCACCAGATCTGAATATTCTAGTAACAACAAACCATACATATAATCGCTCAAAATCTTTTCTTAAACAAATTTCCATAAGTACGGGAACAATTCTCAAAAATTCGTACACCTCAGCAGTTGATATATTTGTGAGAACAGTTCTTACGAAGCCCCATCAGTCGTACAGCACCTCCTGAGACATGGTGGATGCCTCCTTACATGACATCCTTGCTTCTCATCGGAATCGATTGAATTGTTGTCATCGAGAATCTCGACAAGCCTTCACTCACGTCCATTCTGGGCCATTTGATGTCGACGCTCGGTAGGTTGCACCGCAAAGCAACTGCTTGCCGTGACAGATGGGCTTTTACTGCTTCCATAAAAAGTGTATTGCGTCCGCTTGACAACTGACAAGCAAACACGTTGGAGTGTGTCGGTGGTGTGAGCGTCAGTGTTGAATATGACAACAGGAACGAGCCATTTGGTCTATTCATGGGCTGCTACCCGAGCCCCATTCAACGGTTTTATATCCTATATATGTATATATATGATGATAACTATAATAGAGAGAATACGTATACATTGGTGATGTCAACGGTATTGGAGAGGATACTCACACAGTGGTGATGTTAACGGTATTAAAGAAAATACTCACAGATTGGTGATGTTAACGGTATTGAAGAGGATACTCACAGATTGGTGATGTTAACGGTATTGAAGAGGATACTCACACAGTGGTGATGTTAACGGTATTGAAGAGAATATTCTCATACTTATGATGATAACTGTATTAAAAAGGATATTTTTACATCTGCTATCGTAACTGTATTAAATACAATATGTTTACATTTGTGATAGAAGTTCAATTGGATAAGATATGCTCGTACGCATGTGATAATAAGTTTTGAATATCCGAATTATGAAAAAAATACAAAGGAGTTGACTCTCGACCTCCGGTATTTTTGATGTGTCCTTCATACAAATATATATATATATATATATATATATATATATATATATATATATATATATTTCGTAACAATAGAAATTGGATCTGAATAATTGTTGAATAGGGGAGAAAATCTTACGTTTCGTTTCAACTTTATGTAATTTCGCACGGAATCTGATATTCAACTTAGTCGGAATATTTACGAGCTCTCGTGGGCAAAAATTTATGCGTTTTTGTTCGACATCGCTATTGCTGGACTGCAATGAATTATTCTGGACATTTGGGCTCGGAAAATTCAAGTGATTAAAATGAAGCAGCAGATGCCGTGTTCGCTCACCGTCAATACAAATGCTCAACTTTCATTTTTGCATCTCTTATTTATGCATGTAGGGTTCGGTTTTTGCTCCAACCCAACGATTTATTTATGAGAGAGTAGTGAAGAAACGTTTAGGTCGTGCTCTCTAAGGCAGGACCCGCATGACGCGTAACCAAGATTACTGGGAAGTGTCTTCTTTCATAAGTTAAATACTCTTTTCTTGAAATGACTGTTCTGCCGTGTCCAAGAGAAAGCTGCAGAAATAGATTATTTATACTAAAAGAAAAAGTATAGTCAGTAATTTCATCATCCATGGTTTTTCTTTTCAATGGTAGATACCAGACCAGCAATAATTTCCATGTTCTCGTCTTCACAAATGTACCTAATGCTGAAGTTTTCAATTAATGGGTGTCAATTTGACAACAATGAACAATTACGAAGACATCTCTTGAGTAAAAGAAAAGTGTTTTCTATTTAGCCTCACATACAAATGTGAACAAAACAATCTCGTCAGTAATTTTTGTAATTCTGCTGGCATGATATGTAAACAATTGTTTATTTCAACGTGCACGGCTTATTACTGCATTAATACTTTGTGACTCCAATATAAGACGAGCTGCTCAGATGCAATTCATATTGAAAATATTTAATGGAAACTTTAGTTAAAACCGCGCTAGTATCTTCTTGAAGCCACACGGAGTTGAAGAAATTCTCACCATTTAATTATAGCGATCAATAACGCTTAAGCTGCCTTACTCACGCACTTTATTCTCTCGCTCACTCAGTTATCGGCTAATTTTACTCACACGACCTTACCAGCTATTAGTTCACAGGCTCTAACTGAGCTCATTCAACAGACAGATAATTAACTGTATAATTCAATCTTCCATGGCGCTCCTATCAAATAGATAAGGAGCTGCAGCACCTACTCGTGCCCTTCCATTCAGTCTTCACTTTCTAGGAATTGAACCCCGCCTGATAAATGACGTTAGGAGCAGCATTTCACACTTGTGATGTTAGACGGAGCTGCTTTATCTCTGCCCATCACTACATTCCAATGAAACTTTATCCCCCTCAAGTAATGGCCTCTATGATTCTTGCTCAGTTTGCAGAGCCAATTGGCGTATATTTTAGAAATTCAATTTCTGAAATGATAAAATAGCGTTTATTTGCCAATTCCAGGCTTCCAAATTGTGGCTTTTCGTGTTTCTCACTCTTGAAACAATAACAACGTTTGTATTTAATTTCTCGTCGCTTCTATTGTATTTGAATTATATTTTCAATTCTACGCAAGCAGACAGAACAGTTACAGCCACCAGTGCTTACTGGAAACATAATTTTGTGTCGCTGTCGGGATTGCTTGCATATGAATAATGCATTTATTTTAGTCGTGAAGCATGGAATGAACATTTTAAAATTGAATCATACTTTTGTGTTAACGAGACCCGTACGATGTCTCTGTACGACAGAAAAAAATGCGTTGATTTAATTTTTTAATAATCTGAAACGCAATCGCGCTTAACAGCAGCTTGTTTCTAAGTCATTCTTCAAATTCCAGCATTTCTGTAGTGATAATGAAATATTTAACAAGCGAAACATAAATAAAATTGAAGCTTGGCAAATAAACCGGATTATGTACGTATATGACTTAAAAATTGTCTATGGACAGTGTCTCGATTTTGACAATGCCTGCGTAAAAGGATTAAAGAAAACTAATTTCAGATATGAAAAATATGGTTAAAAAAATAGATTGTCAAGCTTTTAAGTAAATAAAACTTATATTCTGGGAATTTTTCGTACTGGATATTCACTTGTCAACATCTGTCAAAAGTATCTGACAAAAATCACGTGTTGCAATCAAATCGTTGATAATTAGTAGCTTCGTTCTAAAATATTTCTGAAAATTTTTAAAACATTTCTATTGAAACTCAACTCTAGTGCAGAAATTTTACAACAATAAAGTTCTTTTAAACTTCACAATTAACTTTAAAATCTCGACAATTCGTTTAAGGCACTAAAAGACATCCCAGAATAGTTAAAATCAGATCTACAAACTTTAATTTCAAGTCATGAAATAACTTTCAGAATTTTTAAGCCAATTTCAGATATTAAGATTCATTCCTGGAACTCAAAAATCAATTTGTCAATTATATTTGCATGAAAAAAGTTTGAATGATATAATTTATTCAAAATTTCCGACATGTTCCGTTAACTTTTATCCTCTGCTAATTTGTCAGCCCCAATTTATTTATTTTTGTAGAGGTTATCAAAATTCACAACGCATGAATAAAATTTATCTTATAGCTGAACAGACCCTGGTTTTATTCTATTTCCGATAATCTTTTTCTGTGGTTTTACGGTGTTCGTGTTGTTTGTATTCTAACGATCCGATAGAAAGTTGTCCTATGGAAACGAGAAGTTCCATCGAGAAAACAATGCGAAGCCACTCCCAAATTGGGATATAGCCCATCCATCTCAAGAGTTGCGTGTTATTGGGTCTTTTCTGTCCAAAGCTTACGTTTTATTCCATGCAGAACGAGCGATTCAAAACGGGATTTGTTTGATGCACTTCGAACAGTCAGGAAATCGTGGGGAATGCTACTGCGAAACTAAGGCGGTTTAGGTGCGTTTCAGCCCGTCAGAATGCCATTCTCTACGTCCTGCATTGAGATACAAAATAATGAACAATAAGCTCGTCCGCCCCCCAACGACCCTAACTACTGCAAAACTACAGAAGTTGCACTTTACACCAAAAGGTGTCATAACGTTTTTGGTTTTGAAAGCTGTGAACAATCGTTGTGGCTGCAAGAGACTGACATAACCTGAAATTTGCCAGCCTAGAAGTCGTGCAAAATGTTGATACAATGTTGCAAGTTAATCTTGACATTGCTCACAATAAAACTCGAATGTTTCAACCTTGTGTAACGAATGTTTTAACCTGGGTAAAAAGTTCAAAAATTTGAAAATAAATTTTTATGCTGCGATCGAAGTGTAATCTGAAAATACCTTCAGTGAAAATACAACTTCCGTCCTTGAATTCTCCTCTACATGGTCACTTCTATGATTTAGGCCTTTAAGCTTTCAAGAAGACGATATACCAGAGTTGTGCTTTCTGAAGCTTTAGAACTGAAAGAATCAAAATGTCCTCTCATTCAGCTTGTGTGCAAAGATTTCAGTACAGTGGTTGACATAGGCGGAAGCAAATTGCCTCTTCAGAGTAAAGCCTTTCTTGAAAACCTCATTTGCATGGTAGTGTGCAACAGGCAATGACTCATATAGAATTCAACGATCGATCGTATTATGATAATGTGAAAAGAAACAAATAAAACATCAATTTTACATCTCGAAGATTCTTATGCAGTTGATTAATTGCATCAAATTAATAATCTGGGAGAAATATTAATATTTTCTCAGCCTTTTAGATTAAAGTTGCAGCGAGGAGAAAAAAAAATTGACAACAGTTGAGGCACTCACTAAAAATCATAAGAATACTTGGAAGCGCTGGACAAACAAAGAGGAGTAAAGAAGTACAATAAAGGTCAGTTTGAGCAACTGAACATAACAAAGAATAAAAATTTACAGTATAACAATCGACATCAAAAGTTCTTATTTCAAGTAAATTACTAAAAGTAGCACTTTCATCCTCTGTTATACGCTGTGTACACACAACGCAATATCTTTCTCCAGGATAAAAAAATATTCAAGCTCAAGTATTACGATGCTATGAAATGGTTGTCATTTATTCATAGGAGTTATGATAGACTTACTGTGATGACCTCACGGAATGGAGATCATGTAAATTTATGCTAAGTAATTTATACACCAGCTTAAATGTATTACGAAATCCATGCTCAACATAAGTCAGTAGGGAAAGGACTGCTCCTCCTCGCTATTAGATTACGACTATAATAGATTAGACCATAATATTTTATACTTAAATACTGTTTGTGTGATCATTGACATGCAACTATGCATTCTATTTGCTTATGAGTTTTTAAGCTCTATTTAATGAGAGCCGTCGTACAGTTGTACTATGGTAAAAACGTTGTGGGTACTAGAATGTTGAACATATTTCCCGTAGACTACTTCATACTCATTAGATTCTTCCAGACATTTGTTTTCCTACTTCACTCAGTATTAATCTCTCGCTGGATTCACTTGGAACAAATAAAGGCTGGCCAAGTTTTTCACAAGGTACCACGAGTTGTCTCTATAACACTTTCATCTCCTTTAGCCACTAAATTTAACCACTCTATTTACAGTTACTACTTTCAAATGAGAGGGACGAGACGGAAAACGTTTCTATAGTTAGAGGTGGAAGTGATAAAATGAAGACAAGTTATCGGGAAGCATTTAACTTTTAGTTCATTCGTTTCTTCGTGTCTGTTCGCGGTGATGAATGCTCTATTGACCTCGTATTCATCGTTTTTTCTTCTCTTCGGTTTATTTACGTCTTCCTACATAAGCGGATAAACTTAGTACCGCAATTTGTTGGATTTTTATGATTTCCCACGACTTCAGCATTACCTTAAATTATAATCTGAATATTTATTATTTACTGAATAATTAGAATTTAGGAAAACCACTTAATGCATTGACATATAAATCTCAATTATGTTTGCTGCGTCTGATTTATATTTTAACAAATGTTCTCCATAGAAAAGAAATATTCATGCACTCAGAGAACTAAATTCTACTGTATATTTTTTATTAATTATACCTTACATAAAACATGACAGTTTCCAAATACTTCAAGATATGTTCCATTAAATAGGAAATAAATTATTGCTTACATAAAGAATACAAAATTGATTACTTTCCACTTTCCCAGTTCATTTTTGTAATTAAGAAATGAAATACACTTTACCTATTTCTGTGTTCATACTCACGATAAAACTAACGAACGAACTATTGACAGCTCTAAAAGAATAGCCAAGTATTCATGCCTGTATCATGATCCCAATAATCTCGTGAAAATAATACTGCCTTTAAATCTGTCTGCTCCTTAGGATTAGTAGAATGTAATGCTAATTAACAAGTAGAAACTTTCCACAAACTTATTTACAACACTATAAGATGTTATCACAAAACTCAAATATTACTTCATCAGTTTCACAGAAGAGCTTTCACTGCATTCACCAACTGACAAAATCGTGAAAATCTTTGAACATAGTTAATGGTTCTCAGAGACTTCTTTCAGTTATATTCACTGCAAACAGGGCTGCCAATTTATCATGCTGCATTGAACGATTTACCTAAATTGAAATCAATGTTCATGCACAGATTGCTTTAACTGAAATTTATTTTTTCAATAAATACTTGAACATGTCTTCACGGCCGTAATTCTAGGATTCTCAGTTTCGAGAGAATGAAGTTCTTTGATAGTAATTTACTCTGATCTTCTTGATGCTGAAAATACGAGTTAAATCGATAACAGCAGTTCAGTATTTCAATATAAGACTCACTCGGTGGTACAATATTCCGCTAGTACGGTCAGACTTCGAGCTCAAGTTTACCTCGAGCGAACAAGGTGCAAACTCATGCAAAAATTAATGGGCATTTTGCTTAGATAGTTTTCTGCTTTGTGTTCACTGTGTTGCTGCGCAGCATATTAGAGAAAGTGTTCGGGTGAAGAATTTAATTTTTGTGCCGGGATTAATACCCGAAATATAATAGTTCAAAAAAATTTTCTATTCCATGAAAACATTTATTCATAACAACAGTGTTTAAAGTCGTGGTAAATAAAAAAAAATTTTAGAGGCAAATTTCACTTCACCTAATATACTTCTGAAATATTTAGGATTCATTATATTCATTTGAGAAGTGAACAGTTTTCTGTAAAGTTGTTTTTGTGTTTCATGTTATTCCAATTTCCGTTTATCTCTTTCTAATATCAGCATATTGATAACTTGAAAAGAACAAAAGATTCAACTCCAATAACTATAAATTAAAGCTACTCATATCAATAGATTCGGGAGATTTGTTGACAGAAAACTGTAACATAAATAAATAACATTAATTTGGACGCCACTGCTGGACAGAGCTGCTCGGCCGACACCGCGCATCATGAAGCACTGGCGCAACACTTCTAATCAGGAAACCTGCTATCAGTTTCCTGTGCTGGCTCTTGAGGCACCACTTTACTTCCCAGAGTTGTTTTAACAATTGAGATTGATTTTCTACGACAACAGGAGTAAATTTTGATAACTATGGTAATTTTTTATAACAATTGAGGTATATTTGATACTTAAATTGGAGTAGATTCTAACGACCGATGTATATTTTTATAAGAATAGAATTAGATTTCTACGAAAAGCGGTGATGATTTTTGACAACAAAGGCAACTGATGTAATTTTTTTACTATCGAGGTAGATTTGTAACAAATTAGACAACACTTTATCCATCGCAGTAGATTTTTGTACAATGCAGTTTGATAATTTTCTTATGCAATCATACACCAACTGTCGTAAATCAAAATGAGAGAATGAAACGTGAACATAAGAATGAAAATTTTTTGGACTAGTTATCTGTTCTCTGTTTTGCATTTCAAACAACTGATTTAAAAAACACAGGTGTTGTGCAGATTTTCAGTCTCGATATAGTATTAAGATTAAAGATTTCTCATAATCACTAAACACACAACAGCTGTGGCTGTTCCATTACTGCAAATTATAATTATAATTACGCACGTACTTTTTCATTTTGGTTCCCCACATTGACGTGTAAAGTACTTTAATAGCCTTTTGGTTCTCTACATTTATATATTGTTTCGCCCCAAAATCTATGCCAAATAGTTGACTCACGTCGAAAGAGATGTTTTAATTTTTAACCCTTTCGGTACCATGATGCAAATATCAAAACCTTTTTTACATATTTAACGTCAAATTTTAAAAAATATGCTTTGTGATGTTTTACGGTCACTGCATTGTCCAGATCAAACTGTAGCTTGCACTGCCCTACCAGCGTTTGCACAGACACACGTGTTGCTCTGCATCTTAATAGGCGAAAAATGACTGCGGCTACCAGAGATGCCGTCAGTACCGAAAGGGTTAAATAAAAACATTGCCTACGAAGGGAAAGTTGCATTTTAATAAATAGTCGTTCATATGAACAAAAACACACTCCAAATGATTCCTATAAAGATAGTAGACAATCGATGGCTAGTGGAAGACTCGCAATTTTCTTTCACTGTGTTGTGCAGTTACAACACAGTCACAAGATTTTAAATAAATAACATGCAGTCGCTGTAACCAAATACCTCCTTCCACATAGTAATTCTGGTTCCGTTCCGAGGAGAATTACCTAATGCTAATTAAACTAAATTAAAGTGGCGTACTGACAATCCATTTAGTCATTTGAAGAACTTCAATTAGTGGAAATAACTGACACACAAGACAATACTCCGTGAGTGTCATGCACAGTACGTATTCATACATAATAATTTTTGTATGCAGGATGATTTTTTCATTTGTATCCGACAGCCAATGTTAGCACTCCTGATTAAAGAGATCCAATAACAAGTAAAACTATTTAACACCTACGTCGACCAGCAGCCGGTGTTAAAACAATAGGATAGCTGCTGCAAAATAGTGAAAGAATAAATAAATAGAAAGAAACTAAGTAGCAGAAGCCACTGAAAAACATCGTTCAATACTGGGACAAGAGTTTGGTCACAGCTGAAAGCAGCGCTGCAGGAGTACAATAAAGTTACGCTGCGTCTGTTAATTACTCTGTTACGAGCATCACACGGTCAGTCAATTGAAACTCACTGGCAATGTTTATGAGGACAACAATCAATGCATTCATTTTCAGGGCTGGAGGATACCGAGTCTGCATTATTACGTGGTGTTTCTTTACCACTGAGAAACTTCTATTCGTGAAAAAAACTGTCCTATTATTCTGTCAATGTCAAGCATCTGTTGAAATTGTTCCGAATGAATTTTACTATTAGGATGGCTCGAGACACACATTCAGTTGAGTAATACACGCCTTCTTTTAGATTTTTCACATTTAATGATGTTATGTCACCTACATCAAGATTTTGCATTGAAATCAAAGCTCTACTTAGGCCTGCTTCTAAACTTTTTAATAATGTGACGGTATCAAAAGTTAGTTTAATATTACCAGGAAAAACGGAACATCAAATCAACCATAAAATAACGGAATAAAATATCATACCATGAGCAACTGGCACGGAAACCTTACTTTTCTACCTTATGAGAAAGAGGAAAAAAGATCATCGCCGTCACCGGGTAACGAAGGAAAAAAGGGCAAGTCATCGAGTCAGTTGACAGTTTTTTTATGCAACTGCTGAGTGCAACAACATAACTTCCTTTTTTCAGAGTGCTTTGCTTTGAAAAAAAGGAAGTTGTGTTAGCGTACGCTGATCAAATGAAGCTCACGGATTGGCTAATCTGGAAGCACTTATTCGTATGAAATGGAGAAAATAACTTGTCTAAGCTGGGAGTTTGTCTGGACGCCTAAATAAATAAATGCATAATCTAATCATGTCCACAATTTTATGCAGTTAATGGGATAGTAGCGAGCACCAAACGCATCATCCATTAGTCAAAGTTCGAATCAGAATTCAATCAGAGAGCTAAGCCAACAATATTGCGTTCTTTCTATGAACTGTTTTATCTAAAAACACATGATGTAAAAGTTCTATCTGTAATCAAATTAAAATGTAACATGTGTTCTATATGTATAGACTATATAATCAATTGCAGCCGTTATGATTATTAAGGTATAAATTTTTTCAATCAAATTTCGACGAACATCAGTCTTTAACGAAGTTTTTGAAAATTTTAACTCCTCTTTAATTGCTCCAGTATGAATAAGTCAGTCATATCTTCAACTTTGATGTTTGAATGGTTCTTAATCGCTTGAAAACTTTGCCCTCGGTCAATACACTGCAATAACTCCGTACTGCATCAGTCCAAAGAACTTCAAAGCTAGCTGAACTTTAAGAAGTCGACCTCATGTACAGAAACAAACTGCAGCTTCGTCATGAAGTATCTTGATAACTGAGAACTTGAATCCTGATATATTTTATGATTTCTCTGATATTTTGCTTCTATTAAGCCGCTGTATAAACATTCGGAGTGTTTTTCCTCGTATGAAATTAATACGGTTGATAAAACTATTTTTGCGAAGAGATTTGAACTGTTATTTTTCGCACTTGTAAGTCAATCTGTGAATCGATGGTATTTCTTTCGCAAGGAATGTTGAATAGTCATTTAAAAAGAAGGCATTTTGTTAAATGATCAACTATGAACTGAAATTATCAGCAGACTCGCATCCCTTGTCTAGTCGGAACATCCACTTGAAAAACCTCTGGTTCTCACCTAGATAGACATTCAAAGTTTACGATTCTCACCGGAATCACTCGCAACAGAACGTGAACTCACGGGCATAAATAGTTCTCTTTGGATTTAATCAAAAGTCTTTTAAAATAGATTGGGTGCCCTTGATAGGCTTTTCGATTCGTTGATCCTGAGAATTTCCCTACATGGAGTTCACTCAGGCATAGGTTCATGATCTGCCAGAAGGGCACCCTCGAAAAATTCGGCGTCTCCTTAGGGTGAGAAGCGACCTAAACAATGTGGAAAGTTCTCATAAAGAGCCGAAGCAATGAGATTATTACTTCCGAATATTTTCTAATAAACTCACTCGAGTGCCAAGACATCGAAGGAAGTGAGGATTGTTGGCACAATTTACAAGACAGCTGCTAGGGTGTTAGCCTTATGCCTCGAAATTGAATGCGCTCAAACGGGACATCGAACAAAGTATTGAATTAGAAGACAAACTACTATTGGACTATTCAGTCCTTCACACAATAGTCGTAAGTTCAGAATTGCAAACTTTGCCATAAGAGTGCAAGTTATGTTCTTTATTTTACCCATAAAGTGCAAACGGAGAATAGCAAAAGCATGAGAGAGGAAACTGAGAATATTGAAAAATGACTGCCAACTGTTATGTTTGCTCCTTCTAAATGCCACTTTTGATGTGTTAGATACTCGAATGATTTGACTAAGTTATCTACCTTCAATAGTTGTCTCGACTCTGAATCTGATAGCATTATTATTGGTGCGTGTTTGTAGAACATCTGATAGAATATTTTAAATAAATTATTCACACTTCCGTACTATAACTACCTACGCTGCTCACAATACGTGATATCTTAACTGGATATAAACATCATCCCGTATCAAATAAATGATTCTCTAGAATATGGACGTTTCACATAATATGTAAATTTATTGTAATATTCTACAACAACTGGACCATCTGCGGAAGCTTTTCAAGGTAAACTGCTGATTGAACGGCATAAAAACCGATCAACAGGTCCCGTTTGAATCAACGAATCTCTTTGAGTAAACTCTTAAAGCTTAGTTGAAAGCAGTGAACGACAAAGCAAGAAGAACTACCAAAAAAGGGCAAAACCCCCTCTGGACAAAACCCTCTTTTAAACAATACTTCCTTTAAATAAACCCCCTTCTGGACAAAACCCCCTGAAAATAAAATCCCTTGGAGGACAAAACCCCTCTGAACAAACCCGTCTGAGGACAAAAACCCTTAAGGACAAAATTTCTTCGAGGCGAAACCTCTTCTGGACAAAACCCTCAAGACTATGCTCTTAGAGGACAAATAAATAACAATTTTTGATTTTACTTCGTTGAACACTTGTGCTCTAAACGATTTTCTGAGCTGAGAAACATTATTTTCATAATATATCAGAAAACTATTCATAAAATAGTAATTATGAGACCATATCTTTGAAGAACTAATGCAAACATGTGGCCGAACCTAAGCTAGCTCGAAGCTAGGCCTCCTCCAGCATATCCAAGTCAGGCCCCACCGAGTGTCGGTTTATAGGAAAACAACCACATCATAAAATCTGGAATAATTCAAATTCTTGAGCGATATTTCTGCAACAATTGCGTGTACCTCTTACAAAACACGCTGACTTGGCGAATTTTGAGCCAACGTTTCCACTTCAGTGTGCAAACTTAGTAAATATTGCCAGAGTTTGGATGATTTCTCTATTAAAAATATATTGGTGTCAGTTTTGATGTAATGATATTTTAATGCTAGTGTTAGAATAGAATAAGGTAATAGAAACAGGCCATTTGCCCCATTCTTGGGTTGATACCCAAGTCCCATGTCGTAAAATCAAGTAATGTTCACAAAGTTACTACCGAATAACCTCGTTTTGATGTTACTCGAAAATGGTATAATGATCTTAAAAGTAGCATGTACAGATGGAGAAAAAGTAACATCACCTACATAATAAAGGCAATATCACGTTTGGATGTTCATCACGAAGTACAAGGCTCGGATAAGCGCTCAACTAAATATTGTATTTTTAATTATTGATAAAACTTGATTTTCTGGTACCTGTGGAAACTGAAGTAACGAGAAACGAAAAATAACTAATTCTGCTACTTTTTCACTTCCCCACACAATTTGAACAATGATAATTCCTGGTACATGGAGAAATTTCTGGTCATTTTTGTGCATAGCTCAGGTGTAACACAAACACTTTGGGCGGATTCAAGTCTAGTTGTGCCCGTACGCGTATGCTAAAACAGCTCCATTTTGTATACCGCAGAGAAACAGAATATGGTAACCGGAACGAGCTGGGTGGTTCATTCTCGGGTTTCCACCCAAGTCCCATGCTTTGGAAATATGGCTTGCTCACCTCGGAACTACCAATTCACAAATGGAAACCAGTAAGCAAAGCGAAAAATTCTCTTTCATTGTACACACTACGCGATAACAACGGCTGGAAATAACAATTGCCACCAATAACGCTTGCCTGCGATAACGGCTGCCTGCAATAACGGGTGCGTGCAATAACGAGTGCCTGCAATTACGGGTACCTGCAATAACGGTCGCCTGGCATAACGGGTATCTGCAAGAACGGGTGCCTGAAATAACGGTTGCCTGTCATAACTTTTGTCTGCTATTACGGTTACCTGCAATAACGGTTGCCTGTCATAACTTTTGTCTGCTATTACGGTTACCTGCAATAACGGTTGCCTGTCATAACTTTTGTCTGCTATTACGGTTACCTGCAATAACGGTTGCCTTCTTAAGCGAGTGTGAGCCACAGGTACACAGGCCGCATAGGAGATGCCTAAGGAGAACATGCACCAGCGTCTAGCAATAAGTTTGAGGCCATGAGTTGCTGTGTAAACATTTGCCTTATCAGCACAGGCACGCACTAGGATACTTCATTCCTAAGCTATTTGAGAGGCGCCCGGTTCTCCAAGCTAAAAACTTACCAGTTTTACTCTCTCTAGTGTTTTATGATGAATTACATTGTATGTCTGAAGTCTGTGAAATTTGGTAGGGCATTGACTTATATAGAATTTGTCTTGCGTTTTTCAAACGGTAGTTGCGGTGGTCATAATTTAGTCGCAGGTAAATGCTGGAGAAGTTCATGCTATGAACAGTCACTAGAAGTAGTGAAATAAAGTTACAAAATAAATAGTCCTTGTACTCTCAAATGATTGCCATCATCATTGACTGTATTTTGTCAATGTATTTCTGAAGAGTAATCAGAGAAACAGTTTATGACATACAAAATTGTACTTTCCTCTATTCCGTAGCTCAATAAATAGTTTGTGACTAAGCATTGTTCAATCAAAGGGTACAGATCTCACAAACATCAGGAACTGTTTATTCACTTTGATTCTTTTGCTTTGTTCGTTATTATAAGTCTCTGTCTACTAAAATAATTCTCGGACGAAAATTATATAAATAACAGTTATCTTTATTGACTGAAACTCTATTTATATCGTCTATGCACCTTTACATGAGCAGCCACCGGGCATATTTCTTGGTCTTTGTTGAGTTTTCACGCGTAACATTTTCACAAAATTTTACATATATGTTAGATACATAAATGAATAAGAACAGCATCAACAACTGCCTTTAGATGGATCTCAATAATAGCTCAAAAGAAGTCTTCGGAATAGTTACAGACAGATCCTCAGTACTAAAAGAGCCATAGGAACATTTAAAGAACTGCATAAACAACAGCGTTAAGAGTTGTCATGGGAACAGCCTTTGGAATAATAATAAGATCAGTTTTAATGGGCCTTAAAAAGAACTCTAAAGAATACCCTCACTAGCTGCAATAATGGTGACCTCAAGAAGACCCTTGATAATTATTTCAAGAATAACCCTAAAAATCCCTGTAGGACATCCCACAAAACTGCCTCAATATTTCTTACAGCGAATTCACTCATAAGCCAGACAATTGCCTCAATATTTATTGAGGTGAACTCGTGTACAGAGTGCGACAACACAACTTCCTTTTTTTAAATGCGTTTTGCTTGGAGAAAAGGAAGTTATGTTGCCGCACCCAGTGTTAGAGCTCCTTAGTTACATGCGTCTCACTACTACTCTTTCTGCATAGACGACAGCAAATTACTTAATTATGACCCCGTAAATATAAATTGTAATCGATAAAACAAAATGCAATGAACTTTCATCAGCTAGCTATTATACATATTTTACATAATAAAATAATGAGTGTGCAGTATATACAACGTCTATTAATATACTACTATGAAAATTACAGTTGAAAATTCTCAACATCTGCGAGTGAAGATCAAACTTTGTTTTACTAACTTTCTTCGCATTCTGCACGTTTCATCAGCCATAAAATAACGTATTACAGATATTGTGGTCGTATGTCAGTCACTAATGGAATTTCTTCCAAACAGGAAGAAATCTTTTCGACAAGTTCGAGTTTTTCTGTCATTTTAACTTAATGAATATCTGGGATAAAAATCTTACAAGAAAAAACGACCACACTTCTCTTCCAAAAATGTCTATTACCAACGCTTCCATCTAGCAGGGAGGAGATGCAGAATTAACCAGAGCAGATGGAAAAGAAGCTGAGCTTTTTCACCACGCGAAGTTAAAAAATACCTAGGAATAAAACCTTCAAAGAGAAAATACGACGTATCTTCTCCAAAAGTGCCTGCGACCCACACTTTCCATCAAGCAGGGTGTGAGAAGCAGGATTGAGCCGAGTAGATGGGAGAAGAAATGGGCTCTTTCAGTTTGAATGAGGCTAAATAGGCCCGGAGAACAGAAATGTCTTTCCGCTGACTGCATTCTGGCTAGCATTGAGCGCGAGGTGCACAGGGGCATCTATACCAAGATTAAACGGGCAGCCCAGGTAGTAAGGATCGTTAAAAGAGAACGATAGCGACCCTTTATAGGAACCTAGCTTTAACAAACGAGATAACTTTGCTCGCAATGGGAAGAGGATGGGTAAAAAATTACCCGCGCTAAAATTAGTGGGATTATTATCGCGGGAAATATGCCGAGAGGGTCCATACCTAAGAAATATGACGTCGTCTTGCGACCGGCTAAACTTCTACGAGAATGATTGCACAAAGAAACTGCCAATAAAGCATGATATTGTCGCCGCGGCCACGGCTTGAAGCACGAGGAAGAAGCTCGGACAGGGTGAACAAAAATGTCAAGAATTCTTTAGCGAACTTCAGTGCATGTTTTTGTTTACTTTCAGTCGTTTCGTTTATGCGACTCGGGTTTTACACAGAAGGTGATGTCGTAAGTAATCTCTTTTTTCCCATCACAGTGCTTACTGGTGAACAATACGATGCAACATTGTGGTTGAGCACCAAAATTACTGTATGGGAAAGTATAGAAAAATTCATTGTATCCGCAAATAAAAATTCTATAAAATGCAGTTGTTTCTAAAACTAACAAGAATTGTTACCACAAACTCTCTCCCACTTACCGTTCTGTCTGCTGCTAATTTTTTTCAAAAAGTTTCTTTTTTCAGTAGATTGACTTCAAACCAAGTACACATTTGAAAAACAAATTGTTCCTGAATATCACAACTACTATATCAATCTTCTAATTAAGAGAGTTAGTCATTCCTAGCAAAACCACAACATCAAGCATCTACATGACTGGTGGTACGTAAGTGATACACTTTTCACTCACTTAACTTCGAGTGGAAGTACAAGTAAAATAATTTGCAATAGATTTCTCAATAAAACACTTTTTAAAGTTTCTCTGTGCTCAACCAGAAAAGTAAAATAATGGAATGTTTACATCCTCAGAGGTATTTATCGGACACCTGACATTTCGTGCTCTGATAGTTGTGTACCTTGAATCAGGTGCTTCATTCAATTCCTCATTCTTATTTGTGTTTTACTCGTTCATTGTTCGTAATTAATTCATCTTGTTCTGCTTATGCAGAAATATTTCAGCAAAGATTACTTCTTATAATTTAAAAGCGAATACAGTAACACCTTCAGCACCTACTAGATGACAGAAGGCATTAAAGTTTGACAGAACATTCTACATTTGGCGTTCCTTTAAGTTTCAGTCTCCTATGTCTTTTGCTGACGTGTTCAAAGTTCTACGTAGCTCTGGCGTATCACTTCGCGAAAGGAAATGGGTCTAGGAGCCACTTATTCTAAAAACTTACATCCTTTTTTAATTGCTATCTGTCCCACAGAAATTGAATCAAAATGACATAACGTGTCTTAATTACAACTTATAGTTTGCTCGTTACACATGTGCTGTCTTGAAAAATAGTCGTTTGTACCCAGACGATGAAACGTGAGGCTTGTTTCTGTATTAAAACTTAAAGAACAACTTCCAAGTACCCAACTTTTGAACCGTGTTAAGTTCAATTATCCCCCATACGTAGTGCTATGCCTTTTTCATCCTTTGGTTGTTGTTGCAAATATAATTACGTATGATTTTAACCTCGTCAGAGAAATATGACTTCTAAACCTTCACTCCCTGTGAAATAAGAAGGAAACCCGTATGACTTTAAAAACTTGAATACAAATGTTAATAAAAGCGACAAAATTTTTTTCTGCTATTTTAATTTGGAAAACTATTTTATTATACACAATCCATTCTTTCACTTCAAATTGACAATCTTCAGTTCTATGCAACAAAAATGTTCGTATATATTGCTCTGCACACTGACGCTTAAATAGCACATAACCTTGTGTGACATAAAAATTTTCTTAGGACGATCTCGTACATAAAATCACTAATTTCCAATTAAAATGCATCTACAAGTGCGGAACGTTGAGGCGAATTTTCTCTACAGAAAAAAACCTTCACGTTCTAAAACGCTTCAGCAGATGATGATTGCTTCTCATGATCATAGTCTGTAATTCACTAAGCAACGGAATCTAATGATCCTGCTCACAGCGTGTTGAAGAGCAATCATTAACGGTCCTGCTCACAACGTGTTGAAGAGTAATCATTAACGGTCCTGCTCACAGCGTGTTGAAGAACAATCATTAACGGTCCTGCTCACAGCGTGTTGAAGAACAATCATTGAAGTGCTATGAGTTTGAGTCATTGCATATGACTGAAATCTCTCTTCAGCTGATGTGGTGATCTCCGTCGCTTATTTAAATCTACACACTGATTTCCAGTAACTATTTGATTAAGAGCTTCCAGCAGCTCGCACTGCTAAGATATAAAGGATTAGATACCATCCCTTCGACGACTCTTCTGCGTCTATCTCGCAAGAATTTCAATGCATATAAGAACTCGAGTTATTATTCCTTGCTTCCGAAGGTCATTTTTCTTCTCCAAGATTGAACGATTCCAATTCCTAGAATGAACTCCAAGCCAGTGTAGATTACTCAAAAATTATGCTAGAGTGAACAGGTTCCGGGCTTGGTTTTTTGCGAGTGAATAAATAGGATGAAGGGTGATTCTGGAAAATCAAATGTTCTCTAAAACATCTCTATTGATCCATCATACATATTTTAGCCCAGTAAATGCAACAATATCCCTGTTTAATAAATATTTACTATCATAGGGGCTGTCCAAAATATATCAATCAGTGACACAATTTGAAAGCTCCTTTTTTTTGTATAATTGTTTTTCTCTGAATTTTGGTTCCCTCTGTTTCTGTCGTGAATAAACGAAATGCCGTATCTGATGACTCTTCTTCAGTCTGTTTAATTTGCTCTAGAGATCTGCTCTGCTGAGTTAAGTCTATTTGATTTTGTTTCTGTTTTTGGGCTGCCCGATTAGTATGTATTTAGTTTGTTCAACGTTTTTGAAAGGTTTGTTTTAGTCTGTTTAGTCTTTTTGATTTTATTTTCATTCTTTTTAGCCTGTTTTAAAGATCTTCTATAAACAGATTACTCGGCTTGAGGTATCTGTTTAGCAACCACAAGTTTGCTTGTGATGGAACAAGAGTTCAAATGCTTTGGAAATATTTTGCCCTGAAGTTGAAAATTCACAGCACAAATTGCTTGTACGGTATCAAAGTTCGAAAAAAAGTTTTAATATCTGCTACTTAAGAGAACTAAAGCAATCGAGTCAGGTAATATTTTTCATATCATAAGAAAGGACGCAGATATTCTAAAATGACATGATGAGCTACAGCATTCTCGAGCCTGTCTCATTCAGTAAGAAGTAGCAGTTTAAGGGGCAGGACGGCAGATGAAACAGCCGTGGATTTTCAAGAACCTTCAAGTGACAAATTTTAAAGCTGCGTCACAGTTTAAGACATCAATTTTCCTCCCTTATTCTTTGTAAGGAAATGATACTGAAATAGTCATCTTTTCAAGTGGGTATATCATAAATTTTCACGCTAACTGCTGTCAAATCAGGCTATTTCCTTATTAACTTGAAAATATTGTGTACGTTTGAAAATTAGAGACTCCCAGGAAGACATGTCTAAAGAATGTAACGATAGTGAAGAAGGGAACAAAGAATACTAAAAAATATTGAACTCTCATGTAAAACTCTCATAAATTGGTCTTCGCTAGCATCTGCAATTCGTTACAATGGAACCAAGAGGCTTTCCCATCGATCACTTGAAGCTGACGCACCTTGCAAGCCGAGACGTACGCTGTCCGGGGCAGCGTGAAATCCAAGGCCGAAAATCTGAGGCAGCGTGAAATCCAGGGCAGAATATCCGGGGCAGCGTGAAATCCAGGGTAAAAAATTCAGCCAGCATGAAATCCCGGGCAGAAAATCCGAAGCAGTGTGAAGTCCAGTGGCAGCATGAAATCTGGTGGCAGTACGAAATCTGGTGGCAGCATGAAATCTGGTGGCAGTATGAAATCCGATGTAACAGGAAATCTAGGGTAGAATAGAAAGTCGTGATCTGTTATAATTGGAGACCAAAAACTGTTGGCGCTCTCTGAAAACCAAGCTAGCCTACAAAAGCGACATACGTATACAGATTTGAATTCTCACTAAAATCTTTAGGATCGAGATGAAAAAATGTGTGAAATGGCGCCTAAAAATTCTAATTGACGTAGTGCTAAAAAATAGAAACGGTTGAACTCACAAAATATTGTTTGCGTAACTGCATTGGTTATTGTTATGTTTACGGTGAAGAAGTCTGACGTGAATAATGGACACACAGTCCTCTCTTTCAGCCACTCCAGCGTGGTTCGTACTGTATCCATCCCAATGGGAAAAAGAAAACTAGTACAACAAAATCATAGTACATGTTGACTTGATTTCACTGTAACCCAAAATTATTTATTTATTCAAAATTATTGAAAAAATACACCCAATGCAGTTGATATGTAACGAGTAGTTTTGCGTGTAGAGGCTCGAGACTATGAAAATGCATAGAAATTTTCACGAAAAAGGCTTCCACGACCATGACGCCATGTTTCATGCTTTGGTGTACCGATGTTTGGAGCTAATGGAACTGACAATTGTTTGCTTAAATGAATTGTAGGCTCCGTCATTAAACGATTGTGCATCCATGAATGGTGAAAAATTCATCGGGGTATAACATGGGTATAATAATGGTACAATATACGTATATTGTAAGAATAATGTGGGAATAGTATTGATGTAACATGTGCATAATGTGGATTTAATACGGGCATACCGTAAACATAACATAAAAATAACATAGATATAATGTGGGTATAATACTCATAGTGTGGGCATGATATGGGTATAATGCGAACTAAAATGTGTATAATGTGAGTACAATGCAAAAGTAACATGGCCATAACGTGGATGTAATATTTTTGAGTTAACTAAAAAGTAAAAACTTCAATAACTAATGTAGATGATAAAGAAGGATATGTAAATCAAGTAATAAGATTTCATATACAGATTATGTGAGAATAAAATTTGAATAAAGTGAGCTCACCGTCTGTGTGGCTCCCTAATTAAATTGAAGTCTCTGACAAAAAATTTGTGATTTCAATGCAAATTAAATGAAGTGAAGTGAAGTTATTTTTGCGGAGGTCTATTTTTCAACGCATGGTGAGTTTAATTTCAATTTTTTCGGAAAAAATTGTTCTTTAAGCGTGCAGGACCTTTATCGTTTACGGAACATTGTCCTTTTATATGAAAAAACCATCATATGATATATGTAAAAGTTAAGTATCAGTTCATTGATTTACAGTTATAATAAACTAAATGAATCCAAATACTGAGAATCCTTTTTGTTCTTTTCTAACAAAATTGACAGTATAGTTATCTCGAATGAGTTTCTATTCGAATGAATCTTTGTACTTCTTCGAGTTTTGACCCAATATTCTGACGTATTCCCCTGCAGTACAAAGTTCTCCTGATAAACATAAAAGCAGCGTACAGCAAAGGCCTCTATGACCTTCATTCATTTGACCAGTTCTTTTCAGCGAGCAGCGTAATGACGGCTGCTACTGACGTAGAGAAGCGGTCGTCATTTGTATTTACTGACGTAGAGAAGCGGTTGTCATTTGTATTTACTGACGTAGAGAAGCGGTCGTCATTTGTATTTACTGACGTAGAGAAGCGGTCGTCATTTGTATTTACTGACGTAGAGGAGCGGTCGTCATTTGTATTTACTGACGTAGAGGAGCGGTCGTTATTTGTATTTACTGACGTAGAGAAGCGGTCGTCTTCTGTATTTACTGACGTAGAGGAGCGGTCGTCATTTGTATTTACTGACGTAGAGAAGCGGTTGTCATTTGTATTTACTGACGTAGAGGAGCGGTCGTTATTTGTATTTACTGACGTAGAGAAGAGGTTGTCATTTGTATTTACTGACGTAGAGAAGCGGTCGTCATTTGTATTTACTGATGTAGAGAAGCGGTCGTCATTTGTGTTCACAGACTTAAAGCGACTGTCATCATTCTGAGGCTTTGAATAGCTGACTGCCTACCAAAAGCAGTCGACCAGCCCAGAGCTCTCTACTCAACACAGATTTGATGAGCTGGTAGTTGCGGCTTTTCAATGTCATGTGCCGGGCTAAATGGTTGAATGCAGTTGAGCGCACCCTGAGTATATCGTACATGGAAAATTATTCCTATTTTAGGTTAAATTTGTTCGCACTGTCTGTTGTGGTGCCGACTTAGATACCACACATCAAATAGAAAGTAATTCGTTTGTAATTTGAGGATATCGATTTAGTTACTGGCGTTTAAAGAAAACCTTTAAAGTTTCATAGTCATTTATTGCAAAATAAAACTATTATTGATCATTCTCGCGTAATTAGAGTAATTCCTACTTTTTATTCAATTATGTAGAAACTTTGAACCAGTTTGTGAATTGAATTAATGCTCTACATTTCATATACTTTTCATTTAACATTTAAAAAGCAGTGAAAGCAAAATATTCCTACAATACAAAAAGGACATCTCTTGACATTTCACAACTTATGTGCTAAATCTGCAGATGAATTGTAAACAGTACATAATAAAAAATTCGAGCTTCATATAATATCCCTTTTTACGCCCTCTCTTGAAGTGGTCGTTGCAGAGCTGGATCGCCATCGAGTCTCTCTATTAGTCATTCAGGACGCTCCAATGAACGCTATGGCTATCTGACACAGACACAGATATTAGCATCCTGGAAAATGGCTAGTGATCTGATTAGCTGCGTGGCTACTGGTTCGTGTTTGCATTGTCAAGCTTCTGATTTTGAGGACTCGAATTCTCACACAGCCTTCGAAATTTCTCTGGTTGTGACTCACTCACTGGGTACGCTGAGTGACCGACTTTACTTAGACTATCTCCTTAAACTTCCAGATCACCGCAACCTCAAGTTACAAGATTGACGAAAACAGTTGCTGAAAGCCCCATCACTACTCCTAAAATGTTATTATTAAGGATTTAAAAATCATTGTACACTTCACGTATACCTGAATGAAATAAGTCTTATTTTTGTTTCTCGCTTCCCAGTCAGCATTTGTTCCTATAACAGAACTCGATCATTGTTGATGTCCACAATTGTACCACCACCGTTAAGTGCCTTCCTAACATTTGGATGTCCATATTCTCCAGTTATGGCGTAGGCAACGTTGTGTAAGCACTTGAGTACTGGCCAGTCAACTCTGTATACGGACTCTAAATGAATGGCAACTCGTTGGCTTAATGTCAGCATTTCGACAGCGAGCGAAGATATACTGGAGTGCATGCGATTGTTGTTTAAGACCGTTGTCAACCATGAACACTTCCGATTTGTTATTTACTGGACATTCAAAATGTGGGCTTAAAAAGCCCTTTGATTAACACAATATAATATAATAGTTTGTTTCATAATAGTTTATAATTGTTTGTTGAAGATGGGCTTTAAAATTAAATTGCTAGCAGTTGTTTTACACCAGAAAAACAACTTTTGACTTTGTTTATCCATAGTACAACCTTAACTATATAGAAATATAGTGGCCATCTCTGGTCCAGAGTTATGACTATTCATTCATTTTATTCATTTAGCTTAATTGTTCTCGGAACAATATGAGTCTGTTATTTGAAAAACTTGTGCAAAAAGGTTTTGTTTGTACTGAGACCGTAGAAAAAGGAAACACAACAACTATAAGACTTCACGTTCTGTGATGTTTGTGTGTTCTACAATAGGCTTTGATGCAATTTTGATACTGAAATGGAATACACTCGTAGAGTTAGGTGTCAGAGTGTTGTGTTCGAAATATTTTGATTGTGTCAGTGGTTTGAAAAATGAGTCTATACATTTAGAGCAAATCCAGCGTAAATTTTACACCAATAGCTGTCAAATTGTAATGAGTTATTGCAGCTTCTAGGACACGTTGTTTGCAGGACAAACTGATCGCTAGGTTGTGAAATCACTCGTGTTCAGCTTCTGTATCGTGGTCTATGCAATATTCGTACGGATAATTTTAAGATGTCTCTTTTGTGAGACTTTTTGTGAAATGTGCGTTTTATTTTTGTCCATCGTTACTCATCAAAAATAATTTATTCCCAAGCTCATAAGAATTTCTAGTTTTTCAATCCTGTAATACATTTCCTTTTCCTCCGTTTTCTTCGTAACCCTGACTAATCTTCTATCAGCCAATTGGTTTACCATTTTGGTTTTATTAAAGAAATACTATACTCATTTCCTCGCGTTCCTTAAAATTGTGATCCAAATCTCGAGTTTTTCTCCATTTCAAGTCAAATAACGATTAGATAGTCTTCCTTCAGACGACTAGCATAAGAAAAATATTTTTTGTCTAACTCTTAAAAATTCTTCCTGATATTCCGTCCTGGACCACACAATTCATTCCAAGCATCAGTTCCCCCAGGTATTTTAGCACAGAGCATGTGCACTGATTTCTTTCAAGCAAATATAAAAGTCGAAGACAGAGGTATGCCCCAAGGCACACTTCGATACAGTCCCAATTTAAAAGTCAAGTACGGGAGAATATTGTTGAAGAGAAAGATTAATGGACGGAGCTAGTGACTGCGCCGCGAGCGAAAGCTTTGCACCGACGGAGCGTATCAATAATTCTCGAAGAAATCTTCTCGACCGAGTCTCTTAACGGCCATCTCTATTTTTGGCCAATTCGGTTAACTTTATTGCAGGCCTCAAAGACTGAAGAAAACTGCACCAAGATTGCCTTGATAACAGCAACGGTCGTTAAAGAAGCGAAGTGTGAATCATCCTTATTTTTTATTACAATTAAACGTATTTTGTTCACAGTTCCCCCAACAAACTTGTAAAACTTGCGTCTAAGAATCTGACAGAAAAATACTTGTGCATGACACTTCCTGAATTGCATGAATCCAACAGAACATTGGAGTTTTGAAGCTGATGTCTAATCTATTTAGCAACAATCTTAAGGTGAAGACATAAATTCTTACCATTTACGTTAATGTTTAAGAACAAATCCCACGATCAGCTGAAAAAACAAGATCACCAACGGGACAAGCGTAAAAATAAAACCTCTTTTCAACATGAAATCTGTTCTGGATTATATACGAGGTTATTTAGTTTCTGTGCATTTAAAACAAACCTATTCAGTTTGTTTCAATTCTACCTTGAATTATGAGTCGAAGATCGAAAGAAATTTTAAGTTGTCAATGACCGCCCTATTTCTCTCATTAAGTTTCAAATTATGCAATTTTTGTTTGAAACGTTCAATAGTATTCTTACTGCACCAGTTGTACCAGATTAAAAATTGTTCGTTTCATTTTTATGTATATATCGCTCAATGAGAAAAATTTAAGGTTCAGTTAAAATTGTCAGTATTTAATACTAGCATGTAATTTTAATGCGAAGCTTTCGTATTAGCTCTTTTACGCGATCAGGAATAAGTTTTTATAAGAATTCTGTCCTCTATCACTTATGAATATATTGTGCACTGTGTGCATCAAAGACATCGGTTGAACCAGTCATATTTTAGAACAGATGATAGCTGAACATTAATGTGTAAGTTACAGTTCAGGTGTAATACTGCATAAGCATCTCACTTGTCCAGCCTCAGTCTCTATTTCACAAGCCATTCCATACTAAATAGCTGCAATTTATCAGTTTAAGGTGTAGTTCCAGTTGTGTCTATTTACACATTCTAAAAGTTTTGTACATTTTAAACTTAGACCAGTTTTTAACGACACATTGGATTCTTTCCCCGAGTGCTTCAAACAAGCAGGTGATTTCCATTTTAATTCCATCTCCGTATCGTTAGTAAAACCCCTTAGTTTGTTACAGATGATCTTGTTATTCAAACCAAACAGTTAGTGTAAATTTTTAAAAAATCATTTAACACCTTTTTAATTACCACGCTCTCATTCCTAATGAGAAATGTATCACAGTCATTCATTTGCTTTGAACAGTTGAAGTTTCTCTTGACAGTAATCTAAATTACCAAGGTTCATCCTTCTCTACCTTAAACTTATTTTTCTTTAAAAGTAAGAGTTAGTACATCCACCGTGAAGTACACTAGATCGTTTGCCTCTACCAGCCCGAGTGCATAGCTCAGTCGAATAAATAAGATGAACGGACCTTAACCTTCCTTTGTAATGCGCTCGAGGAAATTGCAAAAGAAGAAAAATATTGGACTGGCGGAGCCGGAGCGATTAATGATACTGAGCTTCCACCAAGGGGAGCTAAACTTAGTTATCTTCTGATAAGTTTCCTAACTTTCAAAAAGTGTTAGATTAGCAAGACGAAATTACCTCGGAGCATTATTGGACCCTCATGATCATCTTGCATCACCCGTTTCAAAGCCGTAAAAAGTATTCGCAATTAATTTTTGAAGTAAAATAGGAATAAACATATGTTAACAAATTTGAATTGCATGAGTATTGTTGTATTCATTCGTAGCACGCATCATGTCATTTTTTGCACAGCGTTGATTTTTATGGAAAATATTCGGATCCTAAACTGTCACTTCCTAATCAGCCTAAAATTTGTTCAAACTAGACACTAAACTCACATTTCAAGGTAAGTTTCATTAAGGCCATAAAATAATAACAAAACATTGTTATCCAAAAAGAGAATTGAAAAGCGAATTTCTCTCAATTACCCGCATGTATCTGTTAATTTACACCTGAAACAGACTTTTAACAGATGGTCCATTCCTGGTCATCATCGTTTCTACACTACAATTAAGAAAACAGAATATTCCATCACTTTACCATTCGAGTTTTGCAAAATCAATCCAATTACATTCTTCATAAGGCACGATTTTTGCAAGAGTAAACGACGTATCTTCAATAAGAGACGACTTCATGAAGATTCGTAATCATCGTTCACCTTCTTTCCACTTCGCTTCAATCGTAAATGGCAAGTCAACGCCAGACGATATTTGAGCGTTGAAAATGTCCGTAACAGCTGGTGTTTGCTTGTCAACTTCAATAAGAGTCATATCTCATCGACAGGTGGAGTATGAGAGCTCAAGAGGGGAACTGCATCTCGTCGAAGAGCCAATCATGTGAGAGGGATTATCATAGCGTCTTCGTTGACTTCACGATGGCAAGAATATCGGAACCAATAAATCGAGGATTGGTGCTCTGGAATCCCATACGACCAAGGCATGCCTAATACCTCTGTTTCTTCGAAGATTTCTCGGTGAGACACAGTTTAAACGCACATGTTACCTAGGTTGAAAATGAAGTCCGGTTAATATACATACATACTCATATATACACTGTGGTGCTCATCTACAGTATTTCATAGGGTGATCTATGCACAGAGGCCAGTGCACCCACATGGCTCTCAAGAAATCTGAACTTTCTTTTCTAATTTTTTAAACTACGAAAGCATTCCAATTAATGAAGTGTTCCAATTTAGATACTTGCTAATCAGTCCACTAAACTATAATCCGCGCATAAAAATAGTAATCATATTCTTTATATTCATGACTGTATATAGAAATATTTGAGAGTATGTTCTTCCGTTAAAATCTCTGGAAGTGCAGTGACATGACATGAAACGACCGCCTGGGTGAAAAAAAATTAGATTGTATTCCATTACAACAATCAAGGAGGAAAAAAGTTTGGTTAACCTGTACGGCGTAACTCTCAGTCACATCGTCTTTCTCTATCGTTCACAAGGAGGGAACAAATCTCTTTAAGTGGGTCATACATGCTCGATCCCATAAGGCTGAATGAGCTTTATTGGTCATTGATCAGATAGTGTCAGATGGATGCAGGCTACAAGAAGAATGATGGTTACATGCCCTGCATGCTCTTGACATCAATCTCTTGTAACTCGTGCAGGCACATCTCGAATGCACAGCGCTCAAAGAGGCTAGGAAATTGCGCTCCTCAACCTCCTCAAATGCCTTAGTTCTTCCCTTATTGATATCTCGTAACGGCGACTGACAGATGTTATGACACTTTAATGGCCGGATCAGTTTTCAAAAGGTGACTCGTTCCAAATTCTTCAATCCGAAGCGCAAGCCTAAGACTGATTCAAAAATTTTTTTATTTCAAATGTCTCTAGTTGTGGATTGTTAAAGACTTCGTGTATTGATATTGATAATGCTTTACTAATTGGGCTTTGAACAATTAATAATTACTGTTCTTCAGTTGTGCAAGGGTCTTCCATTTCTTTATCCACTACTTACATGGTTCAAATCCGCTGTAAGAATGTTATTTTGCTTTTTTCTATATCATATTACATCATTATCATATTCTAAATCATAGCCCTGTGTAATAATCCATCAATATACCATCGGTCGAAGAATAGGTATGTTTCCATCAACCTGTTAAAGATGAGAAGAATTTTTGCTTCCATTGTCTTTCAAGGAGCAAAGTTGCAAATCAAATCGAGGCACTTCGCTTCCAGTTGAAATATCGTGCGCAAAAATCTTCACCTGAAATCATTCCTTGGCCATATTTCGAGAGCTATGAGTTACCCCCTTCAGGCTTCAGTTGGAACTTGTATTTACGCTCGGCTGCGGCAGCCGTGAAGCGATCTATACCCGCATTCAGTTCCGATGGACGTTGCAATTTTCTGTACCTGTTTCGAGTGCCAATATCGAGCGCAAATCGATGCTTTACCGTCACACAAACTCTTGTCCAAGGCCTATCTGACTTGGCCTGCGATGGGCCGTAGCGATGGTACCGATTTGTATGCCCTTCAGAAATATTGCACTATACCATACTGCAGTCAATTTTAGCAGTGAAATACCATCTCTCTCACCAGAATTCGGAGGGCCTGTGGATAGTATGAGCAACTAATCTTGCACACCTTCATCCCACCACACGGAGCTGGTATCATGCCTCACGATCCTTTGCATAATGTCACGAGCCTGACTCCCATCTCTATCTCGAGGTATTTGCCTTCAAAGAAATTTGTAGCGCTAACAAATTGAAGAAACGACGACATCGGGTGAAAGGTGTCCTCAAAGTACGTGTGCTTCAAATACGGTGTATATTTTCACGTTGAAGGCGCACTGTAACCATGTTTCTGGGGGTGCAGTGCGTTCAATAATGCTTCTGACTGCTTGGAGAGCCGTAGTATTTTCTGAGAAGAAATTTGGTCTGGATGTTAACGATCAACAGCAGTGAACTCTTTCCTTTTATTTTTATGGGTTTCCGATATTTCTACTGAAAAATCCTAGAACAATATGATGGAATTGTGATGTCTACCTCACTTTACATTTCAAATGCAACTGTGCGACTTCAATAAACGTATAGGTATACATGCCACATTTTATTTTGTCTCATAATCTCATAGGAAAAACACTTTACACGCAAGGAGACTTGAACTCCATTGTGTGTTCTCAATTCATTTTATATGAAATAGTTTTTAATATATTTTGCAACGTACTGTGTATTTAAACTTGGAATTTGCCCGAAATAATTGAACTCTTCTTCATAAGTACGGAACGTAAAAATCAACGATAAGAAAAATTATTCGAATACGAGTTATTTTTGTGCAGATTTCACCCGACGTACAACTTATAACTAGAAGGCAGAGTCGAAACACGGAAAATTTCTTCCCCAAAGCTTCTCTTTTGGCTCATAGATTCCGATGTTATATACTGTACAAGCTGTACAAAAGTTCGGTAGATATTTTCCTACAGGTAAAATTGACAAACATAACTAATCTGAGGGATCTATGATTATGCTTATTAATTGATGATATTCAATCAACTCATAGTAGTAAAATTTTCACCCCAACGTCAATCTTCAGAAGGATCAAATTGGATTTCCTTTGTAGGTCCGCAGTCCTTATGATAATACACAAAATCGAGGAATCTTTTTACTGATGTAATTTGCCTATTCTAAAAGCCATGATTTCCTGAATTTTGTCGCTAAAGAGGTCAATCTAGATTTTTTTGTGTATGTTTTGCTACCTTCATGAAATACACAGTTCTTACATGTGATATGAATGGTGATATCTTCCCCATGCAAATTCTCCCAGCAAATTTTCATACCTTTTTTTATACCATAAAACATGCAGTAAACAATACGTAAGTTTCCTCAAACTCTTTCCCGACGCAAAGCCGAAACAGATTACGCACAAAAACTTCATTACTAAGCCATGGAAAGAAGCTCTCTGAAAATCAATCACAATGTCCGAGCTCCATCTTGGACTTCAGTAGTTTCTCAATAAATTTTGTCTCCCGTGGTGAGGTGCAGACATTTTAGCTCTACATATACAGTTCTGAATACATTTTCAATGAGAGATAACAAGCCCGAGCTTCTGAAGACTGCAATTTGGAATTGTCTGATATATTCTGCTAATGCTGCTGTTCCAGTCAGCAAGCAGGTCATGAATGCTAAATGGAGATTGAGTCCAGACGGTTTGCCAACTGTACAGAACAAGACCCTGAATTGATCAGCCACCGTGTTGTCGTCTGTCTTCACGAATCTCCAATAAAATTATTTGAGTAGCATAAGATGAACGCTTCAGTGAAGGCAAGGGTGGCTTGCATGTTAAGAATGTAACTAACATTAACTCTGATGGCTTAACAAAGGCAGTGATGGTAAAATTCTGAGCTCAAAAGAACTAAAACGTGAGAACGTGAAATATGTCATGGAAGATACATGCCACCATCTTGACTCGGCTGCAGCGGCCTTCGTTGCCACAGGAGGGATATACATAGACTCGAGTAGAGGCTTTAGTCTACGGAGGTGTCAAGCGAGATTTCCTGAGCTGTGTGTGTGTGGCTGTGTTCTTCAACAGTCTTGCCAGCTCTGCTGTCTAGAATCCAATATTGAAGCGGTGGATTGGATGGTACCTTGTATCCTCTTCATGATTTTTGAGTTCGCATATCTAGCAGTATGCAAGCAACGCTTTTCTAGTGGAGTTAAAATACCGGAGTCTGTTATTCTATTATTTAAATATAAATAGAGGAGCTTCAAGATCGGTTGTATCCACAAGCAGAGCGCATAAAATAAAGTGTAGAGGGAAGAATAGAATCGAAGCAGAACTGCATAGTTAATTTGAAAATACGTTGGCAATAATAAAAGAAATTAAAATAAATTCCTTAGAGATTGATTCATTTTTAAGAAATAATGTAAAATCATTTAATATTAAATATACAAAGTTTGCTTCAACATATAGTCTATGTTCGTTGAACCAAACATACGCTTATTGTGCGCTTCATAAAAATTGAAATAAGATTGGTAAAAACTAAATAGTTCGGACGCAGTATAGAAATAATATTGAGAGCATAATTTATTCCAAATCAGTTTTTTTTTTCACAAAGCAAGTATGACGAGATATGATATCTCTTTCAACGTGTATCATATAATAATGTTTTTTAACCATTATATCGTTTCTACATTAGAGAAAGGCTGACAATGACATGCATATATATCATAAAGCAGCATCTGAAGCATCGCTACTCAACTGATAACACATCTGTTACACATTTTTATTATTATGTATAATCATTTCGACCACACGATGCAGTAGAGACGTGCAGCTTCCTGTTCTCCGTTATATTTTTCTGTGCTACATTCTAATGTTTACGTTCCTTTATTTCCTTTTCGCTTCACCACTGCCTTTACGTGCCGTTATTTCTTTCTCACCACAATTGTTTTCCCTCTCTTCTCTTTTTGCAGTAGTTAGCATAGTTTTTATCATGAGTTTCGTGTTTTTACTCCGTATTGTTTTCGTTTATGGTTAAATCTTTTTTTTCAATTTGAACGATTTTCTTCAAGTTCATATCATTTTCATGTACTCTGCAATATTCTCGTTAACTCACATTATTTTATTCCACTCGACATTATTCTGTCTGATAGACTATGTCATGAAAATCTGCGCTAATCTATAGGCATATTTTCTTCATGGACTCCATTTTCTGATCGCAGAAACGCACTGAATATTTTTAGCATCTGTGGTCACGAACGGAAAATACCACGTGGCTATTCAAATACTAAGTACTCTAATGAGGAGTAGACTCTAACTTAGTGAACCGTATAATAAAATGTACGTTCCAATCCCAGTGAAGAAAATGATCGAAACTTTTATTTCTTGGTCTCCAAACACAACAGGAAATGAAGCATGAATATTTTTTGTTTATTAATTCTTCACTCGATATTTAAGTGCATAATATGAAGTAGATATATTTTTTGAAAACTCATTATGAAGTTCTCCTTCAAAAAAATGCCGAACTGTATGCACAGTCTACTCGTATAAAAAATTACTTTGGAAACATAAAACATTCCGAGTTATTCTCATTTTTACGCAAGACGCCAACTGGGAAAGTGTCGGCAGAAATATCTGCTTGATGCTGCACTCTAATTTTTGTTTCTTTTGTTTTTGTGTTGGAGTGGCGACTCACGAATCAAAACGACATTCATGAGAATCTGAAAATTGAAATTATCATAGCGTCATAATGTGCTGTTCATGACAAGACTGTCATGAAAGCAACGTTTGTCAATAATGGAATAATTTTTAATATAGAATTATATCATCTGTGCACTCATAGTCAGAAAAATAAATAAAATAGCTGGGGGCGCGCTTACAATGAACACTCATGCATAATGTTCATAAGGCAATTTGATAACACGGGCTCAGTATTTGTATGAAATTCTGTGAGCACCTCAAATGAAAGTCATAAATCTGTCGACATCTTGAGACTATTTCAAATTACTCAAATTATTTTATCATTATTTTAGGTATTTTACAAATAGTTTGAAAAAAAATGTCACCAGCAAATCGACATTTATATTTTATGGAGCATATGTTAGCAAATGTTCAAGAAATTGCCTTTCACTTATTAGAAAAATGCGCCTTAAATCGTCTCGAAAAATCAGTTTCGAGTCATCGTTCCTCACTACAATTAGCTCTGCACCATCGCTAAGCATGAAATACGGCATGGGACTTGGGTATACAACCGAATAATTATCGAAGTAATTATCCGACCCAAGAATGGGCCAGAAGGTTCGTTCCTATAGCCTAATTCTATTCTATTCTAAGCAGTGATGTGCATCACAATCTTCAGTAGGCAATGGCAGTGTACTTATGCAAATCTACTAATAGCTTCTGCATGACGCAAGAACTAACGTATATCAGAACCAACTGTTCTAAAATATCATTCTTACGTAGGGGAGCCTTTTCTAATTTAAATTCACTGCCCTCATTTTTTTTTAATCCATTGGTGAAATATTTTCAAACTTTAATACACTGTTCTTCTGTGGTCTAGTAGAAATACAACAAAATCCCAGTTTTCGCTTAATGCCTACTGAAGTCGTGATGAGCTTTGAAGTAGATCGAAAAGCGTGACGTCACTAATCCGCAAATGGATCTCTAATCCGCGTAATTATCGCTCCCAACTACCACTATAATCTGCAGTGGGAAGCAAACGATCATCTTTTGGCGCGTTCCATGCTGGTCCACCACGGGGATTTAAGCCTTAAAAGCTCACAGTTTTCGAAAGATTGGTCCACGAGGACAAGCTTTCATCATGTCTCGTTCAGTTGGTGCAAGCAGCAAAAATTTAAAACCACTGCATAATTTTTCAATGATGGTTAAAGATTCAATCATGGGAAGTGAGGTAAGCAAGTATCCATAAATAAGTAAGAAACACAAGAAAGTCTTCACGTGTTTCTAAAACTTCTCGTATAATATCGTTGATATCACGTTCTAATGATTTCTTATTTACCGTGTATGAGGACTTGGGATTGATTCGATGTCAAGTATCAAGGAGAATTATGGTGATGATCTATCGAAATTTAATCCTTTTCTGGGAACGATAGAAACCGCAAAGGTTCCAAAAGAGGCTCACAAATAACGACGTCTTTACGCACAATTGTAGCACAAACCCCTTCCACCACTTTTATTCTATTCGTCATCACTATTATTGTCACTACCTTTTACTATTGATGTTTTTTCAATATTTCTCAATGGATTATTTCATAAGATACTTTTGTAGGAACAACTATAATATCCAATCAAAATTGAGGCTTCAATATTAACGCAAATTGTCATCGTACAATGTATCTATTACTGTTAGGTTACTGGCAATGTACCTAGCTACTTTCTGCCTGGATGAGTATGCAAAAACTTGCTAACTTTCCATCTTTCGAGAACTTGACGAGGAAGAACGGTATTGGATCACGGTCGAGCAACTAACTGGAGCGTTAACCTTGCTACCCACAGCTTGCACAATTAAACACACAAATTGAAGAACACTGTATACTTTACTCCTGCATTGGAATGAGTTCCTTGCCTCTAACCTGGCCTGAGGCTTTTATGCTTTCTGAAGGCTAGTCAGTGGCAGCCAGCAGTTCAGTCATCTGGAAAACAGTAACTTCAAATGAAATGCTTATGAACCGAGTGTCACCCTTTATATAGACCCACTGTGTACAATGACTTGTCGTCTGTTAAATTTTCATGGTATTGCATGACTTACTATCTTCATCATTTCCAAACTTCATCTAAATTCATTTTTAGAGCATAGCATGCCTATATCTAATAATATATGTACTTATTTGTTTTGCAGAACCGGACAGCCGGGACCTCGGGTCCAGCCTGACCGGCCGTGGGGGTCCGAAAAGTTTGCCATGCTGGTCGAGATGAAACCAGCAGGCAGCAGCACAATAAAATATTGTATGAAATAATATTTGATGCATATCATTTAGAGTGTAACTTGACTTGAAAAGTAACTGTAGGAAATCAGCTAGCCTGCAACCTACTTCCAGTTTTACCCTTTTTCATCTGGAGGCTCTCGTAAAGTTTTCTTCAGCTACAGCAAAGATTAGTCTCGTGAACTTTTCACTCCGGTCCTTTGTCATTATTCATTTAATGTCTTTACCCTTCATTACTCGTTTAACCTCATACTCCTCTCTTACCTTTTCCCGTTTTTTCAACCTATTCTTCCCTGGTACATCGCTCCTTCATGTTCTTTTCAATCCTTTGGTGTGACAGTCCAACGCTCTTTCTCGTTCATTTTCATCCCTTGTTCTTTTAGTACAAAGTAAAACCTCGCTCCTCTCGTGAATTCTTCAGTCATTTGTCTACGTGATAAAATCTGAGCAAAATTGATGATTTGAATATCACTCGGTTCCTCATTTTTCAAAGCATTTCAAGCATAAAATCATTGAATATCTTCCACTCCCCAAGCTATCAAACGCCGGCTTTCTGGATGCGGTAACACTGCAATTTCAAAGTGATACTGTGAAAACATTGGCATGAATATTTAATCGTCGTGGACAGTTTCTTGGAATGTTGTTCTATCTCCTCAAAGCAATAAAATCAAGAATATCAATTTCAAAAACTTCAAATTCCGGAAAACATCCGTAAAAATCCCACAGCGTTGGGAGAAGAGAAATTCTGTCTGTATTCCACGTTCCAACCACACTGACTATTAACAACACCAATGAATAATTTCGATCAGACCATTTGATTTTCCTGTTTTTCAAAGTAGTATGAAAAGCTTTCATCAGGAATGACTAGCATTTACTCGGCGAGATACGTCTTCAAGTTACATGAGGAACTTCCATGATGTTGAGTATAAACTCAAATCCCTCTTAAAATTTTCAAGTGCAAAACAGTTGAGACAGATCTATAGATCTCAGAAAAAATCCGCACCCAAAGGGCAAACAGCTTCCAGTATCTGAGATCTCGTAAAATTGTGTTCAAAGCAGACTTTGAAAAATTTGGAAATTCTTCAGAAAGTTCACTAAATGTAAACTCGTTCGATGTTGACCACCTGAACAACACGCTGATCAAAGGGTACAGCAGCCACAGGCTTGCGTCCACCGTTATATACTTTCGTTTGCGCTTCTTTAAATTTCTTACACCATTCCTGTGCACTACCCTCACTCATAAAGTTGTCACCCTACACTTTGCTCATTTGAAAGGGATTTCAGCAGCACTACATCCTTCTGCATGGAGAAAAGGGATTGCACTTCGTAACTCACATTTAATGGGAGCATCGGTTGTAACGACCATGTTCAATTGCCTGCACCTCGGCCAAACGGGCTGTTCCCATTTTGGCGATTATGCAGAAAATAAATAAGACCTTGTAGTACTTTTGGTGATTACATTATTCCATTATGTGAATTTGTCTTTTTTTTAGCCCATCAGAGGTTGAAAGAAGAATAGCCCTCAGATTTCCCATTGTTGAGGAAATGAACAATATTTTAAAAGTTCAACGAGTTCCTGGAAATTCTGTCTCAACCACACTGTGTTATTTTCCTGATCAACTTCTGACCCACATATACGACGAGAGCTGTTTTTTTTAGTAGCTTTTAAAAGGTAACTCATATTAACTAATCCACCTAATCCTTCTGACCCTACTACTTTTTATGATCTTTGCTTTTAGGTACCAAATATAATACTTAATTTCATGACCAACGAATCGTGTTAATCACAAGTTTCTCTATTGCTGCGCTGCAAGGCAATAACCTCACAAATTTTGAAAATAAATAATATTGAAATATTCGCCAACATTGGCTGTCAATGCTGACTTAAAAATATTGACCTAAGTAAGGCCTAAGGTTCGAGTTCGATAAGCAACTATCATTTTTACAGAAAAAATTTATGATTTTGTAGTTGTTTCGCGCTAAAATATTCATGTTCATCTTCCCCACGTTTTTTCCGAGAATCATTTGCTGATTCCTAAAAAAAAGAGGTTCATGATTGCACGTGTTCAAGATTTTATCTTGAAAAATATGAACCATCGAATGTGCGTGTTCTCACTTTAGAAGTTTAATCTGAAAAATTCGAGAAAACTCACATAAATTTTTCAGAGTCGGTGCTCATTAGCATACGTTTTGCGGAGTCGACACACAGATTTTCTTGGATCTTTATTCAGGATGAGATTCAAAATTATTTCAGAAATTCTAGCATTAAAAATCTGGCGAGACTACACGCCGGCACTGCAATACACACATTCACGCTTGTTGTGTTACGTACATTCATCAACGACAGAAATGGAGACCTCATCGAAACCGATGAAAAATAGTTTAAACTCGGACAGAAGACTCTGAAAACTACATTGGGAAACTAGGACTGTAATTGATCAAAAGTTTAGACTATGTAACGTACGAGAAAGTTTTGATTCTGTATTACTGTTGTGTAAAAGCGTCGATGATTTAAATAATGAGCTAACTTTTCATCTAGTTACTTGCAGAAAATAGCTGTATATTGTAGAGGAGCATGGAGCTGTTCAGTATTATGAATTTAGAATAAGAATTTCTGCCTCGAAGGTTTGAAATGATACAAGATGTAAGCATTGCAATAGTGAATCTGCTTTCAATGTTAATCAAAATTAACAATGTATGATAAGCAATTAGTGTGCATGGTGGAGAAACAGCTTGCCGAGGGTGACTATGACAAAGTAAATTCATATACCTACATACTTCTAAAAAGACTTGGGTACAAGTTGCGTGGAAACCAAGACACATTTTTTTGCGGGCTATTGAATATTGAAAATAGAGGCAAGTTCTTTTTCAGGCTATGATTTTTGTAGCATGTGAATTCAAGCTAGTGAATAAATTTTCGTCGTTTACTTTGTTAAAATATAAATTCATCTCTGCATACCTTGATTGAAAAAGAATTAGCCATTAAAGAATTTATCATTTACAGTTATATGAAAACCTCAAATGAGTTATTTCGAAGTTTTTTGTTTTTTGTCTCTTCTGTTGCAGTAATTGGGGTGAGCTTCAACTTTTTATTTCATGGCGTTGTACGAAAATTAGACTCTGATATTTAAATTTAGCTCAAAATGTTAATTGATTTTTAACGCTGGTCTATCATTGCTTCATGTTTTTCACAAACTGGGAAAAAAAAATATATGGCAGGTTCAGTGCTTAAGATGTTGAATTATATTATACATACGTTCGTATTATACATACGTAGGTTGTCGATATAAAAGTTCCATTATTCACTCGTGTAAATTTCCTATCATTGCACTGAATCATTATTTTTCAACTTTATTTTAAATTATTTTCTGAATCATAAAAATACTTTTCTGCAACACACTCATTCCACGTAAACGTATTTGACCCTGTAAAACAGCGACCACTCATGTGCAGTTAGTGAAAATCCATGAAATAACACATTCCGTAAAATTAGCGCGTTACTGATCCCTTAAAAACGTCAATTTACTTAGGCCACAAAAATTAATGAAACCAATTAGGAGCACAAAGACTGTCCAGAAGAATCAGAGTTCAGACGAATAATGAATTTGCACATTTAAATAGATCACAAATCCATAAGGTAAAATGTACAAATTAATAGCTACACAAGCCCAAGCCTTCAATTCTTTCATCCACATGAGTTCCAATAAGTTCTATTGCGCAGTTCTATTGGACAAAAATGGGAAAAACCAAACAGAAGAAGTCAAACGAAAATAATTTGTGTGAACTGAAAACACTCTTTCAGACAGAGACAAATTGTGTGCTTACATTTCACGTGAGAACTGTTTTTACGTAACTGGTTTGAGTTTAGTTAAGTTGCCTTCGGTTTAACTGAAGTCTGGTTAAGAATTTACATTTTCTTACACCAATTTGCCAGAAAGAAATTACTAGCTTCCCGATGATAAAAAAAAAAGTTGCCAATCATGAACCACTGATCTTCGTCTGATCATGAAAACCAAGTCACTTGAGTGCTCAAACACGTGCACCTCCATTTATCCAGGAGTTAGTTCGACGATCAGTTTTCCTTAACTGCAATTTGAGGTGAATGTGTCAACGCTATTATGGTTTCCAATCCTTTCATCAGCAAAAATATTTACAATCGTGCTATGATAGTGTTTCATGAATTTCAAGCCCTGACGATCACAAAAAAAAATCGCGTAACAATTTTTGGAGGCATTCTGGAACACTGCAAAGTCAAGACTACCTCCTCCTCCACGGCAAGGAGATCACACTGGAAAGAGCTCTACACAACACACATGCAATACATGACAACGAAGCAATGCTTCGCGACGTGTGCTGGAAACTAATGATGCTGCAGCCCCAACGCTAACACTGGATGCTGCAAATGGTACGACACACGAGTGGCTTAAAAAATGAGAAATAGAGTAGAGAATGAATAATGGGTAAAAACGGGTCAAAGGCTGAAATTAAAATGATATTAATTGTAACTTTCGGAAATATATACACATTATAACGTTTTTTACCCCTTTTCACTTATATGTACACTCAAGTCTCGTTATTTGTCAATTAAATTCATAATTAGAGATTTGAAGATTTTATAAAAGCAGTAAAATAACAATGAAAGTCGTAACAATTGCAGCACAGTACTGAATATAATGAAAAAGTATTTTAAACAGTTCGGCAAGGTGTTAATAATACAAGTAATAATGGTGAACAAATTTAACATTCAATGTATGTACCTAATAATGCGTTGTATTATTTTGCTGCATCCTATCCTGTTTTCCTGAACGATTCCACACCAAGTGAAGTTTGTCTGTAAACTGTGTGGGCTACTTAGTGAAATCAAACATATGTAAAATGAAATTGAAAACTGACACTCAATACTTGTATATAATATTTGTAATAATTAATAGCAAGTAACGTATAGATCTCCCCAACTGATTAAATTGGGCTTGGATTGGGTTTATATTGACTGGTTTCTAGGAATCAGCTTAGATTGGCTTGGGTATAGATTGAGGACAAGTGAAAGATTGAGGGCAAAACTGACAAGTTATGGCAATGAACTGATAAGTTTCCAAAAAATTGTGTTTAAAATGAAGTGACTGCTCGACTTGGGGGAGAAAAAGTGATCTCAATGTAATTCAAGTAAAAATTATTCCTATTTCTGCAGGAAATATATGTGCAGCACATCTACATAATGTCCTGTCCACGGCGCTTGCAGTCCTAAATAGCACCAAAATATCATGTGATGGAGATCAAAACGGACGTTAGAAATCACCCACGCATACCATCTAAAATTTGAAAGCGAGGAAGTTGTCACAATTTGATTCGAGGCTCTTACGATGCGTGAGGCCTTTCAAAGTTCTGGAAATAAGACTGTCATCGAGTCGAACTCCAGCTATCGATAAAAATGACTACATTTACCAATAAAAATGAAGACAAACATGACAAGCAGAGAGTCTGACGCCGGAGACTGCGGAGTATAGACGGAAAGAGAGATGCTTCATCCCCGAGTGGCATTGATGTTTGAATGCATTCGAGCGTGATCAGATAAGCTGGAAGCCTTTGACACAATCTAATCCTGTCCTCTGTTTAAACATTCAAACTCGTGCAGAATAACCAGGTAGGCTTCTCACTTACAAATACTGCCATCCAAATCTCACAAGATAATTCAAAAAGGTTCCTTTCTTGACGACTCACTGCTTATTTTATTGAATAGTTATTTTGGTTCATTTTGATGTTTTGATCTGTCCTTTTGACTAAAAAATATGGCTTTAAAATTTCGGATGCTCTTGCTAACACGATGTTTAATCGCAATCATGAATACAAAATAGATATTTGAAAGCTCATGTCTTCGTGTGACAAAAATACAAACAATTCAAAGATAATTTAAAAATATATGATAATGCAAAAATTAATTGAAAAAAATGTTGTAGTGAATTTAAAAAACTCACTTTGAAATTGCTCTCAAAATTTAACCTCGAATCTTTAGTCTCATAAATAGATATGCTTATACGAGTACAGCTCATAATTTTCAGTGGAGACAAAATTACTACATTCAGAGACGATGCCTGCACATGGCAACAACTTCACGAGCTTGTTTGTGATTCGATCTCTCGACTGGACTTCGGTAAATTTATACATAGATATATACATGTATATTCAGTATACATATATATATTTTTTTGGCATCCCGTGACAGCAGAAGTTTGAAAACCCTGCACTGCATCGCTGCAGGTTGAACTCTGTCCGACAGCGAGCAAGATTTATTGACGTGCCAGTTCCCATCGGCGCTTTGGGGCTGCCTCCGGAAATTGACTGTTCAAAACTACGAATCTCGGCTGCTTGCCTGAGAAACTGGTGCGTAATTTTCAAAACAATGAAAGTAACTTTGAAACTCGGAGAAAGTAGGGCTTAATTTCGCAAGGCGTTCGTGTTCAAGACTGGAATGAACAAGGCGGTGAGTTTGGCTCAGATGAATTTGTCTGTGTTTTAAGCTATGAATACTTGTTGCTCCTTGTATATTTACTGAACAAACCTCAAAACAAATTTGCATATATACTGAACAAATCTCAAAACAAATTTGTATATTTACTGAACAAATCTCAAAACAAATTTGTATATTTGCCAAACAAATCTCACAACAAATTGAACATACTAGCAAATACAGTCGAGTTGAAACTGTGACCTGAAAATTTTTTTCTGACTCTTTTTCTTACTATATAAAATATCTTAAAATTCACGCAGGAACGTAAGATATATAACTGTTGGATTCATTAAATATTGCAAGATTTATAAATTACTTTAAAATCGATAAAAGATAGTAAAATCAATAATATATCTTAGAATCCATAGAGGACTGTAAGATTCATAAATAACTGTAGGATCCATAAAGTATCGTAAGATCCATAAAGGACAATATGGTCCATAAAAGCTGCAAGATCCATAACGGATCATAGGATTCATAAAAGACAGTAGGATCTGTAAAGGGCCGTAGGATCTGTAAAGGACTGTAGGATCTGTAGAGGACCATAAGATCTATAAAGGACTGTAGGATCTGTAAAGACTGTAGGATCTGTAAAGGACCGTAGGATTTATAAAACTTGTGGTAATCGTGAAAGCAATGGGCAAATAAAATTAATCCTGCTGGCGAAAATTAAATCTCTACAGCGAATTGGGGTTTTTAGGCGCATGGAGCTTCAATAAAACCCGACAAGTTGTGACCAAATTTAATAAAGAAAGGAAATTGTGAATGCTTGCGAAATGTTAAATTGTTGCTTTGTTAAATTGTTGCCTGTATTTCAGCAAAGAAGGCTAGATGAAGGGAAGTTTCAAATTTTATAGAATGCTTTTAGAATCACGGATTAATTGACAGTCACAATTCATTGAGAGAGCGTTTCGTGCAATAAAATGTAAGATAACAAACATAAATTGGATGTGATGTCTTGCTCTTTGCCAAATAGTAACTTCTAATGAACAAAACGTGATTTGATCTCTCACACAATAAATGCTCTCAAGTATAACAAAATATAGCAATTTTTTTACGAATAAAATTTCATGAGGAATTATGGTGAAAATAAAAATCATATCTATGGCATTAATGACAAAAAGAGTTGCAGGATCTTCTACAAAGGATCTAATGAAAACTTTTCTAAACTCTCAATGTGCTCCTACTTCTGACTTTGCCTCCATATTACACGGAAATCTCGATGCACGTTCGAGACTCGACAGACGTCACCAAATTGGAAGGCACTCACTTCCATTAAACTTTGCTCGCTCAGCCCAAGCGATGACAACCTTCTGTTTCAGTCACACCTGGTGGACAGTTCCTCAAATCTGCAAACTTACGCGTTCACTTTGAATACTGGTTTATATTGAATATTAGTTCATTCATGTGAAGTATAGTTTGTCGAGATGTTAAATATTGTTTGATTTATAACCATAATCATCTGAATGGGATGAATATTAGCTGTTGGTGGTATTCTCACTGACATATATGCTGTTCGAATCTGAATTCAACAATGCGAGTGATGTACGCATGAAATATACACTACTGGAAGCCAAAATGTAACTTTTTGTTGACAATAAAATTAAAGACCATAAATTACTGGGTAATCTTCCTTAGCTAAAATAGAATATAAATAAATATGGCGACAGAAAAGAGCCGACTGGTCCATTCTTGGGCTGCTACCTAAGTCCGATGCCGTCTAAAGTTGAGGGTGAATCACGTACCACGTAATTTTGCTCGTAATTCAAATTTCATACTCGTACTCGCACTCATTCTTTCGAAGTTTTAGTATTTCTATTCAAGTTGTAAACGATTCTTTCTTTTGAACTCCATGTAAATGTCAGTTTAGTGTATTTTGGTGAGCACAATGAAAATATGTTACTAGTTAAATTTACTCATTGCATGAGTCATAGAACGTATTAAAAAGTATTATAGTACTTATAGTACGAATTTTAAAAATTACACTACGTGATCTAGTTAGCAATACAGTACATGTTATTTATTACCATCAAAATTCATCAAATTTGATTCTCCTGAACGTAAATGCAAACATTGTCAATTTGAGACTTTCATAACTGCAGCCTGTTGAGGGTTCAAAATAGACAATTTTTAAAAACGTCGTACTAATAATTCAGTTCCCTGGCAACGCATGCAATGCAGGCTGTGGTGCGCTTAGATCGTTTCATTTCTCAGGCCCAAAGTTGTCTTTTTAGCTTAATTTTTGCTGGTAAACTTCGCTCGCTGAGATATTCTGTTCCTAATCCGAGCATGAGGAAAATATTCCTCGCTGGATTCAGTTTTCCGATTCGGGTGTATTTTCTGGAGCAAATTTAAATGGATATTCATAAAGAATCGCTTGTTTCTCATGACGATTCGAATTCCGATTATGTTGTGCGGAGTTCCTTTTATTACCATGTTCAAAATGCCTTCACGATGCCATACAATGTTTCGTCAGATTTACGTAGGAATTTCATGATGTCAATGTTTTCCAGACTCTGAAGATGGTAAAAATGATGAAGTTACACTCGTCGAAATTAAAGTATGAGAATAAAAATTCATCATTTAATTGAATAAACTTAAGAATTGAATGAACTGCATTGCAGGACGCCCCACGAAGGCTCTCTGAAGTATGATAACAGTTATCCGTAGAATTTAAGATCGTCATTTTAAATGCCCTGAAATTGATAGTGAGAAATATGACGATAATAATTCTGCCAACGGTGTTCACAACAATTTCATTAATAAGGATAACTTTTATTATAATAATAAATATGACTGTTTTTAAATGTAAACAGAACAAACAGAAAATTCTCGTCTTTTGCAGAGGAAATCTAAGTCTGCTTCATAATTTGCTTCATTTTTCAACAGCTTTATTCTAACTTGCCGTCTTTTAGTGCTTCTCACATCCTGGGAGTTGTCAATGTGCCATATTAAATTCAGCAACCAAACTAAAGTCAAAATAAAGTCAGTAGGCTGCTATAATACTTTCATGGTACGATGATTATTTTTATTATATCCCAATTGTCCAAATCGCTGATGTAGAATAGCCCCCGCTCCTAAAATAAAATGTTACGATCATAATTACATAGAAGTCTCTAGAGAAATGTCCTTCAATTTTTTAGCCTAATGAAGTTCAGATTTCACCTAAAATTAGCCGTGCATTTGAGCAAATTTTTCATGGTCATCTGCATACATAACTAGTATTTTCACGGAGGGAATCTCTGGTTTCTTTGAATCGACGTAATCGAAAAAAGCTTTTGGTTGACTTCATTTCATTAATGCTTGGAAATTGAACATCTTTTAACTTTTATTATTTCCTATCAACTCATTTTCAAGTGTGGTGCAGTTTTCACTATTATTTACAGACTATTTCATAGTTTTTTCTAGTTTTTCCTCGAGACCTAATGTCCTATCTGTAAGCTTTTTTCTTACGTGTACATTTGCTTACATCTTTGGAGTTGAAAATGCAAATGTAATTATTATAAAATTTACTGCTGTTTTTATACAGCGCACAGAGGCTAAAAAAAATGTTACAAAAATAATTTCTATGACTTGATGATTATGACTTTAAACTTTTTGCGTACTTTCATTTACAACCCTAAACTTAGGTACACAGTTTTAAGTGAACTAACCAGCGTATTATTCCAAATCACAGTACAAGATTTACATTGTACTGTACGCAAGATTTTTTTAAGTCATTAAAGGAAAATTAATTTGCCTAGTAAAAAGAAATTGAAATTTACTCATTTACTTGATCTGATGTTTATAACACCAAATTTATACACCTCGTATCCATACCTACCCGAGATAAGTAGCAAAGTATTTCTTCTATTTTCTTTGAGAACAAATCGAAACTATACTGTCCTACATTTAAAAATTCACGCAATTCTGAATCATTTCACGTTTGACCTGTGAAAAATTATAATATCTGCTAAAATAGTCATTGTATTAAAGAACTATTAGTGAACAATTCATAAATTATTTGTACGCATAACAGAGTTTGAAGTCCTGAAAAATCTCTGGAAACTCCCGGTTACCTGTGACCTTCAAACCTAAAAAGACATCGAGAAGATCAACAAAGTGCGAACGAAAGTTCGTGTTGAGCTCATCAATCACGTATTTCTAAAAATACATCAAGATTTCAGCTGAGAAAATTATTCTTTTTTCATATTCAGTTACGTAACTTCGTCAGTGCGTAGACGGTGGGTGGTTCAGCAGAAAAACGTGAAGGACTTTCCAGTTATGGCTATAAATCAATAAAAAACTTAGCTATTTAAACCTTAACAGGAAAATAGAAAAAACGTGCATCCAAATGTAGATAGCACCCAATTGTTAAAATGTATATGAATTAGCACCTCAACTTGCTCTGCCATATTTAATACGTAAATAAAAACTCTTACCCCATTTCATGATGTTTTATTAACAATTAATAACTTTTTGGTTTCCTTCATGATCTTTTATTAAAAAAATCGTAAGTTTCTTGAGTCCAGCAAGGTATTTTATGATAGAACGACTTCTTCACCTCTTCCGAAACATTTGATTAACAAATAACTTTATTTCTTTCTCACGATGGAATTTAGTAGCAAATAATATCCGTCCTGTCCCCTCCTGCGATGTTTTACCAGTAATTGATAATTTTCTTGCCCCCTCCCGCAACATTTTCCTAATAAATAACAACTTTCTTAGCCCCTCCATACCCTCCAGCACGCAGGGTAGCCCGAGTTCCGCATTCGCTCTCACTCTCTAAGCGCCGCCCACGTCATGGGCTCAGTAAGGACTCTCAATGTCATGGTCACTGCGGGCGAGGCTGATGCATGTTGTCCGTGTGGCGTGCGGTTGGTTGCATCACGCCATGTCAGTTTGCTTTCATTGACATATGATCCAATTTTCAATAATTTCAACAAATGATTCAGTTGGGTTTAAATTCGACGAATGATCCAGTTGTGTCTAAACTCGACAAATGATGCACTTTTGCTTCAATTCAACTTTGATATGGCGTGCGGAAGCTGTCTGTCATTACAGTTTGAAATATGTTTACTTCTTGCTGTTACGGCTTGATGCATGGTTTCCAGTGTCATTATAACTACTTCTTAAAGTAATAGCTTGATGAATGGGTTCTACTACCACTATGGGTACTACTTATCGTTATAGTTTCACACATGATTTATATTGTTATTATGGTTTTGATATATGGGTACTTTTCGTCCTCCTCGTAATCCTATTTTGAAACTTCCAGAAAATTCGAGGGTATTTCTATGGTTCAGCCATGTTACGAAAATAAACAAGAGACACCTGGAATTATGTGTTCTTCTTATGAACAAAAGAATGGTAGCACAGGTAATGAACACGGGAACGTCAACCAGGTACCTAAAAGATCAGAATTGTTTTAAAAACAATACGTATGTCAGCTAGTGCAAACCAAAAGCTGGAACGTGTATTCTGTACCAGAACAAGTCTACAACGTTTAAAAAGACAGACTGATTTAAAGCGATCGTTTGTGCAGAGGTACTATTACTAGGCCGAGTAGAGGTAATATTACAGCAAGTAGGTGGGCTGCTACAAAGCAGGGGGCACCAGGTGTGCTGTTGCAGATCAACTTGTTACGTGCTCGCAATTACAGTGAATGTACAATTAGAATGTCTGTACAATTAGAGTAGCTGCACAATAAGAGTGCCTCAACATAATTAGAGCTCCTGTAAAATTAGAGTGTCTGCACAATTAGAGTGCCTGCACAATTAGAGTGTCTGCACAATTAGAGTGACTGCACAATTAGAGTGTCTGCACAATTAGAGTGCCTGTACAATTAGAGTGTCTGCACAATTAGTGTGTCTGCACAATTAGAGTGTTTGCACAATTAGAGTGTCTGTCCAATTAGAGTGTCTGCACAATTAGAGTGTCTGCACAATTAGAGTGACACACACACACAGTTCTGCCTACGTAGACGCACAAGCTTCACCTTGGCCGTGAGACCCGGAAGACTAAGAACTACCAAAGAGAGATTGTGTGGTCAACAAAATCTTATAGGTTAAATTTACTCTCATGAGAATGATCTTACAAGTTCCTCCTAATTTCACAGATAAGAATAAAGTCATTAATTCATCAAAAACCTCTTTGAAACCTGGATTCTCTAATCTGTCGAACCCTCAGAAGTTTTCTTTAGAAAATGAACTTAGTGCCGCGAAGAAACTCTGAAGTTTGCATCGAGTTTCATGCAAGACAGAGTTCAAAGTTAAACCACGTCTTCAATGTGCGCCTCACATCTTATATTAACTCTGGAAGGTCATCTTCTAGGCCACTAGTGATCAAGACTTGGAGAGGTGTGTAGTGTGATCTGTTTTGTTGGTACTGGAACTGGAATCCAGTACAGCACATCTATCTGAGTGGCACAACAACGGCACAGCACATCTATCTGAGTGGCACAACAACGGTATAGCACATCTATCTGAGTGGCACAACAACGGTACAGCACATCTATCTGAGTGGCACAACAACGGTACAGCACATCTATCTGAGTGGCACAACAACGGTACAGCACATCTATTTAAACGGTATAACTTTGAAACGGCACATCTAATATAAACAGAACAATGCTGAAATGAATAAGAACCCTATCAAAGACTGGTAGTTTGCGCTTGTGTAACTTGTTATTAAAAACTTTTTGGCCATCATAGCATGGGCATTTACTTTAGCCTTATTTTTTTAAAACTCATATTAGCCCATGCAGGACAAATGTAAATTCTAGTCTACAAAGCTCCAATAAGCTCTTTAGGGCATTGAAGGTGTCAACATCTGCCCGATGCAACATATCATGAATTTTACCATTCAAATATTTTATACCTATTGCACTTTTTGAAATTATTTATGCTCGTCATAACTCATTTCCACCAAAAAATAATCACATAATCGAGTACATGATAATTCATGCGTGTGGGGTTGAATGTATATTCCTCAAATGTCGAAGTCGATAAAAATACCATACGTTCTTTCACAACATGATTTAACTTAAGTAAAATAGCTTCATGAGAGTCAAAGAAGAAGTACAGTCTTATAAAATAAGGCTGCGAAAAACACGTCCAACTTTAGAGGTATTCACTGTGAGGAAACGCTAAACTTGAGCTCTGTCAGTACTGACTAAAAATACTGCTATGTATACCTTCATAAACTCTTTTAGTCTTCGGCCGACAACATTTTTGAGTTCCAGTGACAAGAAATTTCTAAAAAAAAATTTCTTCGAAATTTTGTTGTATTATTCAAGTACATTTCTCTATGACCTCTTTTTTAAATTGAGTTTTACTCTCCATAAAAGCTTATGTAGAGCCTAGATTTTTCTAGAAAGTCATTTTTTTCATTCTGTAATTTTCAAATACTCGTGTTACAAGTAAACTTATATTCGCTACTCTTTTGTGTATGCAAGAGTCGCTCAATGTTTCTATCTGACTTTCTTCTTGGATGATTTAATTGTTCACTCATTCTAAGGCTCTCCTCTGTCTCGTGCTGTGCATTTTCTTACATTGGTCACAGATTCCAAAGTCCCTTGAAATCTTGCTTTGTCGATCTCCTTAGACTCGATCTCCTTACATTCGATCTCCTTTTGCAGATCCTGAAGTCGCTCGACAAGCGAAAATGGTTGGCCCGCCTGATCCGAGATTTCTGTGGTGCATCTACACGGCTTTTTTGGTGCTTCTGCAATCCTCAGTTTCTGCAGCAGACTCACAAAACACGGGATTGTCGTCGCCTACAGCGACAGGTCGACAGCGCTCGTATTCCAGCGGCGGAAATTCTCCTACACGACGTTCTTTCCTGAAGCCAATGAAGGATGCACTAGACTATATAGGTGACATGTTTAGCGACGGGTCTTACGAGGATGACAGATACCCGCCGTATGGTGGAGGATATCCACCTTACCCTCCACCTCCGTCATATCCTCCCCACGGAGGTTATCTTCCGTACAGTCCTCATCCACCAGGCCCAATTTATCCACCTCATATACCATATGGTGCTGTGTATCCTTATCCTCATCCACAACCAGGATACCCCCCTCCACTTCCTCTTTCTCCACCTCATCCACAACCAGGATACCCCCCTCCACTTCCTCTTTCTCCACTTCCTTATCCTCCTCCTGGAAGCTATGGCCCTCCTGTAGGCTATCCAGGTCCTGTTTCTGTTCCTGTGAGGCCTGTATATCCAAAACCAATTCCTAGTTACGGAGGACAACCTGTTTATGGTTCCCCAGTACCGACTTATAATCATGTTAGTACTAATTACGCCCTTGGCCATGTACAGCCTGTCGATGCAGGTTATAGTCCAGTTAAAGTTCAGCCAATTTCTAGTTACGGACCATCTGTTCCACCCCAACCTGTTGCCAATTACGGGCATCCAGCTCCACCAACGCCAGTTGCCAATTACGGGCATCCAGCTCCACCAAGGCCAATTGCCAATTACGGGCATCCAGATCCACCCACGCCAGCTGCTAATTACGGGCATCCAGCTCCACCACAACCAGATGTGAGTTACAGACCCATTGTTAACCACAAGCCTATTTCTGGGTACCCTGCTCCTGCTGAAGTGAAACCCATCGCTGGTTATAATCATCGACCGCCTCCAATCTCTAACTACGGCCCAACATCTGTTCCTCACCTCAGTACAAATATAAAGCCAGATCCAGTACACTTTGCGTCTCATGGTGGCACGTCTGCAATTTTTAATAAAATTTCACAGATCCCCTCAGCTGAGTTTGAAGACGACGATTACGATTACGATTTTGCTCCACTGCCTAAGCCTAGTAAACCAAAGAAGAAAGACAAGTGGGTCTGGACGTGACGTGTATGTGAAACTTGGGCTATAAAAACATTTTCTTTTTGGTTGCATGGATTGTGCACGAGCTAGAACACATACTGTATGTCATTAGCGGTGTAATAGATACATCTTTGTACTATCTTGTGATGAGCAGATTTACGATACGCTAGAAAACAAAATAAAAACATTAAGAACTAAAGATTTTGTATAAAGTTAATTTGAGCTGCGAACAAGTTGAATCTTATGAATGTCCTTCATTTCCTTTATACTGCTTGAGAGCAGATTTTGATACATTGATGGATGTCAGCGCATAATTTGCCCTTTGAATATTTTTATTTGTGTACGTTCTCACTTGCAAAAAGCCATATTTAAATATTTATCTTCCAAAGATTTTTGTGAATACATTTATCTCACTTTTGCTAGTCGACGGAACTTTAAACTTTAATATTAGATTTAACGTTACTTATTATTTTCCATTATTTATTTCAATCGTCTTATTTATTTAACTGTCCAACAACTGAAACAGAATGCGTAAATCTGTTCGTGAGAAAAATTTATTTATGTGCGCGCTCTACTCTAGCTAATTTAGAGTCGTGAATTGCAAAATGTCTTTTCAGAGTGAAGTATATGTAAAAGAAAAATATAAACTGAGTATCTTCAAATATTTGGAGCCTGCAGAGGTCTGTTGCATATCCATTTACTCATTTACAAATTTGTTGCGTCTGAATGATAAGGAAAAGCCCAATAATAACATACGTTGAACGCCATCACGCATGTCAATACTATACAAATGATTACTTCTACTAACATCTATTGTTAATCTTATTGTGTTTTTACCTGACGTAAAACTAAGGAAAACTTTCATAATAAAACTATTGTTAATATGCATTTAATTCAAATTTCCATTCCCCCCTGAAAACTTTCAGTTATTTGAAAACATTGAGCTCTCGTTGAGGCACACAAAATACAAATACTGTCGGAGTGTCAAACTTTATTTTTATAATAAATTTATTGGTAATCAATCCCACAAATTCAGCCCACCAATTTTTCGTGTTCACCTATCGTACATCTTCACAAACGATGCATCAGTTGATGCTTTACTTATGAGATAAGTGTACAGATTTTAGAGAGGTGCCGAAAGTCTACATTTGACGAATAAAAGTTTAATTTTAATCTTTAGTCTTTCAAAATGCCCACGTGTACACTTGAATAACTTCGAGTGTCGTTATGAACAGTTCTCTCAGCAAAGTATTGTTAGAGCACGCACCTCAAGTTTGAAGTTCAACATGGTAGTGGTCGGGCATGTGAGTTTTTGAGGCACTGGAGCCTGTCAACAGTTACAAGTTGTAGGTGAACGTTCTCAACCCTCCTACAACTGACGTGTGCATGTGAAAACGACGTTCAAAATTGTCCGGGTTCAAATTTGTATCATCTTACAATTCAAGTAATTGTTTCTTCGTTCCCGTCACCAAATTTCGAAGCCTTCATTGAATTTTAACATTATAAGATGGACATTGAAGTCAGCAACCTGGCAGTTGGGACTGCAACACATGAAAATCTTGCGTACCACGACAAACAGCAAAGTAAATGCTCTAAAATCTAACACCTTGAGATGCCCAAATCTACTTCAAATCAGGTACAAGTTCAACAATATGTTTTAGTTCTATTATAGTTGCAGTATCGTAACATTATGGATGCATCATTGCATTATAGGCACATTTTCGTTTCATGCTAGTCGCATTATTGTTGCATTGCACAGAGTTTCCGTACAGAGGCACAGACGTACGCTAGCTAATTAGCATGAACAACTAAATTAGCTAACATAGTTCATTTTCATGGTAAATTAGTTCCTTCAACTTATAAACTGCCCTCTTTTAGTCGAGTCTGAACACACACCACTGAGCTTACGCATCTGCAGATCCCCGAATAATGCATGAAAGATTCCAACGAGTGGCAATTGAAACCAGTAGTTTGTGGACTCTAGTGACGGCATGAATTATCACTACAATTATTATTATTATTATTTATACATCCGAGAATATAATTGGTTTATTATTCTCATTATATTGCTCTTCTAGTATCAGTATGGCTAAGAAAAGAGTATTTTTTCTGAAAAAAAAAGAATTGGTCTCCTTGAAATTCGAATAATATTGTAATGTATTACGGAATTCTCGCTTACATCGGAAGGGCAGTCTCCAAGAACGGATGTTAGCTCAAAATAAGGGGTTTGTCAGTTCTGTCGCTATTGTGCAACAAATCTTACGAGAACTTATTGGCAGAACATCATCTTGTGTTTGTCTTTTGACTATCACCAGCCAGTAAAAGTTACGTCATATATGAAAGCGTTTTTAAAACGAACGTAGCAGGTTCACTGCTTCAGTATTAAAACCTGTTTTAGTTGTTCTAGCTTCAGAACATGTTGGCAAATTAATCAAATACATTGAATAGAATTTTAATCGAATACGAGTGATAACACAAAAAATATTTGCTTAGCTCCAGTTAAATGAAACGTACCAAAAAACTACGTTCTGGTTAATGGAATGTTGCTTTTCGTTGCCAACTGCCCAAACACTGATGCCTTTATCTGAAAACTCTTATCAAATGTGCATATTCTTTTACGTATCAAGAGAAACTTGGGAGTAAATTAATCTATTTTCACTCGTGGAAAAGAGAGAATTATTTCGTATTCCCAGCCCATTACATCTCTCCTTTGAAATTTATTAACCTTCATATTTTGTTTGATCTGATTTGAAACAAGCGATAGAGAAGGACATAGCTTACATTCAATAAATGTGCTGATTTATATACAAAAACTGTGGCGTAGACGTCCTTGTGATGACTTTTGCGATTGCTTTTGTTGTGGTTGCGGTGGTTAAAACAGGAATATAAAAATCATAATAAAAATAAAACTGCTATTTCAATAATTAATGAGAAATGGCCTTAATCATGTATTCAACTCCTCGAGTGGTACGTTGCTTGTTAAAAATATGCACACATTTTTGAATATCAGTATCATTTATATATAATATAAGGACTGAACTACAAAAATCCCTTGCATTTATTATAACTTAATTTCAGAGGTTCAACACAAATGTTGAATTTCAAACACCTTACAATTAATCAATGTACAATATCAGTTCATTTTATTAATATGTTAGTTAGTAGGGGAGAATTATGCAATCAAATTTCACAAGAAGATTGAATTTTCTGATGTTGAGTACGAGTGAATCTTATACGACACTTTTACGATAAAAACAAAATTATACGCAATGACTATTATAGAAATATGTAATATTGAATAAAGGATATCCATGAAATTCAGAGTAGATTTCACAAACGAAAAAACAGCTGAATAGATTCAGCCATAAAACGGATGCTAAAGGTGATTATTCGATAGACAAATGCGTTTTACTATCGATCACATTGAGGAGTGATTTCTTTGCGGCTTAAGAACGACGCATATTGAGCCATCGATGATCAATGTACATTTAAGCTACTATTCCATGTATTTTATTTAGCTGCGTACATTATTACTTCCTACTATAGTAGAGCGAGAACTGAGAGTTAAATAAAGCTACAGTAGGAATAGAATAGAATAGACTAGAATATGGCAGCAGGAACGATTCGTTTGTTCTATTCTTGGGCTACTACCCAAGTCCCATGATGTCTAACTTGGAGGCATCAATCATGCACACACACCTCAATTGTTATTCAATCTCAAGGGTGAAGTTCACCCTCAAACTCCATTTCAGCTCTAGACTATACAGGGTGTCTCAAAAAAATGTACTCACACGTCGAATGACGAGATCCTTTATTTATGAACATACAGTGAAATACAATAGCTTTGAATACAGAAGACAAATGTGATTAAAGAATCATGTTCGCAAATGTTCGAATTGATGACCATTATTGTCCAGACAACGCTGATAACGCACACCAAGGGTGCGTTACATTTACATTTTTTTGAGACACCCTGTATTTCCAATCCTCGTGTTATCTAAATAAGTTCAGCATAACTAACAATCGGGCGAGAAGAACATAAAAGTTTGAGCGCTCAAAACCCTCTCAATTCTTTAGTTTACCTTTTTTGTAGACTTTCTCTAGGTAGAAGCGCTATGCATCCATGCTACGGCGACTTGGTGCTCATGGACAACTCCTCCGCCAATACGCGAGTTTCACTTCCACTCTCACACGAGTCCGTCAGCCTAAATGCAGCTGCAAGAACTTGAAATTGACGCGTAGAAATTGAATGGGGCATATGATCAAGTTATTTCACAGGCGAAAGTTATTTGTTTGATTATTTATTCTAATGCCGAATTGATACAATAGTTTTGCACTGTACAACATCTGACAAAAGCAACAATGCCGCTTACGTTCAATTCAACAGATTCATCGAACTGCAAAATCGTAAAAGATCCCATCATCTAGACATTTCTAATGAAGCATCATCCCAATATTATATAAGTGTGCCGAAATTAACTACTTAAGACAATAAAAATACCTAAAAAATGTTCTTTCAATTTTTCTCAGCGCAATAAAAATCTACAATCTCAAGGGCCATATAATTTCAATTTTCCCATACACTGCTAGAACGCATTCAATGTTTGTAGTTTATTACATTTCGTACTTTATATTCCATATTTTAATCCATGTTCTATATTCTTTGAAGTCCATATCGTATTTTATGTTTAACTTTTTATTTTTGCGTTGTTGATCTCGTTAACTAGGCAGCATTACTGTCCTTATATTCTTCTGTCACACGAGTTTCCATCTGTCTTTTATTAAGATTTTTGATCATGTAATTTTAAGAAGTTCCTTACCATATAATGTCAAGAGTTTTAACAGTAGTTAAATGTATTTATAAGCAAAATTTTCCTAGAAATCCTTGTAGTTTATTTCATGTAATAATGCTCCAACTTCTCAAAACTTTTCTTCTCTTCATTCAAAATTATGGTAAAAAGTTCACAGGCATTCAATAAATTTTAAAATCGACTGATTGCTCCATTAAACACTTATAAAAACTTTTATAAGCCTAACATTTTAAAGTTCATCGAATGTTTTAAGAATTAGGTGATTATTTCCTCTGAATGCTAAAAGCATGAAAATAACCTGATAATGTACCCCATAATCTCAGTTTCCATATCAATGCGATATTTTTTCATGTATATTGCAAACTAGTGTGAAAAAATTATAATCCTCTTAACTTCAGTTTGCCTATTTTATGAGTCAACACATGTACATTATTGACAACGATCAATGTCATTCACCATGATAACAATAATTTCAAATCATAGTCCAATTCTCCACCCGCAATAAATCATTTTAGCAAAAAACGTTGGAGGTCGACAAGGCTCACCCAGAACGAGTCTCAGACGTCATTTACAGCTTACGCCCACGTTGTTTGTAGCAGTTCCCTCTACAAATAACGCTAATGCGGAAGGAAGATTCTCTTTCCTTGTGCTGCCATCGGCTTGGCATTTTTTATTTTTTTAAGGTAGTAAAAGCCGTTCTCAGGACAAAGGTTCCTGTGGATTTGCATGTGTTGTTGCTTCAAATGCTTTGTTTTGTCTGATCTTGAGGGAGAATATAAACAACGAGAACATACTGTGAACGTTATATTTTCTAGGAGAACTGTTTTTGGGAAGCGTGCACAAAAGAAAGAAAGTTGTAAGTTACAAGTTATGATGTTTTGATACTATTTGACTACAATGAGTTAAGCCCTCACCTTACACAACTTGCAGGCCACTAGACAGACAATTACCAATGAGATTGTGTCCTCAATTCAAGCCGTTACTGTTTTGATAAAGGTTCGATCTTTTTAATTTACACGAAGGTTAGAAACTTCAGACGATAAATTACGCTGTCGACAAAGATTTTAATTCTATAAAATTGTTAAGAGGAAAAAATTATCGTGTATATGCTCCTAGGAAGTATCGTAGCTCAGATGTAGCTTCAGTTCCTAACAAATAATTAAGTCGTGGGGTATTTAGCCCAGCTCCCTAAACAATTTGTCAAAAATCAGAATATAATCAGGAATTGTGATGAAAGAAAACATAATTTTATATATATAACTTAACGGTTAGACTTCAGACCTTAATCGTTTATTTACAAAAAATCGATGACAGAAAATGTTTTCAATGAGTGACATGTCCATGATCTTCAACACTTCCCTCTAAACAAGGATCTGTAGACTCTATTTTGTAAGTATAAGCTTCGCATTGAATTTTAATAATTGTGTGTAAACCTAAGCTTTAAGTGAAAACTGAAAAGTACCCATTTCAATAGAAGCCCATCCATTTTGCAGATATGTAGCAAAACTGATACAAAAACATCACGTTTTGAGAATAACATTTTGTACCAATCAAAAATAAAGTAGAAGACAGACAGATATATTTCACCATTATTTATTATAAATAACTGCACAAAATAGTTAGGGCATCTGCCAGAATTTGATTTCATTCGTACAATTAGGAGCCCATCTGGCGAGCGATAAAACAATTTTCCCTCCGACCCTCGCTGACTTCGGCGCCCACACGTGCTTTATTTCAAGTCAAGGCAACTCTTTGGTCACTCAAGACCAAGGAAACAAAGTTTTGTTTGAGATCCACGAGGTCTAAAGTTAGGCTTCGAGCTTATTGACCAACCACCTCCAACGCACCCTTTACCTGCCTGTGCCTGCATTGCGTATGCTTTCTGCCCTTCCATCTGCAACGCACCTCCTCCCAACTCGTCCCCCGTAGGGCGGCTACTTCCTGCCTCTACCTGCATTGCGTCTTCTTCCTGACCGTCTTACTCCAAAGCGCCTCCTTTTGCGGAGATCTAACCTTCCAAGTCCGCCCACGCGTAACCGTGAAACGTTCAAGCGTTTCCTGACGCAAACTGAAAAAGTCAAAACTTGGTTCAAGGATGCACGAAGCTTAGAAATAATCAACATACAAGCATAAGAATGTTCCAAAGGAGTCTCTCAAATACATCTATCCTTTATTGATCATCAGAGTAATGCACACCTTCTTGAGTCATCATGCAATGCAGCATTCTTCTCAGCCTACGCGTTGAGTTAAATTTCTTCCGGACCGAAAGAGGACGCAGGCAGGTCCGGAAATGCGTTGTGGCTGAGCTTATATGAGGAGACTTGGCGTGCTTCCCAGCACAAGCAATTCTTGGGTGACAAGTGAAGCATATTGTGATCTCTAGAACTCACGGTAAGAATAACTGCGAAGATATAAAGTCGGCTGAATCCCTGCGCTGGAAGATCTTAATAGATGATTGTTGGTTTTGATTTGTTTTTAATGATTCAAAACGGGTTGCTAGTTTTGATTTCCATTGTCAATTTTCAGGTATCATTGATTATAAATCAGTTATAAACTTATCCTCACGATTAATACAATTTTTCCGAAGTGTGGTTTGTCGCTTACGAATAGAAAATTTTACGAAATTGGAAAAAACGTCAATCGTGAAATTCGTGATGTTAAAATAACAAATAGTGATGAAAATATCCAGTGTCGGCTTTTCCATGAATCATATGATACGAATGCTAAAACTAAAAAGCTAATGTAAGATTGAAATTAAAGACCAAAAACACTATTAATTTCACAATACTCAACAGACAACGCACTAATCTAAGAACAAAGTTTCATTAACAAGCGAGATAAGAAATAACCTCCTTGCCCACCGATAAAAAAAATATATATTCATGTTTTTTCAAGAGTTTGTGCTAACCCAAATTTACTTAGTTTCAAGAACTGAGGCACAGCAGCAAAACAGTAGTTCTTTTTTCACTTACCAGTCATGAACTGTATTCTAATATCCTTGTGTTGCAATTGTTAATTAACCACTACGGGATCCCTGGCCTTCAGGTCCACGGTGTGAAGCAGTAAAATTATGTTGTGTGTTAATAAAAGTTTTGTTGCATGTTCGAACCCTTGAACACACTCAATAATATATCCATTAAAGCCTGTCACAATAAATGGGTGGGTTTTGAGTGTCTAAACTGTTAATGGGATCTAAGTAGCGAGACCATAAATAAGCCTTTCATTTTGAAGTAGTATACTCCTCTCATAAAGTTCTACTTATCTCGTCTCGAGAAAAATACCTTTAAATATAGCTACCGCTTTTCCATTAGTACGACATGGTTGCAAGATTATTAAATTATTTTCAATTATGAAATAATCTTTAGCAATTTTATCTTCCATTGTATAGCACTGTTTCAAATGATTTTCACTCGCACCAGAAGAATATCTATTTCAAATTTTTATCAGCACAATTTTTTCTACAGAAGTCCCGTCATGACACAGCAGAGAGTAGCCTTCGGGCTGACGATGCTCATTTGTCAGCAAGGAATTTTATTATCTTCTGCTGACACAAGTAATTCCTACGCCAGTCCTCCAAACTATTCATACGACAGCGCCGGCTACGCTGTTCCCAATCAGCGATTTTTTTTGGGACCCTTGAAAGGAATTTTAGATAAATTCAACATCTTCGGCCCAGACAAAGGCTCAGGATATGGAAATGGATGTCCCCCTTACGGTAGTTATTATCCACCCCCTCCATACGGGTACCCTCCGTATCCTCCACCGGGGGGTCAGTACCCCCCTAAGCTGGATAAATACGGAGGGGGTGCACCAAAGCCCCCAAGTTACTCTCCCCCAAGCCATGATGATCAAGGCTATCACAGACCGAGTCATTCTGGCACCAACCGACCAGCACCAAAGCAGCCCATCATCACGAGCAGACCCCATCCAATTTACGGTCGTAAATGATCTATAAATTATGCAGACTTCAATTCTATACAATGTGGAGACTTTAATTCTATAAATTAGACAAACTTCGACTCTATAAACTGTGCAAGTTTAAATTCTGTAAATTGTGCATGTTTATTAATTTACCAGCAGCAATAAAGATATATTTATATAAATACAAAGCATTTCTGTCAAAATTTTGAACCTGAATAAAATTTTGATAAAATTTTCACAAATGTTCAGGGTTTCAAAAAAATATGTGTTACATTCACATGGCAGCTAAGATACAGGGTATTTATTTATTACTATTTGAGTAAGATATTTATTTCACCTAGATAATTACATACTAAACATTTCTGAACTTAGACGCTAACATAATGAAACAAACTTCGCAGTAGTTTCCAGGCTTATGGAAGCGGAAATAAATTCCTTAAAATAATATTCCTGGCTTCAGCGCTCGTGAATAGGAAAACCCTCTGTTTTAACAGTAATATTTTCTAAGATGTCCTCCGAGAAAACTGAAGTTAACTTTTTTCATTTACATGCACCGTTCAACTATGATGTAAGTTACTTGAAATATAACTTAGTCTTTAAATGATCTCATTGCAGTGCATTACATGTTCACCCATCAGATGCGAGCCAAATAATATGTATAAAGTAATTTAATTTTCATTAAAATTGGGATATAGAAAACTACTTCTTTTTGGAATATGCTATACGGCAGATTGCTTACCCATTTTCAAACACAAGTAAACAGGGAAATGCTAAATTTAAGGTAACTGTTTTTTGCTTCTTCGTCTTTGTCTACTGTAAATGTCATTTGCATTGAGTTCGCTGTCGTTTGTTTTCTACTGCAACTACTTTACTGAAAAAATTCTCCAGCATCTATTTGTGAAGTATTATTTATTGCGCTTACTCTACGCTGTGAATTGTGCTAAAATAAATTATAGTTACGAAAAATATGTGCCAAGCATTTATTTTCCTTTGAAGCTATCATAACCTATTCATATTAAGTTCCTCCAGAGCCACTACCTTGAAGTAACTCTATGTGTACTAAGTCTACAAGTCCATTACAACCGTGACCCCCTTGTTCAAATAATTCATGGTCATGGTGATGATGACCATCATGGTGAAATCCACCATAAAGGAGATACTCGGTCTAGATGATAATTCCATGAAGATGGTGACTGGGATATCCTTCAAACTTCAATCCAGAGTGTCCATATCCATGTCTAACTGCAGAGTGGCCTAAGCAAACCCCTTTACGGATCCGTGAATGATTGCTCGTTTGTGGTGAGGAGCCAAGAATTGGAAACTAGACGTGACACCGCCGTAGACTTTTCCATGCTTGTCATCTGATGCCGCTGTGGTTGGTACAGGCAACAGACTTAATACGGTGTGGAATCGTGAAAAACACATCTGAAATAAAGTACAAAACGTCACTATGAAAAGCGGAGAAAAATCAATTCTTTTTGTTGCAGTCTATCCTGTAACAAAAACTGAATAAATTTTGCACCATCCTTACGGAAGAAAAGGTCCAACGTTTGTCTCGGCCCTCGCTGGAATAAAAGACTGACGATCTCGGCTGTGGGACTTTAATGATGTACCTACAAGAGGGGCGAGGATCTATGGCCTGTCCTATTTTCATTTGAAGCACGACAAACTCAGAATTTCTGTTCTTTTACCGAGCTGAAGTAGTGAGCTCTGCCGTGTTCTGTTATTTTCTTGTAATTTACTATTATTATGGAAATATGAAGCAGATGTTAGCTTCGCTCATCTTTTGTGGGATACGTCTGAGATGAAACAAAAAAGAACACCTCAACAAAAAAAACACTTTTATTACAGTCTGGATTTAAATGTCGGAGGTGAATTCAAAAAATTGAAACGAAAAGATTTATTTCGTTCCAGTGTGTTGGCAGTTGAGAAAAAACTCCCTCTACTCGCATGAGCATAAAAAACTGCTGTCCAGAGGTTTGGATAGTAAATTTTCTGAACATAAAAGCGACAGCGCAACCAGTCATAAAAACACAGCTCGTTGAGTGCAAGCTGTAAGCAATAAATGGAGAAAACCCAAGTGTGCATAATATGCTTCAAATGCTACTTGGTATCATAGTAAGCGTAATTTCATGATATTGGATGAGATTTTAGTGCAAGTATGATGTATAAAGTAACTTATAGCTCCCCTGGAAATTCTCAAATTTTGAATTAATTTTATTGTAAAAACGTTAAAGTTTAGCCTGAACAAACATACACAAACTAATGAAAACCTAGCTTGAATAACATCACTAATTATATAAAACACAGTTCTATACAGAAACCTATTTGTACCTATCTCACAAAAAATACAGTTTTGATCACCCACACAATGAATAATTTTACAGATTATAATCCACATTGAAATTATCTTCCGAGTCAGATCTCGACAAGATTTCCCTCCAAGACAAATCTCGACAAGATTTCCCTCCAAGACAAATCTCGACAAGATTTCCCTCTAGGTGAGATTTCGGCAACAGTGGCTCTCTCTCCTTTTCAAAACTGTAACAAACACCTACTTGGCCTGCAGGATGTGTGAGGTGGTGCGGGATGTGTGAGGTGGTGTGGAATGAAGAGCCAGTAACATATTCTTGCAAAGCACACGAAATCCTGCATTGATTTTGAGAGCTTCAATCCCATGATTGATCTTTCGTATTCCATCAAATTTCGTAATACGTTATTAATGTAGCATAAAAGGCATTTACATTATTAATGTAGCATAAAAGGCATTTTTTCGACCGACTGTTGGAAACTTAAAAAAATAAATGTGCTTTTTTGCAGCGCTTCATGAGTTTATGATCCATATATGCAGACATTCATCCTAATAATCCTAAAAAGATTCGCGCCTATACTTATTATGATACACGAAATGTAGCAGAGTTCCTAAATTCAAATTATATCTCAAATAAACTTGGAAAAAGGCCTGTGTTTAAACAAAAGTGTCATTGACCCTTATCCTTGAAGCATAAGGGGCTGCAGTAGGGATACAAATGCAACGTCAACCTACAAATTTCTTCTTTTATATACTCTTCAGTTCCTTGGTTCCTTTTTCCTTGGCAGAAATATTTCGAGTGCCAAGAAGAGCGCCTACAGCAGTCAACATAGGAAGTTAGCAGATTTGTCTTAGGCTGTGCGGCATTTGCAGCACACGGGATGCCAAAGAAGTAGTCAACTGGGCAAAGTTCTGCTCCGATCCTAGAGGCAAAATTGGAAATGCACAATGAATGTTGACGAAGCTGCTATTCCCTTGAAATTTCTTTGCATCATGTAGGGTTGTAGGATATAGTGTAAGATATAAATGGGGACTGACCCGTCTTAGCATAAATTTAAGATACAGAGTACAAAATAAAGATTTGCATACATAGGCAAAAATTTAAATCGGTTTCACGTTTACCAGTTTTGTGTAAGATGACGCTTAAGTGTTACGCACAACCTAGCGTTACAAATAACATATCCCTTTTTTTATGAATACAAGTGGAGAATACAATTTGAACTGAAAATGAGATCCACAAATTTCCATGTAAATGATACCGTGTTTTCAAACTCAGAGTATGAAAGTAATTTTAAAGTAGTAATCACAGTGTTCTTAAAATTAAAATTCTCAATATTTTCGATGAGCTTGTAATAATTATTCTTTAAAATTTACTGTATGAGCGCACATATAGAAAAATCTACGTTTCACCCGTGATTCTAAATAAAATCAAACCATTTTAATGTAATCTCACATGAATTGTGCGGAATAACGAAAGTTTTCTAAGTCAATTCTACAGTTATATATTAAATTCAAATTAGATTTTTGAACACATTCCCTTAAAGGCCTTTCCGTTCTGTATTGAAAGTCACCGTAACGCCGAGTCGCTACTGCCGACAAAGTTAATCGAAAGCTCCTCTAATTAGTATTTGATATTACTCTTGAAGTTCAAGGCTGCCTCCACAAGCTCTCTAAAGCAACTTCAGGAACTGTCATGAGCCCAGGTCTCAAAACCTTCAAATTGAATCGGATTCAAGTCCCCAAAATTAAACAGAACCAACTGTCGAACACTGACAGGGGACAGACACGTTCAAACTATGTACCTCCTGCATTCGAAATTTTGTTTCGCCTGATTGTGAAATTTGGTTCTCATTATGTATGCTGGGGTCTGGAGAATTGCATCCTTAAGAATGCTCCCAATTATGCCCGATCAAAGCACGGAAAATTGAAGAATCAGAGACAGAATTTTATCACAAAAATATGATGTGTATCGCCATCAATCGTAATGCAGTGTTATATACTGCATTGATATTCCCACTAAAAGTGACAAGGAAATTGTTCATACCAGCTGACTCTGGCACGACTGAGAAAATGCTCGGCAGAAATTACTGTATTCTGAGTACTTAGGCTAGCATGTATCCTAATTAAGGTAAATGCCGGCACTCGGAAGAGAAATGTGAGCATTGCTCCACTTAATTTAGCACGACTAATTAGCTAGAAGAACTAGCATAACTACAATCATTTCTTTAGCTTGGGTTCACTAAACAGAAACTTTAAAACAGGTAAGAACCTATATTCAGTAAAAGCATGGTAACTATTGATGAGTAAATACAGTAAATTTTTTTATTAATGAGGAATTTTTTCTGAACACTCTCAGTAACGTGGCATTTAGTACATTCTTACTCTCTTTATGGCCTCAAAGAGTAAAAAGCTTCTCGCTTATTCAGAAATTAATAATCAACGCTTATTTTGAGCCTAAGTTATATACAACTCATATATAAAAAATGTTCAAAGAAGTAAATAAATGTATGCAAACTAGTGTGTTATAGCCATACACCCGGTGACGAAATTCATTCAAGACAATAATTCTTTATAACTTCCACCATTAAAACACGTGAAATTTTGCAGCTCATTTGTTATCAGTAGAAGAGTTGGAAGAGAGATGTAGAGAAAGTTCGCTCCTTAAATTAACTTCTAAAATAACTGTTTGTGGAAATTCAAAATTGAGTAAGAACATTTTTTCTTATGAACGTTAAAAATTATTTGCAGGCAAAGTACCATTAAATGTATTGTCACTCGTGTTACACCCCTGTAAAAATAAATAAACATCTCCACAAAGAAGCATTGCGTCACAGTTTCAGGTTAATAATAGGAGTACTACCTCAATTTTGAAATCTTTTTGACACGAGGCAAATCGAAAGGGCTTCTGAAATCCCCGCTTTTAAATTCATAGAAAATAGAGGAGTAAACAGTGTGTGTTATCATTGAAAACCACACAGAAAATGGAGGAGTGAACAGTGTGTGTTATCATTGGAAGATACAGAAAATGAAAGGGTAAACATGTTTTTTATGATTGTAAGCTACTGAGAAGTATGCTTTTCATAGCGTCTGAAGAATTTATTCAATTTTAATAAATAGAAAACCCTAATATCCAAAAAATATCCTATTTAAAAAAACGTACTTTTTTCATAGTTAACATCAGAAAAGAAAAACAGTTGTGCAGTGATTCACTGTGATCAATGAAGTCTTATCTTTGATGGAGTATCATGACGGGAAAAAGATGGGAAAGCTACATAGGAAAGCGTCACTGAGGCAACATGGATATTGTCGCTATGTAACAACCATCACTTACATAGATATGCACCTACGTATGGTTCCTACTATTGTTAGAAAAAATCATCAAACCTAATTGATATGGAAGCGTTTCCTACATCACGCTCCTGCAATTAGTTTTCGATTTAGAGCTGGGAAAGCTCTCGTTTTCAGCCTCGGAAAATCCCACTAGGCGTAACGACTTTGATCGAAGGTTGGTACCGTTGTGGGAATCCCTCCAAACACGTGCCTCTAAGATGCCCTATGCACCATAGCCTGTTCATGATAGCTTAAATCGAGCTTTAATTTACCTTTAATATCGAAGGCGTCGATGTAATGAGGCATATATTTAGCAAAGAGCTTTAGCTGAAGCGGTGGCAAATGCCATCAAAGGTCAATATCCAATATCGCGACAATCCCTCTGACAAAGTCTCTGTACTTCAACCCTGATCAACGCTGATTACTATTGTTCATTTAAATTCTCATCCACATAGTTCCTCAGACAGACTCCACTCGAATATTACCTTCATAATTATTTTGAAAAAATTATCGCTGAACTCTGTCATGCAAGGTGTCAGTAAATGGATCGGTCTTTGTGTCCCTCAAATTCTTTTTCTTCATTGCTTTAGTTAGTCTCCTCTGTTTTGAGCTTTCATCCCGCTGTCCTGCTGCCAACAATCAGTAAGAGACTTAAACGTTCTGCGTAGAAGGAAACTTTGAAAATATTATCAACTTAATTTTGTAATATTTCTTTATTGTCAAATAAAGTAATTGCATTTCTTTCTCTATCAGGCCTGACTTCTTTCGCTGCGCCTTATACACGCATTAGTTCAGCATAGACACATACATGGATAAGTTTAGCACAGATACATTCACAGATAGATAGAGAGTTAGTTAGTTAGTTAGTAGCTGTCGTTAGCAGTAGTTAGTTAGTAGTTTAGTCCTTCACGATTGTTGTCGGCTAAATATAGTTTCTATTTATTTCGTACCGTCCTGATTTCGTACGGTCCGGTAAACTTATTCGTGTATTAAATTTCATTCATTATTAATCGTAACTTTTTCTAAATTGTATCATTACTCACGTAAAAACATACAATTTGATTATTCATTACTTGCTTGAATATCGGTAATTCAAGAGTCTGAGCCGGTTCCCGAAAAAATTTTAGGACTGTAAATTTTGCTTAAACCCAAGAAGTGGTGATTACAATTTTTGGTAAAATTGTTTATTAATATAGAGATAAACTTATAATTGGTTGGATCAATGAGATTCATAATTCATAATATTTAATCGTTTAGGATGAATTTGTCGCCGAATGTGCTGGAAGTCATTGAGATGTTGCAGCTCATATTTTTAAACTAATTATTGGCTTTCTTTAAATGAATCTAGCCTATTAAAATCTTGAAAAGTCGGGGAAGTAATTAACAGGGCTCACGGAAAGCGGGGAAAGTGGTTGGGGAAGAAGGCAGGTAGGGGGAGGGGGGAATTCAGCCAGTAGCATTCATACTGATAACCTAGACTCAACGCAAAGCCCTACCCAAAGGGAAGAAATGGTCTTGGTCATTAAAAAAAATTTTAAAGAGAATGCAGTGCTGAGACAAAAATGTTCTCAATATTTTTTCGCATCAATTTTCATTATTGTATGTCTTTCGATGCGCGTTATACTACAGAGTTACAAATCAAAGCTCACTGTCGAAAATCATTTTTGATGATATTCAAATTTCAATGCAGTTGTTATGGACTCAGTGTAGGTAAAAATGCTACGTTTTTAATTTTGACAGGATTCAAGCGCTCTTGAAGGTCATCAATATTTTTTCTTCACCTACACTTGAACTCGAAAAAATTTAATGGAATCCAGGCATTCTCGACACTACCAATTTTTTCTAGACATTTTTCAACTTTAAAACATGAAGAAATTTTGAAGAAAAAAGTAATTTGTTGGTATTACTGTTCACGTTGCAGGTTTGGTAAATTTGAATATTATGTAATAGCATATGGTCCAACGTAAAATAAATAAGCAGACCCGCGCTTGAAAAAATTGAAGTTTTTTACTGTATTTTCTCATTTGATTTATCAGTGGACGCAGGCTTTGCGAAGAAATTTCCACATTGAAGGATGTGCCTTTGGTATCCACAATACAATGCTTACAATATATGTATACTCGTTCCATTGAGAAGTCAATACTTATCATAAGATAAACAGTCTATTTCAGAATGCAGTATTTCGCTTTTCGAGCATATATTCCAGAAACTAAATTTGCCCTCGTAATTCAGGGATGAAATTTTATATTATCTCATCTTGTTATTCAGTAGACGAATTTTTTCCTATCTAAATCCTGAAGACCGTGACAGAGAGACGGACCAACCAACCAACCAACCAAGCAACCAACTGTGTATTATCATAAAGTGGGGTTAGACCGAAGTTATTTTTTACCATGAACATGAGGAAAATTGGGCTAAAATATTATATCTGCTTCGAACCGGAAAGATAATACTGAAATTCGATAATTAGTAAGCAAGTTACTAACATTCAAATAGAGTTTTAGGTTTTTCATCGAGTACCCTGTATAGCAGACGTACTCAGTGAAAAACTGTTGAAGTTGTTGTTCACAATAACATAGAATTTATTGAAACGTGTGAAATAAACATTATTTGAATATCGATGAACGTTTTCTTGGAAATACAGCATTGTGTGTCATTGGTGTTCTCAGATACATGGGTCATGTTTGCCTGATTTTATTTCGCGCACTACAGACATGAATATCGCTTTTTTTGATTGACAGAGTCCCTAAAGCTTTTTATTAATAGATTGTTTAGTAAAGGTAGCAATAATTGATGTCAATCAAAAATTCTCTTATTTTGTTTATTATATTGATTTATTGCGTTTGTTATAATTTTACATTGCTTGCATTTCACAGTCAAACAAATTTTGATGAAAGAAACAGAAAAATCTGAGTTCCTTTCTCATCTTCATATCTGCAACGCCAGTCTAACTGTGAAGAGTAAAGATAAAACACATGGCCTAAAGCAACAGATTACCTCGGGCAATGAATTTATATTTGGCTTGATAATAATCTGCTGGCTAAATGAGAGTAACTCCACAGTTCACTATACAGCTTCATTCTTGATGATCTTGAAATTCAAGTCTTGAGGCAATTTGTAGAGATCATATTTTATACTTTTATGTTATCTCTGCTCATTCAAACCCTTGAAGTCGTTGCTGTACAATTCATGAAGTCGTTGCTGTACAATTCATGAAGTCGTTGTTGTACAATTCATAAAGTCGTTGCTGTACACTTCATGAAGTCGTTGCTGCACAATTTCCTTTTTTGCCATTTTTCCTGCGCAGTAACAACTATGAAGTCGTTGCTGTGAAACAAAGCGTCAGGGAAACTCTCGGGCACAAAATGAAAACTTTTCTGGTCGTAATACTGTGCTATTATTAGCCAGATTGTGCCTTCGGGAGCGAACCATCTGCCTTTGTGCAAGTGTCACCATCTGTAAAGTTACTTATGTTGAGTGACGTCTTCAAAGTACCACCAGAATACTACAAGAAAAACATCAGGAAGCCAGTCTCGTTACTTAATGGCCTGGATTTCCCAGTAAAAGTCGTACTCACAAATAGATAGAACGTCTACAGTTGCTGGATGGCGTACCTTCCCAATACGAATTGACATGAAACATAATAGGAGCAAAGCGAACATTCGAATTATATCTCTCCTATGTCAATTGAGACCAGATCGGATTATACATCGGAATTGCTTCAATAGGATTTCTGAAGACCCGGCTTCTGAATGCCCGAGTTTAGGCTGCCTGGGAAATTTTTAGCCGTTAGGAAGACTGTGGAGAATTTCTCTGGACCCAAAACCATAGACGCGTGAGCAATAAAACACCCAGCCAGACTCACCATTGACAATTTGATGAACCCTTAAGAGCCTCAAACGACCTTCTTAATAGTTCTCAGGATTTGCCGGAAGGAATCTTCACGGAATTTGAGAATATGTCTTCAAGAGAATGACTCCCGTTCAGGAGCGATGGATGTCTCTTCCTCTCATGCAAAATTTTAGACATTGTTGGGAAGCTAATATTTCTTAAGATCCTAAGACCCATTGAAATGTAGAAGTTATTCTTCACGGTTAAAATGCGTGAATGTGAGTGAAATAATATGAGTTTATTTCTTGTTTGTTATCAATTCATCATGTACCATCAACGACACATTGGAACTGCTTATCATTAGCATTCAAGGCTTGGTTTATGCGATCCATGTTGAATAATTGCCGTAAGTTTGAAGTTATATATTATTTTCGACGTATTCATCACTATCATTTACGATACTTTCATTACTGTCAAGAAAGGCAAAAAATGATGGCTAGTTCTAATGTTCCATGATCGATTTCTCATAACCAGCAAAGACAGAATACAAACATTTCATTCAAAGCTGATAGTAATCATTGTAAATATTGTAACTATTATTGTAAATATTTTATGTAACAGATCTTTCACCTGTTCACATAAATTCACAAACACTTGCAAGTTTCCTGACTTGAAAAAGTGAACTTGTAGTACGAAGACCTGTCGAATAGTGACACCTAAACGAACTTTCACGAGACAATTTGACAACTTGATAACTTGGCTTATGAACCTTGACATCTGACCATTCGACCGTGAACACGTGTCACAGGTTTCATTAGATTAGTAATCTTTTTCTCTTCATAAATGGTCGTCATATTTGTATTTCTTCCCATCTAGTTCACTTAAAACAACTTACTTTGAGTGACCTGTATATGTCATCGAGACCTGCAAATACCTCAACGGCTTTTAACGATGTTGCCCTGGGAGCGCTTTTCGACAGACGGTAACGAGCGAACCAAAAATATCGACCAAAAACTCATAATAAGAAACTTTCAGACATCCCAGGTTATGAACTTCAGAAACTTTAAGACATCTCAGGTTCTAAACTTCTTTTCATTTAAATTTACCGGAAACTGGAACTAGCAGTCCGAAAATGTCGCTTCTGCTGACAGTGTGAACACATTCAAAACTCGTGTCGACAGGTATTGAATAATGAACCACAGTTTTATAAAATCTTGATTTTATATCATTCGTAACTTCTCGGGCTTCTGCACTATTGCAGCCCAAGAATGTAATAAGATGCTCGTTCCTCTTACAATATTTTATTCCACTCTATTGATTTGGGTGTTTACTCGAGTATGACTTAAACAGAGCCATCAGCACAGACAGCTTGCTACGCTAATATAAACATTTGTTGCCTGGAAAGGACTTATTGAATCTGATGTAACGGATATAATATGTCATCATAAACATAACGAGGCAAGTTGTAAAAACCTCTCAACGCTGTATAATATTACTAAACTGTGTACGAGTTGCGCACAACGATGATGCAAACAACAAATCATCGCATGCATTGGTGAATATCCGACGAAATATTTAGCTTGACTTCATAGTCCAATTTTCAAATCAAGAAAATATTACGATTAACCTTTTGAATATCAACTGCCTAGACGACTTTCGAGGCAAATTGACATACTAGTGCATATACACTATTGAAAAGTCTATCTTAAAAAGTTATTTTCTATGAACAATGTATTTACACCAGCGTTAGCTGAGCAGTAACCTCAACATATGGGTAGCAAGTTAAAAGGTATTAGATTGAACTATTGAACCGCATTCATTTTTCCTTACTCTGACCATTTTTATCCTTTGCTTCAAACATGCAGCAACATACTTCTCTTTGTATTCTTACTTGCACTGTGTATTTTGAAAACTAATTAGAAAACATGTGGCGTAAATCCTAGAATTGATCAAATAAAATTTCAATTAACATCAACACATGAGTTTAAAGCACAATAAGGCAAGAAAATACTGCCCTTTCATATCAACTGAATTTTGTTGACTGCAAAGCATCACCAATAGCAATCTAGGAGAACTGAACGTTAACTTGGCAGACCACCACAATTTTCGAAACTCTTATCTCAAATTCTGTAGAAATAATTCATCGTAGGTTGAGTTTTACGTTGACTCCCGTTGTATTAACAGTATGTGCGAGAAATATAGTACGGGTTGCCGAAAGTTTGATTTACTATACTTACACAACATTAAAACAAATAAAAATTGGGCATCTTACATATTATTATACTCTGGATGTATATTTAAATCATATTACAGGAGAAAATAAACACTAATATTGTATTAACGAAAATTTCGAACTAATGCGTCAAAAATATCCGATACACTCATTGAAACAACTAGTACTCGACGGTATGACCTTTGTTTGTCCCTATGTAGAGCTTCTAATGGTATAGAATAGTTATTTATAAGGTTCTTGCAAACATCTACAAGTTTTTTCGACCACTCTTCTTGTCACACTCTTTTTTAAATCCGTTAAATTTTTCGAGTCCCTTTTCTGAACTATAATGCATAAATTGTCTAAGAGATTTTCAATAGGGTTAGGGTTTGGGACTGACTTCGTCACTGTATTACTTTTATTTATTTTTCCGCTAAGACCACCATAGTGTGTTCTTGGCTGTGCGCTTATGATCATTGGTCTGCTGAAACGTCCATCCTCTTGGTAAGTTCAGGTCTGTTGCAGACACCAAGAAATTATTGTCAAGAATCTTGTGATACATCGGATCATTCACTGTGCCTTCAATAATATGAAGTTTGTCCTGCAGAGGAGAAGCAACCTCTCACCATTAAGTCTCTTGAGGAAAAACTTCCCTGCACAACTAGAGAGCTGAGCAAGGAATTTAGGTCTAATAATTTCACGATACATGATCATATGCCTCACAGTAAAATCCTTGCTCAGTTCTCTAGTTGTACTGGTAGGGTTTCTATCGATGACAGCCTGCAATTCCTTGAAATTGAGTTCTTCGGAGCGTCCTTTTTTTGTTTCGTCCTTTAGACTGAAGTCATCCTTTTTGAAACGTGAAAACCATCTTCTACTGGTCTTTTCATAACCTATATCATTTCTATAAGTGTCTTTGAGAAATCTTGCTGTTGAAATTGCTCTATTGCTCTTCTGTAGTTCAAACAGTAAAATATGCTTAGTGTGTTCTTTACTTGGAGTGTACATTTGGGTAAACAGTATAATAATTTTAAATCTGAGAAAAGAAATATTATTTTAGTGATTTAGATGGCTACATGCATGTCGTTTATAAGTTAAGGTGATACAATGATGCCTCAAAATAATAACTCAAAAAATTGACAGAAATTTTGTTACAACCTGGTATTGGATCAACCGCAGATTCTTTTTCCTCCGAATGCGACTAAAGGAAAAGGAAAGAAAATGGCCAAGATTATTCTGGCCAAATAACATAATCTTCATCTCGTCAGACGATGCAGCGTTCCAAAGCTTTGCAGGTTTCTCCAGATGAGCAATGGAAAATTTCAGAGAATTTTTAACGTGATAGGCTTCAACAAAGATATCTTTTCCATGTTCGAGAACAGAGCCTTTTGCCTCGCAGAATTTCTAATTGTGTTCTCGCAAACTTTTGTTCCAGAAGCTTCAAAATCTTTGTAAAATTCACAGAACAACAGAAGGGATCACCCGGTGGAAAATATCTTACTGGAATATATAACCATACATAATATTTGAAAGTCACCAGCGTGTAGGTAATTTTAGAATTTAATTTCTAGTTATTTAGAAGTTGTACATACATATATTACACGGGACTTACATTCAGTCAATCAACTACTTATTGCAATCACACGAGTTTTTCTTTCTCAGACTCAACACAAAGTAGAAGACAAAGTTTCCCTGGAAGACATAAGATGGAAGTTTCCAGCTTTTATTCTACGAGACTACTTTTTATTCTATCCTAAGAAAGCTGCATATGAAGTATAACTACATCCACGTGTGCCATTCGACATTTAAACTTTCTCCCTATCTTTCTCTTTCATCAGCTTCAAGTGTAGCACAAAAAGTCTCAATGCATCTACAGTAAATTTCCTTAGTTAAAAACCGGGAAAAAAATAACTGAACGGGGTGTTTTAAATGCCAATATCCTGCTTGGTGACGCATCGGTTCTTGTGTGTCTGCATTCGCTGGCGTAGTGAAATTGAATGTTTTGGGTATGAAGCGTTCTGCCAGTGTTGGATAATTATAACCTCTTACCATACCTGACGTGTGAAGATACCTGACGTGTACCAGACGTAAGAAGATCTTGTGTTTCAGAGTTACCACTCCATGATCAAATTAATTTTTCCTTCATTCAATGCACTTTGCACAGCATGGCCCTTATTTCTCAGAACTTGATTTCTAAAATGGAGCTACTTTTGCTAATCTATAAGGAGCATCCGGGCAATATGAAAAAGAACCAATATTACAGTAAAATTAAGGCTAAGATCCGACGAGAGCACTACATGTTCAGTACAAATTTAGCTTGACGTTAATATTAAATAAAGAGAACCTCAAACAAGTTCAAAAAATCATTTTCATTGAGAGCGTTTGTGAGCATGAAATATAACGCACTATGAACTTATTACTCCAACTGCTATTTGACCAACATTTGAAAAGTCACAAAAACATTTTAGTATCGGAAAGAATAAATGTACAATTCACTGAGGCTTGTGGTTTTACGCACACCTTCAAGGTTGCAACATTAAAAAGATATCCAGCAGTCCAGCAGTCTGCAGATATCCAGCAGTCCATCAGTCCAGCAGTCTGCAGATATCCATCAGTCCAGCAGTCTGCAGATATCCAGCAGTCTTCGGACGTACGCTGCAGTGACTTGTTCAGCGCGTGAACAAGTTAGA